>CM061134.1:126252963-126702963 GCA_030789695.1 Scilla litardierei
ATTCCAAACCCTAAATCCATCATCCAATCCATCCATTCACTCCATCTACCCCTCATCTTCCCCAAATCTCCATCAAAACCCATCAAATCCCCAAAATCCCCCAAAACCCTAGTTTCACCAAACTTCCCCAAACTTTTCCAGATCTGGTCCTAGGGTTCCCCGGAGTGTTTCTTCCGCCTCCTCTCGGTAAGAAATCGATCTACCATTGTTTTCATATCCTATTGCAATTTTTATGAAACCCTAATAAAATACTTGTGTTTTGATGATTGTTCCCCATAACAGTGATTCCCCGTAAGCTAGCATCCGCGGAAACGAACTTTCATAACCGTTCTCCCCGGTGATAGGCAAGTGAAACTTGCATCCCTTGATTTGGGCCATGTCTTAGGCCATTACCTTGTTTTTAGCGTAAAAGAGACTAAACGGTGAAAGGATAGCCGTTTAGACGCCATTGACCTAGCTTGACAACGAAGCTTGGTCCGTCACCCTCATCATGCTTGTATGTCACGTTTACTTTTCAATTAAACGGTACGCGTATTAAATGTTCATGTCACCCATGCATCCTTAACTGCTATTGCATTTTGACTGTCATGTTTCATTTAAATAAACGGTACGCGAATATCTGTTCATGTCATTGCATTTTGCCTGCCATGTTTAATTACAAATAAACGGTACGCAAAGTAACTGCTCATGTCATTGCATGCTTGAATACTCATCGTGATTGCGTAGCTTTGCTACATACTAGTGTTACTTGTTCCGGCTAGGTGCACCCATACGCCATACTTGTTAAATCCACTTTCTGGCTCGTGTTCCAGAAGACGAGCTCAACACAGCCTGCGGGCAAAGGGCACTCGTTGAGTGATCCCTTGTACTTGACACTTGAACACAGCCTGCGGGCAAAGGGCACTCGTTGAGTGATCCCTTGTACTTGATACTTGAATACAGCCTGCGGGCAATAGGGCATCCATGTGTGGGTGATCCCTTGTACTTGTTGTTACTTGACTATACTTGTCACACTTACCACTTGTACTTTACTTGTCACTTCCATACTATACTTACCATGCCATACATCATACTATAACTGTTAGGTTGCTAGTTACTTTCAGTTTCCTTGCTCAAGTCTTTTAGACTTGCTGACATGTGCCCCTCTCTCTTTTGGGTGATGCATGTTAGACCCTGAGCCTGAGTTGCTTGCTGAGGGTGAGGTGTTTGCGGACGCCGAGCTTGAGCCCGTGTTGGACGGGGAGTACGCGGACACTGGGGACCAGTCCTAGTGTCTCCGTTGTATTTTACTTTTGTTAGACAGTTGTTTGTTATCGGTGCATGGCACCTATACTTATTTATGTCGTTGCTTTTGTTTGGCCTTGTTCTGGGCCCTTAGACTCTTTCTTTTTAGCCTGGTGGCTTTTCTGTGATGTTGAATATTTTGTGGACAAACTTTGGGATTGGTGTTTCTTATCCGTCTCTTATTATTATTGTTGTTGTTTCGATTGCAATTACAGGGACCTGCTTATACTAAATTGACGCTTATCGGGTTTGGGGCTTCACCGCTCCACTCCCGTGCGGACCTTTTCACGTCTCGCCTCCATTTTAGGGAAGCGGGTCGTGACAAACATAACCACCGTGCCCTTGGTTTTCCCTAATACAAATTCATTGTACACGAGTTCTACCCCGCAACACTAGCAGTTCTGAGTGAGTGGATGAGACGGTTGTCATGGTCTGCTTTACAGATCTCCATGATATAGCAGTGCCGCCATATGTGAACATGTAACCGATCTGAGACTTCTCTGAATGAGGATCTGACCTGTAACCTACGTCAGCATAACCAACTAAACCAGTTGATGCCCCTTTCCTGTAGAATAGACCTAAGTCTATGGACCATTGGAGGTAGCACAGAAGATGCTTAACTCCGGCCCAGTGCCGCTGTGTAGGTGCAGCACTATATCTGGCTAGTAAGTTGACTACAAATGCTATGTCAGGGCGAGTGTAGTTAGCCAGGTAAAGGAGTGCACCGATAGCACTTAGATATGGCACTTCAGGGCCTAGTACTTCCTCCCCCTCTTCCAGCGGCCGGAAGGGGTCTTTGTGCACATCCAATGATCTGACGACCATTGGGGTGCTGAGGGGCTGGCACTTATCCATCTGAAACTTTTTCAGTAAGTTCGATGTGTAAGTTGACTGATGTAACAGGATCCCATCGTTAAGATGCTCTATTTGAAGACCTAAACAGAATTTTGACTTTCCGAGGTCTTTCATCTCGAATGTTTCTGTCAGGCTTCTAGAAATCTCAGCGATCTCTTCAGGAGATCCGATGAGGTTCAAGTCGTCCACATAGATGGCTATAATGACAAATTCTGTTGCCTTTGCTCTTATAAAGATGCAAGGACAGACTGGGTCATTTGTAAATCCTTGTTTAGCAAGGAAGTCGCTCAGTCTGTTATACCACATCCTTCCAGATTGTTTTAGACCATACAATGATCTTTACAGTTTCACTGAGTAGATGTCACGTTGTCTCTTTTTTAGTACTGCTGGCAAAGAATAACCGTCAGGCAATCTCATATATATGTCTCGGTCTAAGTTGCCAAATAGGTATGCAGTCACAACGTCCATAAGCTGCATATCTAAACCCTCTTGGGCTGTTAAGCCAATGAGGAATCGGAAGGTGATCGCGTCCATGACCGGGGAGTATGTGGCTTCAAAATACACCCCTGGACGTTGGGTAAAACCCTGCGCTACAAGCCTTGCTTTGTAGAGAATGATCTCGTTTTGTTCATTTTGTTTTCTAACAAATACCCATTTGTAACCCACAGGTTTTACACCTTTTGGTGTCTGGACTATAGGTCCGAAGACCTTGCGTTTGGTGAGTGAATCCAACTCCACTCCTATTGCCGCTTTCCACTTTGGCCAATCATCTCTGCTTTGACATTCTGTCAGAGAGCGTGGTTCAATATCATCATCGCACTATGCAACGTTGATGGCAATATTACACGCAAATGTGTCATCTATGGTTGTGCTCTTTCTGTCCCAATACTCCCCAGTTCATACATAGTGTATCGAAACTTCATTTTCTCCCGGTTTTTCCTCTGTTTGAGAGTTTTGGAGAGATGAGGTAGCAGGGCTTACAGTAGCATCCTGTGGTGGTATTTGTTTACCATTGCCAAGGGTCCTACTCTTTCGAGGGACTTGGTCCTTGGATCCCGGTGGTCGCCCTCTCTTTTTGAGAGGTCCAACCATTTCTGCTGCAGGCGGATTGCATCCATTTTTTGGTATGTCAATCCTAGCTGGAGTGTTAGCAGCAGGGATGTGTGATCTGATAATCTTCTGGTGTCAGTAAATTTATCCGACAAGAGATGGACAGTGTTTTGGATGTGGAGAATCTTCAGGACCTCCTCCTCACACTGGCTTGTGGGCGGATCAAAGTGACATAATGTCTTTGTATCCCAAGTGATACAGTCTGAAGCTTCGGGCTTCTTTGTCTGTGAGCCTAGTCTTGGAAATGATGTTTCATCAAATTCACAGTCTTCTAGACGTGCCTTGAAAATGTCTCCCGTAAGGGGTTCTAGGAATCTAATTATGGAGGGGGTGTCAAACCCAACATAAATGCCTAGACTTGGACCCATATTTGTCCTTTGTGGTGGTGCTATGGAGACGTATACTGCACAACCAAATATTCTCAAGTGTGAGATAATTGGTGGGGCTCCAAGTGCTAGTTGCATTGGAGAAGATGACTGACCTCCAGAAGGTCTTAATTTTATTAAAGATGCAGCATGCAAAATTGCATGACCCCATGCATTCACTGGCAGCGGGGATTGAAGTAATAATGGACAAGCAATCCATTGCAGTCTCTTAATTAGAGATTCTGCTAACCTGTTTTGGGCGTGAACATGCGCTACAGGATGTTCGACTTCAATTCCCTGTGCTTGGCAATAGTCTAGAAAGACTTGTGACATAAACTCCTTCGCATTGTCCAGACGAAGTTTCTTTTTCTGGTAGTCAGGGAAGTGGGCCCGTAACCTGATTATCTGAGCTAAAAGCTTAGACAGTGCTAGGTTACGGGTAGACAGTAGACACACATGTGACCACTTAGTAGATGCGTCAATCAGGACCATAAAGTACCTGAACGGACCACTTGATGGGTGTATAGGCCCACAAATGTCTCCGTGGATTCTTTCCAGAAAACTTGGAGATTCCAGGTCCACTTTAGTGGAGAGGGTCTCGTAATCAGTTTACCCTTGTAACATGGTGGACATGGGAATTTGCGTTTTTGAAGAATCTTCAGTTTCTTCAAGTCTATACACCTTGAGCTCTTTATGATGCGGTACATCATAACAGATCCGGGGTGTCCCAGTCTACTGTGCCAGAGTTGGAATTCTGGTGTTTGGGGGCACTGCAGGTGCTCCGCCATTGATGTTTCTGGAGTTTGTATACTTGTTTGGTAGAGTCCCGAGGTGAGTCCCTTGAAACTTTCCACAATGGTTTTTGAACCATTTGTAAGAGACGTTACAAGCAAGTATTCCCTTTCAATTTCCTCGACCATCTCTAAGTGATATCCGTTTAAACGGATATCTTTAAAGCTTAGGAGGTTTCGGATGGATTTAAGGGAGTATAACGCATTCCTAAGTGTGATTTGTGTGTTACCGGGGAGCAATATGATTGCTTCCCCTGATCCTTCGATTATATTAGCTCGTCCTGAGATTGTTCTCAGTGGACCAGAGTAGCTACTTATGCTCGTGAAGTAGTCTATGTTTTGAAGGATCGAGTGCGTCGATGCACTGTCCACTAGGCAAATTGATTCCATATCTATATAAAGAAAGACATTTAAGCAGTAAATAATATGAAAAAGAAAAGATCTACTTTTATTTAAGATGCTCAAAAGATTGTTTGACATGGAATAAAAACTAGATACGATCATGAAAAGAAGATACATTGCTAGTAGATAAAAATGGTCCATAACTAGAGAGTGTCATCTCCCATGAAGTCTTCAGGAGTCCATGAGGTCTCTGGTAATGCTACCCCTCTCAATCAGGTTTGTCTCAGCTCGAGGCTTGAGGCTTTCCTGGTAGAGGTCCTGGAGGTGTTTTTGGGTGCGACAGATTCTGGACCAATGGCCCGTCATTCCGCATTTGGAGCACTTATCCTCCCAGTCTTTCTTGGGAGTACCACCTTTTGACGTCCACTTCTGCTTCTTTTCCACGAACCTATGGTTCTGAGGAGGAGCTTGGGGAGTGGCCTTCTTCTGCTTCTTCTATTCTTTCCATTTCTGGAATTTTGCCTTCTTGTCCATCTTCTTCTTCTGGGAAGACTGGAAGTGTGCCTCTGCAGGAGGTGGCAGTGGAGCGGAGCCAGGAGGGCACATGTTGTCAGTGGCAACCAACAAATCTCTGTTTTGTTTAGCCATTAGCAGGCATGAAAGTAGATCAGAGTACTTCATGAACTTCCTCTCACGGTATTGTTGCATAAGGATCATGTCCTTCTTGTGGAAAGACGTGAACGTATTTTCCAGCAATATTTTCTCCGTCACCATTTCATCACACAACTTCAGGCGTGAGATGATACGGAAGAGTGCTGAGTTGTACTTCGCTACGGATTTGTAATCCTGTATGCAGAGGTGAGTCCACTCGTACTGTGCACGGGGGAGTATGACATCTCTCTGATGCCTGTACCTCTCCTCAAGTGCATCCCACAGCTCGTAAGGATCCTCTACAGTAAGATACTCGTCCTTCAGTGTCGAGTCTAAATGTTTCCTGATATAGATAATGTCTTTCGCCTTAAGTATATCGGAAACTTCCTCTATATGAGGTGCTTCTTTAGAAGCATCCTTGTCGGCTGGAGCAGTACTTATTGTTGCCTTCTCAGTTGGTGTGAGACTGAACCCATGAGATCGTAGATGGAACTTCAGGTCCAACTGCCAACTCAAGTAGTTCGACCCATCGGCCTTCAGGACCGAAAAGTCGACATTCGCAAGTCTGGCCATTGAACAACTAGCAATATAAAAACGGCATGGATTATTAAACTGTAAAAATAATTAGACATCCACACATGTATTTTTACCATTTTCATAAAGAAAATTAACATTCATGCATGCTTTTTATCATTTTCATATCATGAATTATTAAATAAAAACTTAACATCCACGCATGCTTTTTAACAGTTTCATAACGTGAATAATTAAAAGAGATTAACATCCACGCATGCTTTTTAACAGTTTCATAGCGTGAATAATTAAAAGAGATTAACATCCACACATGCCTTTTAACAGTTTCATTGTAACATTAACATAGCATGAAAATAGTTAACATCCATGCATTTAATGTATAACCAATGAAAATAACTTAGGACTATGGGGATCAGCCAGCCGACATTGAAACGAAAAAGACAGTCCGAAATTACATCAAAAAATGCATGAAAGAAAAAATACAACTCGGAAACTTCAGAGAGAAGCCCCTTTCTTCTTTGTGCATAAGCCTTCAGCTCCTTTCTGATGTCCTCCGGTCTTCTTTTTACATATATTTCCTCACCTACAAATTTCTCTCAAAAAAAAATTACAGAAAAGAAAGGATGTCGGAAACCTGTCTGATCCCTAAAAACATATCCTAATCGCACATCCACACAGATAATATATGGAAAATATACAAACACACAGATAATCATTTCACAGGCATGTAAAATAATCTAAATAGTGAGTGACGTGCTAAAATTTTTTTTTGAAAAACTTTTTACCCTTTGATCCATATTATTAATGTTTTATTTTCCGCTTTAACCCTTATTCTAAAAATTCTTTAATTATTTTGGGATTTTGGGGCCAAAAATAAAAAGAAAAATTATGATGTAAATAGGCTAATTTTCAGACTTTTGGGCCATGAAAACAAACCATTTGGGTTAATTGGGCCTCCCCCAAAAAATTGGTCCGTTAAGGGCTAGGGTTTCCGAAAAACCCTAAGGGGCCCGCAGCGTGCCACCGCGACGGCTAGCTGCGCAAGGCACGGCCGCCGTGGCGGCGGCGGGCCGCGGCCGCGGCACAGGGCTCCGGCCTATGGCCGCGGCGTTTTAGCCGCTCGGCACTCCTATGGCCGCGGCGTTTTAGCCGCCGACGGTGCTTGTGGAGCATCGCCGTTTTGCCCTTCGGGTATGCGGTGTATGGATCAAGGTTGGGGGGTAAAAACAGATTTTTCAAGCATTTAGATCTCTAAAAAACTGATTTTTATTGTTTTTAGACATGCGGATCTAAATAAAAATGTGATTTTTACCGTGTTTTTAAACTTTTTAATCCTAAAACATGCAGATCTACGGGAAACACAAGTTTAGATCTAAAAAGTTTTGAAATTTACCTCTAGATTCGACAAGGGAATCTAGACGACGGTTGCTGAAGGATGCCCTTTTCGCTCCCCGTTGAGAAGATTACGATCTTCTTAGACTGAGCGGTTGATGGATCTCCCTCCTCGCACATCGCCGCCTTTTCCAACGAGCGTGATCGTGCTGATAACGCGTTGTGAAGGGAAAGTAGGAAAATAGGTGTAAGGGGTTAAGAGCCCCCCCACCCTCTTATTTATAGCTTTCAATGGTGGGCCGGATACCCAATGGGCCTCATGGGCCTATTCATAACATTACCTTAATTAATATATTAATATAATTATATTATAAATTAACCCTCCCCTCACGTTTAACACAACCCACATCATCGAGCTTCATCTCCTCTCTCTATTTTCATTGTCTCCCACCGTCTCGCTCATTGCACGACCCCACCCTGCTCCGACGAGAGGCCGACTCCGACGGTGCCTCCGACGCCATCCTCCGTGACTGCACACCGTCGTTCGCCAAGCCAACTCCAGCCAATCCACCAGACTCACCACCGTGAAGCCTCAGACGTAGTCGTCGCCGTGCATTCCCTCTCCCCGAGCTCACTCTCTCGGCGCCTCCGCCACTGCCGCGAAGAAGCCCAAAGCCCTCTCCGACGCTCCATCGCCTCTTCTCCTCTAGCTGGTGACTCCCCTTACGCCTGCGACACTGCCCTAGGCTGCAACACAGCGCCATTGACCCCAGCTGCCACTGCAGTGCCCCTTCCAAGCCAAGCCTGTAGCCGAGCCCAATGCCGACCAAGCCCCTTTGATGAGCTCCGCTGCTCAGACTCCGCTTCTGCTCTACCTCCGGCGACCCTCGGCTCCCCTCGAATAGCCAAACACCCCAAAATAGCTCGAAGCAGTCTTTGCCGGCCCCCTGCCGAGTCTCGCCTAAGGGGCAACACATGACTGCCCCCCGACAACTTCTCCACTGACTCACCGCTGTCGTTCGTCGACGCCACCTAGCCACCGCTTCATCGCCACCGTCCATCCCTCTCCTCCTCCACCGAGCACCACTATCCCGCCACCACATTGGCTGCCCCCTGCAGCTTGTCGTTGAGAAAGAAGAAAGGAAGAGAGAAGGAAAGAGAAAGAGAAAGAGAGAAAGAGAAAGAGCGAAAGAGAGAAAGAAAAAATAATAACTAATTTAAATAAAAATAACATAAGCATATTAAAATAATCTAAAGTTATCTTTATATCTATTTCTATTCTGAATTTTCCTTTCTTGTATTTTTGTGAGAGCTGGTTGGAGTGTGTTGTAACTCAGATGTGGTTTGTAACAATTGGACGCTTATTTGAGTATTTAGTACATCTCTGCATCGCAAACTATATTTTTTTCACTGGTTAATTACAAGACCTGCAAATGTATCCAATAGTAATTACCCCCAAAAACTGGGTCGTTACAAATTTGGTGTCACTTGCATGTCCGTGCTAACTACCTCGTGAACAGTATAGTAAGATCAGGATGTACTGTATAAAATATCAATAAAGCTAACCTTTCCTTATTAATACAGGTGACCTTCAATAATGGATAAGAACACTTCAGGTAGTCCAAATAGAGCTGACGTGTCCGGAACTAGCCATCATACTGGCACCAACTGATGGGAATCTAATCCCACCCCAAGTGGTTTGTTTTGATGATGATCACACCAAATGTTGTTAAATTACTAATCATACTACTTAAGGGTGTAGGTTGTGCAATAAGCTAATTGAAGCTCGAAACATACTCCGAGAAGAAGAACTATAACTACACACATAGAAGATGAAGATGGATTGAGTTCACATTCCACGTCTACATTCTAAAGCTTTAGCACAAGAGGAGCTCGAAGATGAAGCTCAAAGAATATGTTCAAGCTCAAGCTAAAGAGGAGCTCAAATTCAAGCGAAGACTATACAGTAACTCAAGCTCAAACGTAGCTTCAAGTTCTTCAAAGAGTCTAGTGTGTGAGTTGTTTTTCATTTTCTTAGGATTATGTCAAAGCCAAGAAAGAATACACACACAACACAAAATGATTTTCTAAAATGTTTTTAAACTTGTTTTAAAACTTATTTGAGAGCATACTTTTCATAGAAACTAAGTTTCAACTTGTAGTCATCTACAAACACCCAGTAATTCACTACACTGATTTCTATCTTCTACCTGAAAAGATACTCTGGTAGTCGGCTACCAAAGTTAGGGAGTCGACTACCAGTTGTAGCAGATTTTCTCAGAAACACTCTGGGAGTCGACTACCAAAGGTAGGGAGTCGACTACCAGCTGCGCGACCAGAATTCCTTGATTCACTCTCTCATTTAATTCTCACTTGATTTTTGGGCAAAATTCAAACTTGATTTTGAATCATTTTGAATTTTCATTTAGCTCTATAAATATAGACCATATGAGAACATTTTCCTCACCAATTCATTCTTGAGCAAAATTATTATTCTCTCAAAAGATCTCATCGTTCTCATCGCTCTCAAAATTCTTCATAGCCAAAACGGGTTTTTAATTTCTGATCTTATTGCTTATATTCTTTTATAATTCTTTTCAAGATCATTATTATTATTTGGCTATTGCAAATTGGTTTTCAAAATCCTTCCCTTTGATTTTTCATATTCTCAAAGGATCTTTGAAACATCTAGATTCTAGATCACATCGAATAATTTCATATTCTTTGTGTGATCTAAGAACACATCTAGATTTTAGATCACATTGAATAAACTCATATTCTTTGTGTGATCTACAAACGATTTAAATTCTTTTAGCCACGTTAAGCACTATTGCAAATTTAATCTTGGCTATAGAATTATTGGGTGTAAAAAACAATCTCCACTAATTCATTGCGGTATATTGGATTTGATTTTACTTGTAGTCCCTTAGTGATAAGGGTGGTTGTAAATCCTTGTTGTAGGCAAGGTGTTTGTGAAAAGTCCTCGGATTGTGAGGCAAGATAAAATCCTCGTGTTGTGAGGCAAGGGTAAAATCCTAAACAAGTCTAGGTGGTTGGAAATCCTAGTTAAGGCTAGGTATTTGTATTGCTAAGGCAATAGTGGAAATCTCGTACCAGATTGGTCGGGGACTGGACGTACCCAAGTTGTGGGGAACCAGGATAAAATCGTTGTCTTTACGTTTGTTTTTCTGTGTTTGATTATTTATCTCTGCAAGCAATTCTTATTTACTTTGTTATTATTATATCTTTATAATTCTTTGTTCATTTGCATATTACAAAGATTATACATTTAATTCCGCTGTGTAAAGATGTATCTGTGTGTAAAGATCTCTTATCTGATTGTAATCATAATTGTTTATCTTTTATATTTTTATAAGATTAACTTGTTGATTAAGAACCAAGCGTAGATCACTCTACTTGGTTTCTTAGGCATCATTAGAAGGGTTTTAATTAAAGATCGAAAAAGATTTATTATTTGAACAACACTATTCAACCCCCTTCTAGTGTTGTTTGCCATCCACAGGATCCAACACTTGGTACTAGAGCGAGGTTATAGATGGCGTCAACCAATCATTTCCCCGAAGGACAATCTTCCACCAGACCACCACTTCTCAACGGATAAAATTATGGATCTTAGAAGAATCGGATGCGGATGTACCTTCTCTTTATCTCCTATGATCTATGGAAGATAGTGGAGAATCCTTATGAAGAACCCACTCTTGAGGAAGAAAAGTGGACCAAGACGGAGAAGGACAAAGTGTCTCTAAATGCCAAGGCGGTGTCTACTCTATATTGCGGCCTTGACACAATGGAGTACAACCGCATTTCCATGGCTACCTCTGCGCACAAACTATGGAAACTTCTTGAGGTAACACATAACGGTAACCAAAAAGTTAAATCTTCAAAATCTTCTCTTTATGCTGGTAGGTATGAAAAATTTATGATGGAGAAAGACGAGAACATAACAGAGATGTACACGAGGTTTACGGAGATCGTCAACAAACTTGTGGGATTGGGAAAGAAGTACACACAAGAGGATCACATATGCAAGATCCTTAGATCCCTCACTCCCGAATGGCAATCCAAAGCTTCGGCCATTGAAGAAGGCAACGACACTTCAAAACTAACCTTGGAGAAGCTCATCGGAAATCTAATGGCGTATGAACTTCAACTGCAAGAGCGAAAGACCAAGGAACACGGTGAAAAGAAGAAGAACCTTGCATTCAAAGCAACATCAGATACGGAGGAGTCCGAGAATGAAGTCAAAGATGAGATGGAGAAACAAATGGCACTCATCTCCAAAGGACACAAGAAAATACTAAAAACACGTAAGTCCTACAACCGTAAGTTCAATTCCACTAATGATGTTATTTGTTATGAATGTAATAAGCCAGGCCACATGAAGAACGAGTGTCCTCTAAAGAAAATTAGAGATAAGAGAACGAAGTCATACAAAGGCAAAAGGCCAAATAGAAAAGCTTTTGGGGCTTGGGATAGAAGCGATGATGAAGAGGATTTCGATAGCTCATCATCATCCGAAAATGAAGGAAAAGCAAGCAAAAGAAACGAGCGGAACTACATCTGCTTCATGGCACATGAAGACCCCAAGGTAAATTCCTACCATAACTCTAGTGATAGTGATAGTAGCGATAATGATGAAATTGATTATGAGGAGGAAGTTCATAAAATTTATGCATTATATAAGGTCCAACTCAAAGAGCTTCTAACTCTTAAAAAGATGCATAAATCTTGTGGTTCTAATCCTACTAATCAAGAGCTAGAAAAGATTAGAGAAGAGAACCTAAAATTGATTAGCAACAATAAGGATTTAATTGAAAAGAATAGGTTGCTCAATGTAGAACTCAAAGACCTAGGAAATAGGTTTAGAGACTTAGAAAAGAACATGATCGCTAGTAAGGCAAAGCATGAGGACTTGGTTAATAATGTTACTAGGTTCAATAAAGGTAAAGAAAAATTAGATAGCTTGATTAGATCACAAAGACCCCAATCTAGCAAACATGGCTTAGGTTATAACATGACCAATCAAAATGCTACAAATTCTCATCATCAAGCTAGAGTTCCTAAAACTGAAAATGGATATGTCAAAGTTTGGATTTCCAAAATTGGAACCGTCCAAATGAAAGGCAATTACATTTCTAGTTTTATGACCAATGTTCATTTTGTAGAGATTATATATTTATGTATGGGAAATCTCAACCCAAATGGGTTTGGTTTCCTCTTGGTTGATGATTACATTATTATGTATGACTAATCCCATGGACCCACAAAGAAAGGGTACCAAAATTATTTCTTTGATTTTCAGGTACCAAAACTATAAGGGATTAGTAGAAGAGCTCCCAATGAATCTCTAAATCCATGCATACATTAAGGGGGAGACCCAACTTCAATGATGCAAACTTTAAGGGGGAGCCAATGAATTTTTTTCTTCACTTGGTATGTATACTATTATATCTTTTTGTGATGACAAGGGGAGAAAAAGTGACAGAAAGCAAGCAAAAACATGAATGAATAATAGCCGCATCTAAGCAGGGGGAGTAAGTACACTTACTCATTGTTTTTATAATCATATTATTCATATGTTTTTCATTTGGGAGTCATCATCAAATAGGGGGAGAGTGATGGGAATCAAATCCCACCCCAAGTGGTTTGTTTTGATGATGATCACACCAACTGTTATTAAATTACTAATCATACTACTTAAGGGTGTAGGTTGTACAATAAGCTAGAAGCTCGAAACATAGTCCGAGAAGAAGAACTATAACTACACACATAGAAGATGAAGATGGATTGAGCTCACATTCTACGTCTACATTCTAAAGCTTTAGCACAAGAGGAGCTCGAAGATGAATCCCAAAGAATGTGCTCAAGCTCAAGCTAAAGAGGAGCTCAAATTCAAGCGAAGACTATGCAACTAGCTCAAGCTCAACCAAAGCTTCAAGTTCTTCATAGAGTCTAGTGTGTGAGTTGTTTTTCATTTTCTTAGGATTATGTCAAAGCCAAGAAAGAATATGCACACACATAAAATGATTTTCTAAAATGTTTTTAAGCTTGTTTTAAAACTTATTTGAGAGCATACTTTGCATAGAAGCTAAGTTTCAACTTGTAGTCAACTACAAACACCCAGCAGTTCACTACACTGATTTCTGTCTTCTACCTGAAAAGATACTCTGGTAGTCGGCTACCAAAGTTAGGGAGTCGACTACCAGTTGTAGCAAATTTTCTCAGAAACACTCTGGGAGTCGACTACCAAAGGTAGGGAGTCGACTACCAGTTGTGCTACCAGAATTCCTTGATTCACTCTCTCATTTAATTCTCACTTGATTTTTGGGCAAAAGTCAAACTTGATTTTGAATCATTTTGAATTCTCCTTTAGCTCTATAAATATAGACCATATGAGAATATTTTTCTCACCAATTCATTCTTGAGCAAAATTATTCTTCTCTCAAAAGATCTCATCGTTCTCATCGCTCTCAAAGTTCTTCATAGCCAAAACGGTTTTTCAATTTCTGATCTTATTGCTTATATTATTTTATAATTCTTTTTAAGATCATCATTATTATTTGGCTATTGCAAATTGGTTTTCAAAATCCTTCTCTTTGATTTTTCATATTCTCAAAGGACCTTTGAAACATCTAAATTCTAGATCACATCAAATAATTTCATATTCTTTGTGTGATCTAAGAACACATCTAGATTCTAGATCACATTGAATAAACTCATATTCTTTGTGTGATCTACAAACGATTTAAATTCTTTTAGCCACGTTAAGCACTATTGCAAATTTAATCTTGGCTATAGAATTATTGGGTGTAAAAACCAATCTCCACTAATTCATTGTGGTGTATCGGATTTGATTTTACTTGTAGTCCCTTAGTGATAGGGGTGGTTGTAAATCCTTGTTGTAGGCAAGGTGTTTGTAAAAAGTCCTCGGATTGTGAGGCAAGGTAAAGTCCTCGGGTTGTGAGGCAAGGGTAAAATCCTAGACAAGTCTAGGTGGTTGGAAATCCTAGTTAAGGCTAGGTATTTTTATTGCTAAGGCAATAGTGAAAATCTCGTACGGGATTGGTCGGGGACTGGACGTATTCAAGTTGTGGGGAACCAGGATAAAAATCCTTGTCTTTGCGTTTGCTTTTCTGTGTTTGATTATTTATCTCTGCAATCAATTCTTATTTACTTTGTTATTATTTTATCTTTATAATTCTTTGTTCATTTGCATATTACAAAGATTATACATTTAATTCCGCTGTGTAAAGATCTATTTGTGTGTAAAGATCTCTTGTCTGATTGTAATCATAATTGTTTATCTTTTATATTTTTATAAGATTAACTTGTTGATTGAGAACCAAGCGTAGATCACTCTACTTGGTTTCTTAGGCAACAATAGAATGGTTTTAATTAACGATCGAAAAAGATTTATTATTTGAACAACACCATTCAACCCCCATTCTAGTGTTTTTTGCCATCCACAGGATCCAACACCAACAACAATGGGCCATCTCTGCCGGTGCACCAAATATCGGATGCCGCTCTACGAGAACTTGTCCAGGCATTGCAATGGGAACCCACGCATGAGGGAGGAGTGCAACAATTTAGGTAGCTCACCCAGAAACGTTGGAATGGGTTGGACGGTCCCCTGAAGGCCGCAGAATGGTTGCGAGGCACCAAGGACAACTTGAGAGCGGCTCGGATCCCAGAAGATGTGTGGGTAGACACGACTAAACTACAACTAACCGATGAGTCCTGAATTTGGTGGAAGTTAGCAGAAAGTCGCCCACAGTGACCAATTGCTTGGGTTGCTATCACTGACTTCTTTAACACCCAATACTTCTTGCCCGAGGCACAGATAGAACTGCATGCCCAGTTCGTTAGCTTGAAGCAGGGCTCCAAGACAGTGGAACAATATGACAATGAATTCACCATGCTCAACAGATTCACCCCAGGGATGGTGGACACCCCTCTGGCCAAAGCCCGATGTTTTCAACGGGGATTGAACATCGAGACCCAACGAAAAATAGTTGGGCACAAACTGACTACCCATACAGAGCTTCTAGCAGCAGCCCGTGATCTGTTGAGTATTGGTGTTTCATACCAATCTTATTTTTATGATGATCACAACATTATGTTGTTGTTAATGAATCTCATGTTTTAATCTCTCAGTTTTATTTCAAGAATATCTTTCTTGGAGACTAATCACTTGGTACAAGGATGGACATCAAGTGGAGAAGAGCCAAAGCTTGGACTAAAGGAGTGCCAAAGCTTGGAGATGATAGAGAGCAATCAAGGATCAAGATTAAAGACTTAGACTCTAAGGAAAGCTTTGTAATCCATGTAATTTACTTTATTGCTTTCTCTCTCTTTTGAGTCTAGGATTAATGTAATGCCTTATTAGATGGTTTACTCATTCATGCATATGCATCTAATCATCTTAGTGAGCCTTAGGATTATCATAGAATCCAACCAATTAGGTTCACTCTGTCCAAAGACTCATTTGGAGTCTCTGGCTTTCCATCAGTCACCTGCTGAAGGAAACACAGTCGACTGGGTGATTTCTAGTCGCCTGTAGATCCTTCTATAGTCGCCTAACATGCATAGCTCAAGTCAACATTTCAATTGACTCAAACTTGAGCTTTACGCACAGTCGACTACTGGTCAGTTTACAGTCGCCTGTATATTTACAGTCGCCTGTAGATTGGTCATCAGTCGCCTGAGTAGCGTAAGTGCAATCTCTGCATCTCTCTGCATCTCTCTGTTATTTTGCTCAATGGTGAATGTTTGTATGTTATTTGTTTCTCTTGTCTTTATGTTTCTCACCATCGAGTAGTGTTTGATGAACCCTAATATGGGTTAGGGTAGGATTGATGCTTGGAAATTTACATTTGGCTTGGTTGCATGGCATGTGTTCGATGAAATGTGTCAATGGGGATTTCTAGCAATCTGAGTCCAATTCGTACGGCAACACACTAGATGTGTTGGGGATTGGGGTCCGGGTGCTTGTCCAGTCAAGACCCGCTTCGATGTATTGCTAGAAATCACATTCGACCTATTTGGCCATTAGGGTTACGCGGGGGTGTTTCATTGTCATTGGCGGGAGAAAGACCGCCTCTGACCGTCGGGCCAAGGGGGAATAAACTTGGCAGTTGACTCCCTAGCCACAGCTCACGCCCCTAGTGTAGACATAGAGTCCTCGCGCGTGGGAACGGCTTGGACGAAGTGTTGGGAGTTATCATTGTGGCCTTAATGCTCCCGGTTGCGGAAGGTGTTAATGGACATGGGAATGCCCACCGTCCGGAACCGGGTAGGCCTAGCATGCTTGGTACCGACCGGAATATCGGGCCATGGACGCTAGGTACCACCTTTTGGGGCAATGTCTCACCCTGGGTCAAGTCAAATGTCAAGTGTCATGAATGCTCTAGCCCGTGTTAGCGGGGATTCATTTCGTGTCTTTTTCAATTCTTTCTTTTATTTCTACACTTCACCCACATTATCCGCGTAGCTAGCACACGACCTAGGCGAGGCTAGTAGCCACTCAAGCCATCCACCTCCCTGAGTTCGATAAACCCGCACCCTACACTAACCGTGCACTTGCGGTAAAATGACACCGCGCCCATACCGTAAACGGGGCGCCGGTCAAGTTTTTGGCGCCGTTGCCGGGGAGGCGTTCGGTTTGATATTAGCTTAGCTTGGGTTCGTTAGACTACGCAAAAACAAAAAAATAATAATAAATAAATACATAAACAGATCCTTTCCTTACCACCATTATAAATTTGTGCTATTCTTTGTACAACTGACGCGCTTGTCATAGCCAAAATTTTTGCTTTCAGGTGAATTATGTGGATGCCCGACGGATCGTACATCGGAAATTTTGATGCTTATATGCCATACGGTGCTCAGATGGGGGATATGAGAATTATCCGCAGGTCGTGGCGGTTTGCGAAGCTTGTGGGATGCAGGGACACACGGCCATCCTTTGTCAATTCATTGCCCAACCCTACACCCCACACTCATATACCCACGACCTACATCAAGAATCCTCCCATCCTTACCCCCAAAATTTCACACCCCATCCTCCACCAAAATCGAGCCTTGAATTATTCTTGGAAAACTCCATTGCAACTCAGATGCGCTGGATATCACCTCCACTTCCATCACCACTTCCCCCACCGATGTCTGACCTTGAATTGTTATTAGAAGACAATATTTTAAACCAAGGCCAGATGACTCCACCACTTCCACTTCCACCACATGCGCCTGATCTTGAGTTGTTAGTGGTGAATTCCTTTGTAAATCAAGGCCCGACAACACCATCACCCTCATCTCCACCTCGGAAATCTATCCTTGAGTTATTGATGGAGGATTCCATGATAACGCAGAGCCATGTGGATTCACCAATTCCATTTTCGCCGATCACTTCTACTTTTAGGGGTGAAGCAGTCGTGTCTCATACATCATCGACGACTTGCACTGCGGAAGGTAACTCTTATGGTTTACAATTTGAAAATTTTAATATGAGTCCCCTTTCCCATGCAGGTACAATTTTTGAGACATACGGCATCGAGGAGCCCATGGAGGATGTCCATATCGACGAGGAGGGAGAGCATGGAGCCGTGAACATCATGACTCATTTTGTTGAGCCTCATGCTCCCTTGCCTCTACCACTACATCCATCGCTCACCCTCACTCCACCAGAGGCATCACATCCACCAGAGCTTACTGCTCCCACTCAGGGAGATCTTTTAGACCCTATTTCTGAATCTCGTATTACATTCCCCATATTTTTAGATTCAGATACTACTGACAAGGCATACCCTCCAAAGGATCCAAATTCACATTATACGGAAACATGTCAGGACATGTCAACACCTGAGGGGCTCGTCGCTAAACGCAGGTAGGAGATCATGGCGTCACCATCAGGGCATAGCACCACATTCTTAGGGAGTCATCGTCAATCTTTTCCACGCTTTACATTGCACTTTGACGATACTCTTTGGGATACATTTATTGCGGGGAAGGATTTTTCACCACGGACTGATGCTCCTTTTCTTTCGAATGATATAGGTGGACATCATCGAGAGAAGCTTTTGGGAGCATTTCTAGAGTTTGTTGGTGTTCGTGGCACCAAAATATTGGCGGAGCCACAGACGGAGCAGTTAGAGCAGCTACCTGCCCCACTCCAGATCTTGGATCCGCCTATGCTCAGGTGTACCCTAATCCAGTAGTGTAAAAATTTACCGCTTTCTAGTTTAGATTTGAATAATCTCGTCTCCTCTCTTTAGCGAGGGGAGCGTATCTAGGATTTGCTTTTGCATCATAATAACCCATCATGTCGTGCCCTTCTATTATTTCACCCCACATCCTCTTCCGAGGAGAACGAGCAGACTGTCTCTCCTGCATTCTGATTTCTTTCTTTTCCGATTTTCCCCCTAGCATATCTCTACATCCCCATTGATCATATCATTTTGCTAGCATTGTCATGTTCAGCTTGGGTGAAATTGACTTTTGTGTGCACGTTTTCGTGTGTCGTTGTCGTGTGTTTGTGTCTTTGAGTCCTTCGTTGTGTTTTATATCTTTTATTTTGTATGTTTCTTTCTCTTTATTTTCCAGTTTTGTTCGTGTGTTTTTCGTGTTTTTCATTTTTTGTGTCCGTGCACCCCCCCATTTTCATTGCCCTCCCGTATTCACTACTATTGCATTGAGGACAATGCAAGTTTCAGCTTGGGGGAGTCACACTTCGTGCGTCATTTGTCTCCTTTTCTTCGTTATTTGAGTCGTTTTTCTCCGTGTTTTTCTTTTTCTTTTTCTTTTCTTCTTTTTATCTCTTTCTCCTAGAGATGAACCCGATGATGAATTGCCACGAAAATCACACGCACACCTTGCAGGCTTCGATAATTACATTCACTAACCCTAGGATATCGAGTCCTCTTGCATTTCATGCATCGTGGGTCCACTTAGCTTTTTGTGAGTCGTGCGTCGTGCCTAGCTGTTTGGTGTGCTTCTACTTTGTGATTTTACTTTATATACCTGTCCAGGAATGATCCCTAGATTATCATGCTTCGATTTGAATATGCGGTATTTATTTCCCCTGTCTACTTCTGCATGCTATATATATATATCGTGTACTTCATTTCGCATGTGTCGGGATTCCACAATTAAGGACTAGGATAACCCATTTAGCCCATGCTCTATTTAGCGAGAATAGTTTCCTTTGCCCAAGTGTTTAGATTCCGACTTCTTTTTTGTTTTACTTGGTGCAAATCCCCTCGTCGTGTACCGTTCTCCCACTTGGGAGAGTACACATGTGTATAGCTAAAAAAAGCCAAAAATCCAAAAAAAGAGAAAAGAAAAGAAAAACCCAAAAAGAAATGAAGAGAAAAAAAATATGTATATCCAAAAGGCAAAAAAATACAAATACCCAAAATCCAAAAAAAAATTCCCGTGTGAATATTTTCCTACTTGCCGAGAATAAAGGGAAGGCGAGAATTTGCACCGAGTGTTCTACTCCACATCTTCTCAACCTCCATCGTTTTCGAAAACACTTGGCATAGGGACCTTCTAGCGATTACCTAGGCTATAGTGTGGTGATTTCCTAGTCCCTAGCTGTGGAGTCCCCGATGCATGATACGCTTCTATTCTTATACTCTTCTCATGCATGCTTGAGCTAATATTCACCGCAATTTCAAATTGAATTGATATTTGGGTCTTTCTTTGGGTATGTGTATATGGAGCTTTATTGCACATCGTAGATAGTGACACCGTCTACTAGCACACGACCACACTCACTCGCGCTTCACCGCGTGGGCCCACGGCACTTGTCTGGACTCGTATTCCTTGGTTTAGTGATGTGATTTGGCGTTTGCTTGCTTGGTGTGTCGTTTTTGATTTTGTTGGCCCTGATGGGCAATCTAGGATATAGAGTTTTCTTTTTCTCTCTTTCTCTCTATTTTCTCCCTCTGAGCTCCTACTCTCACTCGTCTTCCTCGAGGACGAGGAAGAGTTCAGCTTGGGGGATTTTAACGTGCGTTTATATTTCATATATTTGCGCACGTTTTCTTCCGTGTTTCTCCGTATTTTCCGCTGTCTTTTATTCGTTTTCTCGTGTTTTCTTGTTTTCTCTTGTTTTCTTTCACTTTTCCATATTTTTTTGTATATTTGCAGGAATTTACAGCATTTGGGACATAAAACGACGATATTCTGAGTCCCCGGAGCAACGGGAGGAGCCACGCGTGATCCAGGGGGTCAAACGACCAAGATTACCACTTTTCAGCCCCCACCTGATCGGTTGGACACAGCCAACCGATCGGGTGATGCATGCGTGTCCGACCCGGACTGAAGCTGGAGCGAAGCGCAAGGTCAACCGATCGGTTCGCCGACCGGTTCATCCCAACAGAGTTCTCGGGAAAATGGAGCTGAATTCCAACCGATCGGGTGACCTTCACCTGATCGGTTCATCTGTAGCCGATTCCTCCAAAGTAAGACCCGATCACGCCACCCGCTCTCCTCTGCGCCCGGTTGATGCTCCCGAAGGCGACGGCCGAAGGAACAAGCCGCTCACCCGATCGGTTGATATTTCAACCGATCGGGTGGCCTTTTCGTCCCCTTTCGTGCACCGCTGCTCATTCATTGAAGATCTGCTATCATTACATAAGGATTTTGGGTGATCTCTTATTTTTCTAGCGTCGGAATCGTCGTTAGCTTTCCAACGATAGGTCGCATGCCCAAATCCGATTTTTCTAGATTTTTCTGGAATTTTCTGAGCGCAGCTATGTGCTGAAACTGGCTGCAGTCTGGAATTTCATTTCACCCGATCGGTTGACTTGTCAACCGACCGGGTGAGATCTGTTTCTGTGGATTTGAACTCTCTGTTTATCCCACCCGTTCGGGTGAGTTTCCACCCGATCGGGTGGGCCTGTTTTGACAGTTCTGAACCCGAACCAAGAGGGTTTTTGAGGGGTTTATAAATAGAGGTTGGGGGCACGACTGAGGGGAGTTCCTTCTCACTTTTTAGGGCTTTTGCCCCTTTCTCTTGTGAGCTTTAGGTTAGATTAGATTAGGTCTTTTGGTAAATAAATCTTGTATTGGATTGAAGATTCAAACTCAAGATAAGTATTTCTTTCTCTTGTTTTCCCATTTCATTGTTTTGTGTTGTATTTGCTTTGCTTGATGGTGAATGTTTGTTTGTCATTATTATTGCTTTCTATCATGTTCTTCACCATCAAGTAGTGTTTGATGAACCCTAATACGGGTTAGGGTAGGATTGATGCTTGGAAATTTACATTTGGCTTGGTTGCATGGCATGTGTTCGATGAAATGTGTCAATGGGGATTTCTAGCAATCTGAGTCCAATTCATACGGCAACACACTAGATGTGTTGGGGATTGGGGTCCGGGTGCTTGTCCAGTCAAGACCCTCTTCAATGTATTGCTAGAAATCACATTCGACCTATTTGGCCATTAGGGTTACGCGGGGGCGTTTCATTGTCATTGGCGGGAGAAAGACCGCCTCTGACCGTCGGGCCAAGGGGGAATAAACTTGGCGGTTGACTCCCTAGCCACAGCTCATGCCCCTAGTATAGACATCGAGTCCTCGCGCGTGGGAACGGCTTGGACGAAGTGTTGGGAGTTATCATTGTGGTCTTAATGCTCCCGGTTGCAGAAGGTGTTAATGGACATGGGAATGCCCACCGTCCGGAACCGGGTAGGCCTAGCGTGCTTGGTACCGACCGAAATATCGGGCCATGGACGCTAGGTACCACCTTTTGGGGCAATGTCTCACCCTGGGTCAAGTCAAATGTCAAGTGTCATGAATGCTCTAGCCCGTGTTAGCGGTGATTCATTTCGTGTCGTTTTCAATTCTTTCTTTTATTTCTACACTTCACCCACATTATCCACGTAGCTAGCACACGACCTAGGCGAGGCTAGTAGCCACTCAAGCCATCCACCTCCCTGAGTTTGATAAACCCACACCCTACACTAACCGTGCACTTGCGGTAAAACGACACCGCGCCCATACCGTAAACGGGGCGCCGGTCATCACCCCACCTAGCGTGTGTTGTTAGTATTGCAAGGATAAGGCGATCCTTACAATTGGTATCAGAGCGAGGTTATAGCATACTGCAACCATGGCATTCAACGCCTCATCCGCGTCTCATGAAGAAGATCATTCAACCGTTCGACCCCCGCTCTTCAACGGAACCAACTACCCAAGTTGAAAGATCAGAATGATGATCTACATGGAGTGTCAAGACTTATGGGATATTACGGAGGTGCCATTTGAGAAGCCCACTACTCCTGCGGCTTCTAGGACAAAGGCGGAGAAGGACTCGATCAAGTTCAATGCGAGTGCTATGAACGCATTACATTGCGCTCTCTCAGCAAGTGAGTTCAACCGCATCTCCATGTGCAAAATGGCCAATGATATTTGGCATACCTTGGAGATTTGTCATGAAGGGACTACGAAGGTAAAGAAATCTAAACAAACTGTATTTAGATCTAAATATGAAATGTTTAAGATGCAGGAAGGCGAAAGCATTTCAGAGATGTTCACAAGGTTCACTGATATCGTGAACGCTTTGGAGGGACTCGGGAAGATGATTTTCCAAGAGGATAGTGTAGAGAAGATCGTTGACCCTCTCACACCTCGTTGGGAGTCAAAGGCCAACGGAATTTTGGAGTCATATGACACGTCCAAATACACCGTTGAGAAGTGCATTGGTAATCTCATTGCGTATGAAGTGAAGCTTCAACACAAGAAGAAGATTCAACCATCGAAGCCCGAGAAGCCGGAGAAGCAAAAGGGGGTTGCATTCCATGCCAAGGAGGAGCCAATCAAGTGGAGGAGGAAATTCCATCGAGAAGATCCTAGTGAAGAAGATGAGCAAGAAGATGCAAGTGGAAAAGAAATTGAGGAGCTTACCGAGCAATTCAAAGCATTCCTCAAATGCAAGCAAGATAAGTCTTTGTCAAAGTTTGCCTCCAATTCTAACAAGGTTCCTACTTGTTACACTTGTAGTGGAAAAGGTCACTTGTCCACCGAATGCCCTTCCAAACCCAACAAAGAAAATTACAAGGGTAAAGGGAAGAAGCATTGGAAAGGAAAGTCCAAATCCAAAAATCACAAGAAGGGACTTGTCGGGACCTTTGATGATTCGAGTGAGGAAACTTCGAGTAACGAAGAAGTGGATGCAAAGGAGGATGCTCACGCATGCTTTGTAGCCATTGATGGTCCTACTCCAATTCCCTCCAGGTTAAATGAAGAAGAGTTGGATGCTTGGCTCGATGCCTACAACTCCTATGAGGATTCGTGCCTCATGGCTATGGAGGAGAAGTCATCATCAAGCTCTAGCAAGGATGATAATGAGGTTGAGATCGAGGAATAAAAGATCTCATATGAGGAGCTCAAGAACAACTTCAACTTGGTCTCCGAAAAGGCTCGTAAGTGCATCAACTCTTACAATAGATTAAAAGCAAAATATAAGATTGCTAAGAGTAGATTGCATGGACTAGATATTTCTAGTGTAATTCATGATGAAAGACATTCTTATTACACTAGTGAGAGAGACACACTTGTATCTCAAGTTAAGGAATTGAGCCTTACAAATGAAAAACTTGTTGCTCAAAACCTTAGCTTAGAGTCTTGCATTCAACAACTTACGTTGAAATGTGAAGAGGAATCCCGTAAGCTCATAAGCTTTGTGTATTCTAGAGATTCACTCTACGATTTGTTGGAAAAACAACATCCGACAAATCATAGAGGAGGTTTGGGTTATATTCAAATTGTGGTACCCAAACCCACCTCTAATTCCTCTTATGGTGTAAATACAAGAAATATTGCTAAAGCACCTAAGAAGAATCACCATGCTTTCTTGTACAACAATAACATCAACAAGAAGCATGTAGATCACGAGGTAATGAGGAAGAATGAAAAATCTTCATTTTTTGCTAAGAAGCAAAATCCTCATTCTTTGCATGCCAAGAAATTCATTTCTAAACCTAAGTATGCCACATCCACCCCTCTTGCAAAGGCAAAACTCTTGCCTAGGAAATCCTTGAGATTATGGATTCCCACTAAGGTTAGTGTGCAAGAGAGGGATAGCTACATCAACTCTCTAGTTAGGGATGTGATCACCTCATGTGATGACATTAGGAAATCAAACTACTCTTCGGTTTGGTTGCCTAATGTTTAGGTTCCTCACACATATGCATATTGCATGGGTATTGTGCTTGAATGTTTTTTTGCATACCCATTGTTTGTGTGTGTTTCATGATTTTGAAAATATTTTCAAACTTATTTTTCATGAAAATGAGGACCTTGGGGTTTATTGACATGCATGCATTTTTGATCCATGTGTATATCAATGGGGGAGTTAATATGTTATATGTTTAAAGTATTTTAAGACATATTTTAACTCTCATTTCGGAGGTTATTTGAGATCATTATTCACATTTGGTTGTTTTTGATCTCAAACCAAACCTCTTGTTTATTTCCAACATACTTCATGTTATATTTGTTTTGGCAATATTCTTTGTGTATCTTTGAAGCTTGATTTTTCCATATCTATTGTTTTGATACACTTTTGGCCTATGGCTCAATTATTTGTATAATTGGTATTAGATCCTAGAAATCAAAAGTTGACCATTTCTATGATCTAGAGGGATCATGGGATAGTGAATTGATACCCACTAAAATTTTCAATTTGGTATCATACATATCTTTCTTTTCTTGCATATTGTCACATTTTGGTTAAGATGACAAGGGGAGATATTTTTGACGTCCACCTTTTTGACGATGTCAAACGGAGAGATATATGCATTATGTAAATATATATGAGGAGATATATTCATATGCATATGGGGAGAGATATATCTATAGGGAGAGATATATGGGATTAGATAAACCTTGCATGTTTGCAGGATATTGTCTTTTACAATTTGTTTACAATTGGTTTATGTAATCCATGCCTATTATATGTCACCATGATCTTATTTGGTAGAATGAGTATTTATTATTGTGTAGCTCATTGTTTATTTGGTGCATATAAGTAGGGGGAGCTCATTAGCATTGTGCGTTAATACTTTGTATTTTACGTAATGTGTGTCATCATCAAAAAGGGGGAGATTGTTGAGTATTGGTGTTTCATACCAATCTTATTTTGATGATGATCACAACATTATGTTATTGCTAATGACTCTCATGTTTTAGTCTCTTAGTTTTATTTCAAGAATATCTTTCTTGGAGACTAATCACTTGGTGTAAGGATGGACATCAAGTGGAGAAGAGCCAAAGCTTGGAGATGATGGAGAGCAATCAAGGCATCAAGATTGAAGACTTAGACCCTAAGGAAATCTTTGTAATCCATGTAATTTACTTTATTGCTTTCTCTCTCTTTTGAGTTTAAGATTAATGTAATGCCTTGTTAGATGGTTTACTCATTCATGCATATGCATCTAACCATATTAGTGAGCCTTAGGATTATCATAGAATCCAACCAATTAGGTTCACTCTGTCCAAAGACTCATTTGGAGTCTCTGTCATTCCATCAGTCGCATGCTGAAGGAAACACAGTCGACTGGGTGATTTCCAGTCGCCTGTAGATCCTTCTACAGTTGCCTGATATGCACAGCTCAAGTCAACATTTCAATTGACTCAAACTTGAGCTTTACGCACAGTCGACTACTGGTCCGTTTACAGTCGCCTGTAGATTGGTCTTCAGTCGCTTGAGTAGCGTAAGTGCAATCTCTACATCTCTCTTTTGTTTCTCCATCTTATACATCAGACGACTGATTAAGGTTTTACAGTCGCCTGACTAATATACAGTGGACTGTATTATTGACATCAGTTGCCTGTGTGCTTAACTGGAGAAAGAGTGTAGCTCTCTGTTTTATTCCATCCCCTGCAGCAGTCGCCTACTGAAGGATTAACCAGTGTTCTAAAAATCGGCCTGGGCGGCCGCCTAGGCGGCGCCTAGGCGCTAGGCGGCCAGTAAACGCTCCGAGTATGGCCTGGGCGGTCTATCTGGGCGTTTTGGGATTAATCGGCCGCCTAAGCGTTCTGGGCGGTGTCTGGGCGCTCTGGGCGGTTCCTGGGCGGTTCCTAGGCGGTTCCTGGGCGGTGTCTGGGCGTTTTTGGTAAATGGCTTCATTGCACAAGAGTATCTTTTAAATTTTATTTTGTTGCATACAAATAATCTAAAGTAGGTAAACTGGATTTGATTTAGTATGTATTAAATATTTGATGTATTTTAAATAATATATATATATATATATATTTATATATAAACATAAATATATTATATAAAAATAAATAAAATAATTAAAAAATGCAAATCCGCCTAGGCTGATTAATCCCCGATTAATCCCCGATTAATGCTTTGGGTGCTAGGCGCTAGCAATCCGAACGCCTAGCGCCTAGCATTTTTTACAGCCTTGGGATTAACAGGCGCCTGACCTGTTTACAGTCGACTGTATCGACTTCATCAGTCGACTGTCCTGTCTCATATTATAGCCGTTGGATATTTTCTAGCCGTTGATCAGTCGACTGTCTTTTGATCATCAGTCGACTGTTCCTGTCGTTTTCGCCCAGTTTCTAGCCGTTACAGAATTGATTCTTTGGCTGTTTTCTTGGGGTTTGGGGTTTGATATAGGGTTCATATATATATATATATATATATATATATATATATATATATATATATATATATATATATATATATCTGTAATAGGCTCCGGTTTTTCATTCACGAGCTCATTTCACCAAATCAGTCCGCCTTTTTGAAGGGAAGATTACTTTCTGATTGTGCACTCCTTGCACATGAGCAGATAAGGGACTTTAGCAACCCGATGGGTTCCAGGGCTTGCCTGAAATTGGACTTAAGGAAAGCTTTTGACAGTGTCAATAGGGAATTCATCTATTATATCCTTCACAGAATGGGTTTTGGCAGGAGATTTATTGGATGGATCCAAGAATGTATTTCTACACCAACTTATTCTGTTATGGTGAATGGCTCCCCTGCAGGTTATTTTGAGGGAAATAGAGGCATACGACAAGGGGACCCCCTCTCCCCTTATCTCTTTGTTCTCACTATGGAGGCATTCTCTTTACTAATTGAAAAATCTATATATACTAATAAAATTCAGCCTATGAGGAGGGGGAACCAGATTTCCCACCTGCTGTTTGCAGATGACTTACTCCTGTTTTGTCGGGCTAATAGCCGCTCTTTTGCGGGTTTAAAATTGCTGCTAAAGGATTTCTCTAATCTAACTGGGCTTGAGATTAATTGGGACAAAAGTACTGCATTGTTCAGTAAAGGTACTAAATCCCCGTTAGAGTTAGCCCAACAGCTTGGTATCAGAATGGGCTCCTCCATTACTACATATCTTGGGTTGCCTCTCTCTTCCAAATACCCAAAACCAACAATGTACAGCAGGCTTGTGGATAAATGCAAGAAGAGATTAGTGGGCTGGACTTCTTCTATGTTATCGATCTTGGGGCGAATTGAGCTTGTCAGGACTGTGATTTATGGAATGTTAATTTTTTGGATGCAAGTTTACCGTATCCCAAAGAGTATAATCCGTTCAATCAATACAGCTTGTAGGAATTTTATCTGGGGTTCCTCTCATGTATGGGCATGGAAGGATCTATGTAAACCAAACGAAGAGGGTGGAGTGGGCCTTCGATTACTCCCAGATGTTAATATGGCCGCAGGAGTTGGGTTAACATGGCGCATGTTATCAGGTGAAGGGCTGTGGGCAAAATACATGAGAGCCAAATACACTGATACTACCCGGTTTTTTGCAGCTAATAGGAAGGCTACGCACTCAGGCACTTGGAAATTCCTTCTATACTGCAGGAAATTTTCAAAATATCTGATCAAACGGTAGGTACGGGATGGCACAACAACACTGTTTTGGCATGACAATTGGTTGCAAAGTGGGCCACTAAGTGACTCATTCGATGTCCCACCTGATGCAAATCTCAAAACCGTTGCTGAATACTGGGTTGCGGGTCAATGGACGCAGGGGAGTGCTCTACAGGACATACGGCCTTTGCTACATGATGTGCGGCTTGGCACAGGGGCAGATTCCTGGGCGTGGGCAACTAATGGGGGCTCTTTCACCTTTAGCTCTGCATGGCACGGTACAAGAGAGAGAGGTATCAACTTCCTCTACACTAAATTAGTTTGGTACAGAAATTGTGTGCCTAAGCTAGCGGTTTCTCTGCTGAGAGCGTTTATTGGGAAGCTAGCAACTAAAGATAGGCTGCAAGCATGGGGAGTAACGGCTGACCTCAAATGTGAACTATGCAATTCTGGGCTTCCTGAGACTATTGACCACTTGTACTTTGACTGTGAGTACTCTAGCTATATCCTGAAAAGAAGTCTTCTGAAATTGGGTATATCCACTACTCTTGGGCAGCAGCTTTCACAGGTGGGAGATTACTTCTTATTACTTTTTGCAGATAAGAAAGATGCTTTAAGTATCCTAGCAAAAACGGTCCTGGCAACGGTGGTATGGCATATTTGGAGGGAGAGAAATAAAATAATTTTTGAGAGCATCAAGAAACCAAAGACTACTCTGTTTGAAGAAATTGCTGCAGATATCAGATCCATCCTTTGGGATCTTGAGGCTACATCTCAGGAGGCTAAACAGGCTATGGATAGATGGGAATTTCGGGATACAAGATAATTTTAATTTTGTTGTTTGTACGCTCTGGTAGTGATTGGGACTGGCCAGTGAAGGGTGACGGCGCTTGTGCCCTATCCCCTTTCTGCCTCAGTACTATTCAAACTACCCCCCTTTTGTACATTTTGTTTTTATAATAAAGATTACCACTAACTTTCCATATATATATATATATATATATATATATATATGAGAATAATGGGTATCATACGCCATATGAGAGGGTCGCTAATATTCCCTCTCACATAAAGGGGGCAAGTACAACAAGTACAAGCCCACATGGGCTTGTATTTACTCCCTTTATGTGAGAGGGAATATGAGAGATCCTCTCATATGGCGTATGATACCCATTATTTTATATATATATATATATATATATATATATATATATATATATATATATATATATATATATATATATATATATATATATATGAGTGTGCTGCCATCTCTTATACTTCTTGATGCTATTGAATATCTCAAGAGATCCTTAATCAACTCACAAACTCCCTCCATTCCCTCTCAAGAGCTCTCATTCATCTTCATGCATTGAAGTCCAGCTCAAGGGAATTCATCCAAGTGCTCTCAAGCATATCTCAACACTTGGAGATCCTCTTCCATGCCTTGCATCCATTTATGAGTAAGCATCTCAAGGCATAGGTAAGAGTATTTACTTTACTTGGTGAATTTGTGTCTCTAATTCTCTTTGTGGGAATTAGAACTTTCTTTCTTTGTGGGAGGTTGTCTCTTTGTGGGACTTAGGATATTCTCTTTGTGGAAATAACTCTCTTTGTGGGAGTAACTCTCTTTGTGGGAGTTTAGTGTCCTAGTGTAGGGCTAACCCTAATTATCTGAGTGGGAGTTAGTGATTCTCTGTGTGTGAGTCTTGATCCTCGTGTAGGATTGGTTGGGTCCTTGTGTAGGGCATAAATCCTCTTTGTGGGGTATCTCCTTGTGAGATTTGTATTCACTTCTCTGTGTGGGAATATAGTGAATATTGGTGTGGCTGGATGTACCCAAGTTTGGGGAACCAGGGTAAAACTTTGTGTTTGCGTTTGGATTGATTGTGCCTTTTAATTCCTCTTGCATTTATAATTCCACATTTCAAGTTAGATTTTAATTGGACAATTTTATTGCCATTACACTATTCACCCCCATCTAGTGTGTGTTGTTAGTATTGCAAGGGTAAGGCGATCCTTACATGATCATGAATTTATCGAAAGAGAAGCTAAGCGGGAGTAATCTGTACTCGCACCTCTTAGAAGGCCATCACCTCCAATAACTACTGGAGGTCCCAGCAGTTGACCCCCACCTAATTAGATTCATATGCCTATATAGCAGACCCAATTCAAGAGGCTAGCACAACCACAACCACAATGCCTAGTGTTCCACCACTGTGGTAAGCCATGACATTTCTGATCAAAATGTCAAATGTATCTAAACCTTTGCTTGATCTGCGGGTCAAAGGATCATGGTCCAAAGGACTGCCCAGAAAAAAGGCCTCGAGCTCCTGAGACTGCTCTAGCTACTGTCCCTGTTGGAAATACTCCGCAACGACCATCGCTTCACCCGCAATAGAGGGTATTTTAGCCGGTGCAACAACATATCAAGCTTACACAATGATTGCAGAGGAAGCCAAAGCTACCTGCCAAGTGATTACATGTATAAGTTATTACCTTTAGTATTATATTAATTTATTAACAACCATTGGCTTAGACGTAGTTCTGGTAACCTTAGGTATCGTAATAGTAGCTGGTAGACCGCCCTTACGTTATTCAACTCAGGAGCTACACATTGCTTCCTGGCAAGTAGATTCGTTAACACACATGTTGTCCCTCTGCACCTCTGACTTCTCGTTGGAAGGTCAACACGGCCGGCAGCGCGATATAGACAACTAACAGGTATTTTCAATGCCCTGTGATGGTGTGTGGACGAGAGCGATTCTTCGACTTCACGGTGATCGAGGTGCCGAGTTTCGATGACGTTTTCAAAATGGATTGGTTAGGGACATTTCATGTCACCATTGATTACCGTCAAAGGCGGGTAGTATTCGAGATGCCCAACCGTCCTAAGTTCGATTTCCTCAGCGGAAGCAAATCATAATGACCAATGAAGTTTAGGGCCAGACCTACGGAGGCCATGGCGACTGCAATGAAAGTTTTGCCAGAGAAACCATAAGTGGTACGAGAATTCTTGGACGTATTTCCCAACAATCTTGTAGGATTTCTTCTGAATTATGCCCTTGAGTTTACCATTGATCTAATTCCAGGAGCACAACTGACGTCCAAGGGACCTTAGCGCATGGCACCGCCTGAGCTTGAAAAAATTCAGGCTTAGCTAGATGATCTTCTACGAAAAGGATGGATACAACCCAGTGTATCCTCATGTGATGCTCCAATACTTCTAGTAAAGAAGAAGGATGGATCCATGTGCAATGTTTCGACTACCACGAGATAAACAAGTTGACGGTGAAGAACGAGTATCCCTTCATCGTATCGATGATCTTTTTGACCAGATCGAAGGATCGAGCATATACTCGAAGTTGGACATGAGGACCGGGTACCATCAAATGAAGGTCAAGAAGGTAGATATTCATAAGACTACATTCCGAAACAGATATGGACACAACAAGTTCTTGGTGATGCCGTTTAGTGTGAAAAATGCACCATCGGTGTTCATGAGCCTCATGAACCAGGTATTGAAAAATTCGGTCAGGACAAGGGATTTTCGTCGACCCCGAGAAAGTAGCAGCTGTTCGAAACTGGCCAGTCCCCAAGACAGTGACTGAGATTCGAGGCTTCTTGAGACTAGCTGGTTATTACAGGAGATTTATTCAAGACTTCTCGAAAATCACGGAGTCCATGCCGTGACTTACGAGAAATGACGTGGTATTTGTCTGGTCGAAGGCTTCTGATGATGCCTTCCAGGATTTGAAGAGAAGGTTGACTACAACCTCGAGTCTGGTCATTCCAGATAGGACCAAAGGATTCGAAGTATTTTGTGATGCGTCTGGTAAGGGACTTGGGTGCGTACTACATTAACATGGCCGAGTCGTTGCATATGCATATAGGTAATAGAAGAACCACAAGAAGAACTACCCCACTCATAATCTTGAGTTGGCGGCAGTTATCTTTGCTTTGAATATTTGGAGACATTTTTTGTTGGATGAGCACGTGAAGATATTCTCATATCATAAGAGTCTTAAATATCTCTTCAACTAGAATGAGCTCAACATGCGACAACGACAATGGATCGAGCTGATGGCGGACTACGATGTTGACCTTCAGTACTAAGCTGGGAAGGTCAATGTCGTACCAGATGCACTGAGGTGTCTCCCTGTGGCAATGACCCCCACGTCTCAATGAAGGCTATATCAGGAGATACGAGACATGGAGGTAGAGATAATCTTGCCTGGAGTGACATCTTCGTTACTAAATATTCAGATCCAGTCAACTTTGGTGGACGGGATCAAGGCTGCTCACACCGGAGATGAGAAGTTGCAAAGGATCAGAGACATGGTGATGACAGGCCATAAGCCCGCGTTCAAGATCCGTGAGGACGAGTCTTTACGATTTAGCAACCGGATCTACGTATCTTCTAGAGACATCCGAGAGGAATTGTTGGAGGAAGCTTACAGTGCTCCATATTCCATACATCCGGGTTGTACTAAGATGTACCAAGACGTGCGAAAACACTATTGGTGGAATGGCATGAAGAGGAGCATCGCATAGAGCGTGGCGAAATGCATAATGTGCCAACAGGTGAAGGTTGACTCATCTCAAAACGTGTTGGGCGCTACTCCCAAGTATATGATGTCGCCAAGTAATAAATTCCAGTGAGACCGGTTGGATCACAGAGACAAGTCGTTTTACAATCACAAGTTCAACTAACTAAGGAGAGATAATGACAAAGATACTACCAACTAGCTACGGGGTGGAAGAGTGAAAATTGGGGTGAGACCATCTAGCACATCAACACCCTATGGTAGGAGAATCGGATAGACAAAGAGGCGAGTAGGCATGTGTGGTGTGTGGGTCAATGTGGTCGCTAGGCATATAGGTTCAACTCGAAGATAACTCAATCATTCACCCGGCGAGAGAATGAACGATCTGTGGATGTGGCATTTAATCAAACACTTGGTGTGCAATGAAAGTAGTGGGGTAGATTAATGAGATAATGGCATGAAAACATAAAGCAAATTGGACTTGGTCCAATATGGGATGAGATGGAGGGCAATTTGAGTTCAAAAGGGATTTGATCAAATCTTTTAGTTAGATTTACAAATATTTAACTCTACCAAAATCCTATTAGTATTTCTATAAGATCAGATAGAATCCCAATGAAATCTCCATTCAAATCACTTATCCCCTAGCATTAGGTTTTCTCCCTAGCTATATAAACTCTATTCCTAGATGGGTTAAGAATGCGGCATAAACCAAAAAAAGGAGAGTCGGCCATAAGAGAGTTCCCAAGCTTCAAAGAAACATTAGCATTACCGCAAAAACTCTTTATAGCAGCAAGTATCCTCCCAAGGCCACAACTTCATTATCCCGTCCGTAAGACAAAACTCATTGACGCAACACCCTACCACGTAAGGAGAGAGAGCAAGCCAAAACCCTCAAAGCCAAATCGTAACTTCATCATCGTCCATATCTCATATCTGCAAGCAAGGGACTTTGTACGAGTTACCGTGAAGACTCCGATTGCGTGCAGCCGTTCAACCATCTCAATAAACTTGCAGCCAGCCATCGAAGTCCATGTTGCCGTGAAGCTAATCTCCTGGCTGTCATTGACGCCGAACCCCGTGCGCTCGTGAACTCATTTGCCATCTCCGAACCCAAGGCATGCCAACATCATCCCATTGCTACCGTGGATCATCACCATGCCATCAAGAGACCTCTTCGCTGTCGTACTTCAACTATTACACCATCAACTCACGAAGCAAAGGACTGCATCCTCAAGCCATGCATAAAACCTACCGTACTCTTCAACCTGCAGCCCGTTATTATCTTCAAGCTTCAAAGCGCATCATTCCATCACCATCAAGCTACCGTTGCTGCCATTGTCACGGAGAGCCCGTCGCCTCATCTGCTGTCGAAGTCGGAGAGCTTGCCGTCGAAGAAGTCCACCATCAAGCTGCCGTGCTCCCTTTTCACCGCCGACAAGCTCCAGGCGCCTTAGTTGTTTCCATCATCGGATGGAAGCTCGCCGTTGCCATAATCGTGTTGCTGTTCAAGCCGTCGCACGCCATGAAGATAGGTCGTCGTTTGAGCTGCTGAGTCAAAGATTGTTGCAACCGTCGTCAAAGCGAAGTCGGTGCAGTCACCGTGAAGAACCCGCCCACGAAGTCACCGTACACCATGGAGGGGCCGTGAAGACGAAGCGTTACAGTCGCCGTCGAATCCTCATTGCTGATCTTGGAGCCAACGAAGCTCGAAGTCGAAGTCGACGCTGAGTCGAAGAAGAACTCGAGTCGAAGGAGCCTGCATGAAATCGAAAGAACAAAGCGAGATGAACGTGTTAACGTGGAGATGCCGCATGCTTGCGTGAAACGAAGAAATTTGCGAGCTGACATCGAATGGGTTTTAAGTGATTTTATATACGCACAGACTGTATAATATTAAGCTTTGAAACGAGATTACTTAACGCACAGACCAGAGTGCAATTTGAGCCTGATTGAGATCCAGGAGTCGGATGGAGAAACCGTTTATGTCAGATTGGAGCTGACGGCGTGCTGACTGATAGAGACGACTACACGGACACAAACTGAGCATTTCTAAACTCTTTACTCGTTATATTTCGTGTCTTAGTGTAACGTTCTCTATAGGAAAAACGTTTACCACTTTTGTGTTCTTTTGGGATTTGTCTGGTTGGGGCTAGACAAGAGGGTCTTGACACGTTGTAGCAGTCAAGATACGCATTTACGAGGTTGATAGTGTTCTGCACTTTGTTGAGTGTGGTATAGTCTAGGTGGGGAGTTGGAGCTAGGACCCCATTGTAGGTGTACAGAATGAACTTATTAATGGTAGTATTTGCTTGGGGCTGGACATAGGTCGTTGTTGCGACCGAACCAGGGTAAATTTGTGCGTACCCTGTGATTGTCTTTTAATTACTCTGCCTTCGTGTGACTTCTCGTGGGTTGCGCGAGAATTTTTTTATTAGCCTATTCACCCCCTCTAGGCTAGGATCTATATCCAACACGGTTCTTGGTGCAAAACCTCGGACGGGGGATGTTGTAGGAAGTACAACATGGACATACCAAAGACCGGAGCATACTGACCAGTGCTAGCTAGTAGGGTTGACAGTTTACCATACCCTAGGCTATGCAGTGACATATTTTTGATGAAGGGACTAAAACTGTGGTATTGATCACGGACACAGTCAGAGTGATCCCGACGACACTTTTATCAATGGGTCAATCACGTAATTATGATGTCGAAACAGGGACGGCCCCTACTACTCGTGATCACTGGCGTCTAGGGGTTTCGAGCCCCAACCTGCAGGACTGTCAGGCTGTAGGGTCTCACACTGAGTAAGATTTGCATCTTGGTAATAGGAAGTATTAAGGAGGAGTGCACTTGAGTGCATGGGAATAAATTCAGAAAGAGTTTGTGACATTATGTCTATATTAAATGGGAATTAATAATGTCCCAAAATGTTTGCGATATAAGCATTAGGAGAATGCTACGAGGGATTATTGCATATGATGCAAAAATATTTAAAATATATCGTAAAGTGTTTATGAGAATATTTTATATAATATGATGCATAGAAATGAAGAGAGTTTTTCTATGAAAGTTAGGAAAAAAACCACGCTCAAATCGGAGCCCAAATGTGCCCAAAATATCTATTTAAAAGGAGTTTTAAATAGATAATAATAGAATATTTAAAATGGTTTTAAATATCAAAGGAAAAGTTTTTTATTAAAAAAGTCAGCACTGGGCCTAGCCAGCGCTGGGATTCCCCAGTACATGGCGTTGCCCCAAGCCAGCGCCCGGGCTAGGGCGCTGGCTAGGGCTAGCACCCATGGGCACGGGTTGCCTGGCTAGGTGCACCTAGAGGCGCAAATGTAGGTGGGCCCCAAATGTGGCGCCCACCCTGGGGGTTTTTTGAAACCCTAAAGGCGGCTGAAAATTTTAGAAGTCCATGGTTTTTTGGCCTTGTTTGAACTATCGTTTGAGAGGTCAAACGAAGCCGATTAGAGCGCTGTTTGTTTCTATATGTTCACAGTTCAATGCTCTTCGATTTGATGTACAACATCACTTACGAAGCTCAACGGTGAGGAAGGAAAAATTCATTAAAGTTTGACCTTAGTGTAAGGCAAACTAAATTAAATTTTCCCTCTTATTTCTTTAGTCCCATATTGCTCGTGAGACGAGGAAGAGGGGCCGGCTCCCTATATAAATAGGGGCTAAACCCCCTTGGAAAATTTATACCAAGTCTCTGCTTTGAGTAGCTCCAAAAAGTTTTGAGCACGCTTGTAGCCAGACTTAATATTTATTCCCTCCTCCTAAACTCTTCCATTCCTCCGTTCGAGTCCTAACAAGACGACAAGGAGGGTTGGATTAGATCCAAAGTCATTGACATGGATCGTACTTAAGTGAAACTTTCTTCAGCGAGTGATTGCTTCAGAGGTGCGGTGTTGGCTCGCTTCGGGTGGTCTAGTCTTGGAGGCGTGGAGGCAACTTGCTTCGTGGAGCGAAGTAAAGTGCTGATAACGACGCTTTGTATTCTATGGAAACGAAGTTCTGTGTATGTCATTTTATCTATGCTTTCATATATTGTTGCAGTAGTTTAGATATATCTTCGGGATTGGTCAGATCCACCCCAAGATAGTAGATTTCCTGGCTAGGGTTAATGATTTCCTTAGGGATTGCATTAAAATGTTTAATGTTAATTTTATTCCGCTGCTATTTTCTGTTTCTATCGTCCGTCCGATGTAGGACGTGCATAGATTTTATGTCCTAAGGGTCCATCGAAACCCATCATCCACTGAAATGATCACTATGCTCATGCCCTGACTTGCATCCTCCTGTTTATCCAAAATTGTTTGCTCGTCCTCTCCCTCTTTGCACATAACTCCTGCAAGATGAGAAGAATACGAATCATATATTAAAAATTTCTGGGTGATTGGATTACCTTCTCCCAAGCTGGAGGCCAAACATGCAAGACTCGCTAGGATTTATTGAATATGCTGAACCCGAGTTAGCAAGCTCCATTGAAAGTGTTGGGATTGAGCCTCCTGTGTCAGGATAAGCAATTGAAGTTTCTCGCCCAAGGGTTGCAAGGGTGCGTCCACGCTTGGCTCACATAGGTCAAGGCATACTTCGATGCTATCATGGTATGGAGCTAATGGCTCACTCCATGGAGTCACACGCAATGGTTCTGCAATTTCCTCCATGGACTCCAAGTACTCCCAAGCATCTTTAGGCGACCTGTCAAGGAAAGCTTCATCGTCTAACATCGCCATGTAGTCCTGCATCTCTTCCTGCAACCCCACGTAGAAGAACTGTAAGAGATTGGCCATCGTGAATCCATGAACATCCTCCAAGCTCGATAGAAGGATTCACCGTCAATTTGAGCAAAGTCGGCAATTTTGAGCTTTAACGACCTGGCACTGTGCAAGGTAGAGGAACGTGCATTATACAGAAAGTTTGTGTCCTTTAACTCCTTTTTTTTGAATTTTATAAAAGAAAATAAAATTAAAAATTGCAACGGACTCAATAAGCGTAAAATAAATGAACACGAAAGATTCAATAAGTGGAAGATAAAGAATCGAAAAAGACTTACACTAAATAGAATGAAGTATCACACCAAAATTTCCTAAATCAATCGAAAATGTCATATGCTAAAACCGATGTCCTCGGCAACGGCGCTAAAAACTTGACTCATTTCAAAACGTGTTGAGCGCTACTCCCAAGTATCGGGGTTGCCAAGTAATAAATTCCAGTGAGACCGGGTTGGATCACGGGACAAGTCATTTTAAAATCACAAGTTCAACTAACTAAGGAAAGATAATGACAAAGATACTACCAACTAGCTATGGGGTGGAAGCGTGTGAAAATTGGGGTGAGAGCATTTACCAAATCAACACCGTATGGTAGGAGAATCGGAGAACACAGAGGCGAGGAGGCATACGTGGTGTGTGGGTCAATGTGGTTGCTAGTCATATTGGCTCAACTCGAATATAACTCAATCGTCCATCCTGCTATGGAATGAACAACCGGTGGATGTGGCATTTAATCGAACAGTTGGTGTGTAATGAAAGTAGTGGGTGGATTAATGAGATAATGGCATGAAAACATGAAGAGTGGTTCCTCCTAGGCTTGCTCCACTCTAGGGATGATCCATGATCGACCCAGAATTAACTCCAAAACGATGTTATTTAACCGCAAGCGCACGGTATAGTGGCAACCGGGTATCGAACACGGAGAAGCGGTGCTATACTACCTATCTACTCCTAGGTTGAGTTAGACTTGCAGGTTTATTGGTGGATGTGGAATATTGAGTGTCGTAATGGTGATGGATGCGAAGGTCATTGTAACAGTCTATTTTCGCTTGTACACCTTGTCGTGCACGTAGCCCTGTTCGTGCACGTATTTATTTTAGACATTGTCTGTATCCAAACCCTATGGTGAGATATGTCGTTGTGATCGTCTCTGAGAGTATTAAATTGTGGCTTTGATTTGGAATGTCATTTCACGGGTCGTTCTCCCACGATTTGATCTTATTTGACGAGACGTCGCGATTTTCACTTTTGTTGCGAGGCCTTTTTATTTTTAATTTCGTTTCTCGTCATCGAAATTGTGATTCGTCTTTTTCGTCATCTTTCTCTCGTCGACCCGGTCACCTCAGTATTTATTTCACAATTTTCGGACTTTGTTTGACCTAGCTTCACTTTTTGGCCCAACCCATTGTATTTTTAGCCCTAAGTTTCATTGTATTATATCCCTAATGTTTGACTAATAATAAATTACACCAGATTTGGGTTTGGCCCAACACCCATGCTTGCTTGGCCGCATGCACCTGGGGGAGAGTGAGATGAGTGTTTGGGCTTTCTAATATTTTGTTTAAAACAAACTTTCTTAACAAAACCCCACAACTATCAGCCTACCCACGTCTCAGACTAAAGCCCACATTCTCACCTGCTCCCCTAGCCTTTTTAAAAAGAACTAGTGTTATTATAATTTCACAGCATCAAAGCACGACGCCGCCCCGACTTGTGGTTACGCAAACACCCGTTCATCGGCCTCTTCCCGCGTTCTCCGGCCAAACCCTCGCCGCCGCCAACCCCTCTCCTCACCCCCGACCTTTCTCCCTCGCCTGCCCACCGTGACCTCGCCTTTGGTCGCTTAAAACACCGCCGCAGGCCGCTGCAGCCCGCAGGAGCACGCACAGCCGCCGGCATTGAGTTTTCTGGCAAAGCCGCCGCCGTCGCAGCCTCATGTCGCCGCTGTGAGTCCCCTCTAACCCCCGTGATGTTGTCTCAGCCCTCAAGCCACAGCAAGATCTGAAACAGCGATCTATCTCGCTGTTTTGTGTTTTTGACGGCGTACCAGCACGTCGTATCGCCTCCCGTCATCCCCCTCGCTGAAGGATCTCTCCAACAGCCCCCTACATCTCCTAGGGGTGTTTTCCGACGTCACGAACGTCTCCTACGACACTCAACATCGTAGGCCTTTGCGTGCGTCGAGCCATTCGTTCCGGTTAGTTGATACGGCTTCCCGGAAGCTGTAGAAACGCCTACCGGCACCCTACCGCTGATTGGAATCTTGATCGCTGATCTGGACGATGCCCGAGGATTGGCTTGCGTGGAATCTTGTTTGGAATCTGGACTAGGAGCGCGATCTTTTATTCCAACCCCTGGCGTTGCTACCCGATGCCAGTGTAGCTTTTGCGTCGTGTTGAGGTAACGTTCTGCACTCTTATGACCCCCAACCCAATCCTGTTAAACAAGATAAAAATCGGTATTTTGGTCTGATAATTCACTAAATAAGATAACTTAAATTGGGACTGTAGGCTGGTGGATCCGAGAACTTAGGTAGACTGGACTGGTTGGACGATATTTGCTGGACGTTTGACTTCAGACAAGTGAAACTTGCCAATTAGTGCTTTAGGCCATGGCTTAGGCCATTTTCTTGCTTTAGCCATAAAAGAGACTAGGCAACGAAATGATACTCGCCTAGACGCAATTTTAAGATCTAGCTTGACAACGAAGCTAGATCTGTCACCCTGCCATGCCATTCATGCATATCTGCCTGCCACGTTTAATTTTTGTAACTGCATGCTTTTTACTTGTACTCTGCCTGTCATGTTTAAATTCCTTAACTGTACGCATTTAAATTACAAACTTGCCATGCCATGTCATCCATGTTTGATTGTTGCATTCGTAGCACACGCTACAATACTTGTACATCCTTGTTCAGGCTAGGCACCTGCGTTGCAGGCACAACCCTATGCCAAATACACTTCCTGGCTCATGATCCAGAAGCGAGCATTCCATGTTCGGGGGTAAATCCCTGGCTCGATACACGTGGAGGGGTAGGGATAAGCGATCACTTGAGCTTAGGAGTTGGCCCGTACAACCACTCTAGCCAAAAAGCGTAATCTCTGTGCACGACGTGTTTACTTGACTTGTAAAATTCGTGTGTTTGTTTAGTAGCTCTGCTACCCATGCCATGTTGTACTTGTGCCTTGTTAAACTTGCTGCCATGTCATACTTGTCGCATTTGTTTAATTGTTGCATCCATTCAGTAAAATGCCATGTCATCGCACTTTTTAGAACTGCTAGGTTGCTTTACTTTCCTTTTAGTTTCCTTGCACAAAGTCTTTGTAGACTTTGCTGACATGCGCCCTCGTCTCTTTGGGTGTCGCATGTTAGTTGCTGAGCCAGAGTCCGTTGCTGAGGACGAGGAGTACGTGGACATTGAGCCTGGGTCCACAGCTGATGTGGAGTACGAGGACACCAGTGACCAGTCATAGAGTTTTCCTTCGTTGTTAGTTTGCTTAGTCTGTTGTTAGGTTGTTGGTGAGTAGCACCTTTCTTTCTGTACATTGTTTACTTTTGTTGGCCATGCTGGGGCTTTTTTTAGACTCTTTTCTTTTAGCCTGGTGACTTTTCTGGGATGTTGAAATTTGTTATGGACATTATGAGATTGGTTATTTTATGTCTCTTTCTTTATTATTATTTTTGTTCCGTATCGTACTTGCAGGGACCTCTACTTGGTTTAAATCCAGACGCTTTACAGACTGGAGCCTCACAGCTCCAAGTCTGAGCGGACCTCATCACGCCTCACCTCCATTTTAGGGAAGTGGGTCGTGACAGTCATGTCACTCGATGTCACAAACAAAGGACTCCACGCAAAGAAAAGAATAAAATATAAAAGACTAGGGCCTTAGGATTCGCCACTAGGATTGTCGGATGTCGACGCTAGGTTAGGACTCTTACATTGCATTGGTTTTATGGGGTCGATCTCTCAGCTCATACCACTCTCGTGGATTAGAACTTCGAGGTACTTTGGTGGCTCTCATTGACGCAATGGCGGTAGCCGTCAATTAGTGATATAGTTCGTCGGTGGATCCCCTCAAGGCACGAGCCGGGCATGGTCACGAGCCTTGATTGGATCCACTAATTCCCTAATTAAATCCATAAGATACTCCTTAAGCTAATCAATTCCACATACCATGGGTATGATCTCAGTACGGGTTCTCCTAGGGATTTGGCTAGATCAACCAAAATACAACCCCTTTTATATCCAACGCATCATAAAAATCCTATCTTTTCATCTAGATCCTAAATCCCTAGGGCTAACCCATTAGCCCTAGAAAAGACTACTCATGCATAGCAAACATTATGAAAACAATAGAGATCATTGCTAGCATCATAGAAAAATAATAAGAAGAACTAAAATATAATTCAAGGGAATATAGATACTTAGCTTGATACATGGGAGGGGCCTATGGCATGGCCTAACTTCAAAAGAAAGTCTCCAATAACTCCTCTAAAAACTCTCTAAAAAGTCCCCCAAGGGTCCCCTTTAATGACGGCTACAATTCATATATATAGCACCCTCAAAACCCTAGCAAATAACCCAAGAAATCCTTTTAAATTCGACCCAAACCTGTTTCTGGCCGGAACTTATTGGTGGACCCCGGCAACACTCAGACCGAGTAGGAACAACACTCGGTCGAGTGTTCAACACTGCATCACCATCTTGCAGAAATTTTCCAGATTTCATCTGACCTCCGATTGACGTGTTCTTGGCGGCGTTGGAACCATCATGAAGTCTACTATCCATAAAAAATATGAGAAAAATACTTTGCTTGTTAGAATGATAGAAAATTTCAAAAGGCTGAGAGGTTATCTGAAAATCTGGACGTTCGCCTTACTCGACCGAGTAGCCTTCGTGCTCGGTCGAGTCGTCAGTGGATATGAGCTTCTCCTCAAATTGTCATTCTGCCTGCTCGGGTCGAGGAGGTCCTGCTCGGTCGAGTCATCAGGAAGTCTGAATTATTTGTCCAAAACCTCGCTCTGCATGCTCGGGTCGAGTAGGTCCTGCTCGGTCGAGTCAGATGTTTGATGGAGGAAGCTCGAAGTTGGGTTGACTCGGGTCGAGTCACCTCTCTGGTCGATCGAGTGGCTCGTGCACATCTCCTGCTGAATCTGTGTGTCAGCTCGACCGAGCAGCATAATGCTGCTCGGGTCGAGTTGCCTGGGAAAGTGGCTCGGTTGCTCCTTGGCTGCTCCTTTCTCTTTCTCTCTCTCTAGTCTTCTTATTTGGCACCTCAAGCATGTCGTCATGAGTCTTCTTGGTGCTCTTATATCGGCGATTGTCTTATTGACTCCAAATTGCTCCAATATCTCTCCAAATCCCTGAAATGGATATAAACACTCCGAAAGTCATATTGTTCCAAATAATAACGTTAAAGCGCATAAAATGGGAGTTTGGAGAGTGAAATGCGTCATGAAAATATGCGATAAATCATGCAAAATAATAGCATACCAAAATCACCCAAGCTTACCTCTTGCTCGTCCTCGAGGAAGACGAATATGAAGATCACCGGGAGATAAAAATAAAAAAAGAAAAAGAATACAAAGTGGAAGGGGTCGCTAGATTATTCTCTCAGATCTCACAATATTCACCACATAACACAACGACTCAGAAAGTAAATCACACATTACCACAGAGATTTCATATCTTATATAAACGAAGTACTTGAGAGTTAAGAATGAATGAAAGGGGTCTCTCTAGTATTCATACATTTAGCCTATATCAACATCCTATGTTTCATAGCATCGAATATGCATAACATTGGCGACACACTTTTCAATCAAAAGATATAACTGAAGCGTGGAAATTCACACAACGCATGCAATAAAGAATAGAATAAAAATCAAGACATACACATCCTCATATCAAATCATAAGAAATCCCCATAACTAAATTGTTTCGTTAAGTTTTAGCAGTATCAAACTTTTCCGTTCGTGCACAACTCCACTCTAATGTCATGTTCACTCATGTGGTCAAAAGATTTCTCCCCAAGCTTGAATTGAGGCATCACATCCAAAGAAGTATTTGTGGATTTGGAATTTTGTTTTGGTTTTTCCGATAGTATTGTATTGCTCCAAGTAATGAAAATTGAGCTCTTCTTTGAATTTTGAGCTTTGTTTCTTTTTTTCCTTTTGGATTTTTGTAGGTGCAATAGTATTTGTATTTTTGGTTTTTTGGCACCCTTTTGGCTTTTTGGACTTTTTGGAGCAAGCTTTTCTTTTGTAGGGAACTTTTGGGAATGGATGCGGTAGAAATAGCTTTGGGGAGTGAAATCGAGTGACATATAGAGAATATAAGATATATGTGGAGAAAGAATAAATATAACGCTCGGTTCACTCAAAAGTGTATACAAACTGTTCTGTAAAATAATACATCAACTAAACTCGTATAATAGCACGTGTATCCTTAATCATATCAATGAATAGTGAAGTCAAGCAGTAATATTTTCAATTATATCAAGCATGCAATAAGAATGCGAATAAGAGATGAAAGCAATGCTTCAGATATACTAGCGATGCTTAAATCTTGGTTTATTTCCAATGAAAACATACTAAATACTACTCTACATATTCAGTTTCGATAAGTTTCATGCATTCGCACTAGAGAGGTCATCAAAAGAATATTTTCAAGTACTTATAAGGATTAGGATTATGAAATTCTTTAAGTAGCATGACATAAAAAAATAGGCGTTGTGAGATAGGTAAAAGTATAAGATAAAACATCACAATGAATTCAACTAGCAAAAGAAAGGAAAGAAAATAGAGAAATAAAAATAGAAGAAAGAAATAAAAGAAAAACAAGCACACAAGATGATGCATGAACACACATAAAAGGAAAATAAGATGGAAAATTTGAAAAGACGATGAAAAATTTGAAATTTTTTAAGAATCCTAAAATAAAAGTAACATATGCAACAAATGCAACTAAATGGCATGGAAATGCACTCCCCCAAGCTTAAACTTCACATTGTCTTCAATGTGATCATAGAAAGAAAAATATGATGAACAACGATAAATATAAGGGGGGTGAATGAAAAATGATGACAGGAATGACATGAAATCCTAATGTTAATGACGGCTACAATTCATATTTATATCCCTCTCAAAACCCTAGAAAATAACCCAAGAAACCCTCTTAAATTCGGCCCAAATCTGTTTCTGGCCGCAACTTATTGGTGGACCCCGGCAGCACTCGGACCGAGTAGGAACATCACTCGGTTGAGTGTAGATTTCAGCACTGCAATACCATATTGTAGAAATTTTCCAGATTTTATCTGACCTCCAATTGACGCATTTTTGGCGACGTTGGAATCTTCATGAAGTGTACTATCCATAAAAAATATGAGAAAAATACTTTGCTTGCTAGAATGATAGGAGATTTTAAAAGAGTGGGAGGCTGTCTGAAAATATGGGCATTCGCCTTACTCGATCGAGTAGCCTTCGTGCTCGGTCGAGTAGCCCCCCTACTCGGTCGAGTCGTCAATGGATCTGAGCTTCTCCTCAAATTGTCGTTCTGCCTGCTCGGTTCGAGTAGGTCCTGCTCCGTCGAGTCGTCAGGAAATCTGGATTCTTTGTCCAAAACCTCGCTCTGCCTGCTCGGGTCGAGTAGGTCCTGCTCGGTCGAGTCGGATGTCTGATGGAGGAAGCTCGAAGTTGGGTTGACTCGGGTCGAGTCACCTCTCTGCTCGATCGAGTGGCTCATGCACATCTCCTGCTGAATCTATGTGTCAGCTTGACTGAGCAGCATAATGCTGCTCGGGTCGAATCGCCTGGGAAAGTAGCTCGGTCGCTCCTTGGCTGCTCCTTTCTCTTTCTCTCCCTCTAGTCTTCTTCTTTGGAACCTGGTGCTCTCATATCGTCGATCGTATTATTGACTCTAAATTGCTCCAATATCGCTCTGAATCTCTAAAATGGACATAAACGCTCCGAAAGTCATATTGTTCCAAATAATAGCGTAAAAGCACATAAAATGGGAGTTTGGAGGGTGAAATGCGTCATGAAAATATGCGATAAATCATGTAAAATAAGAGCATATCAATCCACTATGGTCCCTAAGTCATATGTTCATCACATACAATCCATCCACATAATCATTAAATCATACAAGAATTGAAATACCATAACCAAGGCAACCACACATCACCAAACAACACATAAAAAAGATCTAGCTACTCATAATAATAAATGGGAATTTTTATCCCTAATATCATCATTCAATATCATTACAACAAAATAAATCAAAATGCACAAAGCAGGGGGGGTTAGAGTATCACCAAGATCTCCAAGAAAAATACAAACTTTCACCCAACTCGTGCTCCTCCAAGCTTCCTTGTTGCTCTCCAATGGATCTAACCCTAAGATGAAGATGAGAAAGAGTGGAATGTGGGAAAGAGAGGGAGACCTTGGGCTTAAGTAGCAGTAAAACTCCTATTGAAAATAGCTGCAAACGGGTCGAAAAACCAAGCCTAAACCCACAACTTCAAAGAAGAAATTGAGGGTGAAACGGTTGTGTCACCATTCTCCCAGCTTTGGCCTTCGACTGATCTGGGCCAATACAGTCGTGTGGCACGACTGTGTCATGCACGTCCACTTTTGCACTTATGTTTTTAGTGTGACACGGTCGTGTCACTAAATGACACGGCTGCGTGTTTGCATTCTCTCCTAGGGAAAAATACCACATGGTCATGTAACATGACCGTGTGCCGACGCCGTTGCTCTTTTGGTTGAATCACCATACGGTCGTGTGGTATGTTATAGACGACTGTGTAGGCTGTTGAAATCCAAGTTCATGTGTCGTTTGAGCTCTAGAAAATTCAGTAAAAATCCCAAAAATCCTACAAAATAAACCATGACACGATTAAGCCATAAAACATCATTTTATGCAGAAATACATGATTAGCTCCAAAATAAGATGATATCAATAAAAATGCATGTGATGGAGATAAAATATAATGATACACGCACCAAAATGCATAGAAATGGGGGGGATAAAATTGCAATTTCAACCCTGAATCAAATGCTAAACTGTCACGACCCGCTTCCCTAAAATGGAGGCGAGACGTGAAAAGGTCCGCACGAGAGTGGAGCTGTGAAGCCCCAAACCCGATAAGCGTAAATAAAATATAAGCAGGTCCCTGTAACCACAACGGAACAACAATAATAATACAAGGAGAGACTGAAATAAAAACCTCACATCTCAAATATTGTCCAACATGAAAATAAGTTCAACATCCAGAAAAGCCACCAGGCTAAAAGAAAAGAGTCTAAGGGCCCAGAACAAGGCCAACAAAAGCATCAACATAACAAAGTATAGGTGCTACGCACCGATAACAAAACAACTGTCTAAACAAAAGTAAAACACAACGAAGACACTAGGACTGGTCCCCGGTGTCCACGTACTCCCCGTCAAACACAAGCTCGGGCTCGGCGTCAGCAAACACCTTGTCCTCAACGGGGTACTCAGGCTCAGGATCTAACATGTGTCACCCAAAAGAGTAAAGGGGCACATGTCAGCAAGTCTAAAAGACTTGGGCAAGGAAACTGAAAGTAAGGCAACTAGCAACCTAGCAGTTTAGTATGCATGACATGGCAGTTATAACATGAGTGCACAATTAAAACAAGGCAAGACAATTTGTACAAGAGAACAATCATCGGGACAAGACAAGACAGGACAAGACAAGAGTAGCCACGCTACTGTCAATCTCAATCAATTCTCTAGTCACGTTGTTTTGTAGATTATTTACGCCTTACAGCTGAATGGTTTCACATTCGCTGATTGGCCGCTTAACAACTACCCCAAACCCAGAGTTTACGCCTTACCACTGCAGTTGCTGATCGGGCAGACTCCCAGTTGATTGGCCGCTTAACTCTTACCCCCAATACCCACACGTAATGGAGCCAGGGTCCCCGCACAATGAGCTCAGCTAGTGAGCCTAGGGTTGCCCCGCACATGAGCTCGCATTCTTAAACATTTGGCGTAGGGGTGCACCTAGCCGGAAACACGCAATTCGGGCATTGGCTATCAACCAACACATGGCCCGCTTCTGGAACACGAGCCAGGAACACAAGCATTCGTAGCAAGCTACGCAATCACAGAAACACTTAAAGTATGCAATGACATGACAATTAATTTGCGTACCGTTAATGGAAAGTAAACGTGACATGGTAATTGTGCAACATGATATATGTGTCGGAACTAGCTTCGTTGTCAAGCTAGTTCCCCAATTTGCGCCTAGGCGAGTATCATTTCGTCGCCTAGCCTCTTTTACGCCTACAACAAGCAAATGGCCTAAAACATGGCCTAAACCCTAAGTGGCAAGTTTCACTTGCCTAACACCGGGGATGACGACCACTTCGTCACACGGATGCTAATCTACGGGGAAATCGCTGTTATGGGGAAAACAAACACAAAACAACATGAAATTTATTAGGGTTTCATAAAAATATAAATAAGTTATGAAAACAACGGTAGATCGATTTCTTACCGAGAGGAGGCAGAAGAAACACTCCGGCGAACCCTAGGATCAGATCTGGAAAAGATTGGAGAAGTTTGGGGAAACTATGGTTTTGGGGGATTTGTGGATTTTGATGGATTTGGGTGAGATTTTGGGGAAGATGAGAGGTAGATAGAGTGGATGGATGGTTTGGATGATGGATTTATGGCTTGGAATGAAGGAATGAAGCTTGGAGGAAGATGGGGGCTCAAAGGGGAAGATTTTAGGGTTTTGGGTCGTGTTGAGGAAGACGAAAACGTTTGGGTTGGGTTTAAATAGGTTGGGCTGGCGGCTGCCCAGAAATTAGGGTTTCAACACTGGTTAGTCGGTCAAAGAGCAACCACTGACCGACTAGTTTGGCAACTAGTCGGTCGGTCGACCAACGCATACCGACTAAGTGTAAACAGTAACTCCTGAATGAAAATAGGATTTAGAGTTAGTCGGTCCATGAACAAATACTGACCGACTAGTTTAGCATCTAGTCGGTCGATGAACGTTCTTAGACCGACTAAGAGTGAACAGTAACTGGTACAAAATTAAGATGATGAGTTAGTCGGTTAAAGAGCATTGCCGACCGACTAGTTTGCAACCTAGTCGGTCAACCAACGTTCTTAGACCGACTAACGATAAACAGTAACTCCTGAATAATTTAGAAAGCTAACTAGTCGGTCCAAGAAGGATTGCCGACCGACTGGATCGTCATCTAGTCGGTCGGTGCCCCTTCTTATACCGGCTAATGAGCACCAAAAAGTTCCGATACGGAGCGCGGGGCCCCGGGATCGATTCCTAAGACTTCTAGGCTTGATCTAATAGTTAGATACGACCGTTATGAAGTCCGTCACGAATGACATACTTCAAAATCGACGATCCTAAGGAAGAAACGAGAAAATACGACGAATCGATCGAAAATGAAAGCTACGGAGATGAAAACCACACAAGAGGAGAAAATCCACCAAAACATATATTATATTATAATAAATCCAGATACATGAAAAGCAGTCGTTACATCCTCCCCAACTTAAGAAAAATTCCGTCCTCGGAATTTCCAAATACTCACGAGTCCAGAAACAAAAGTGGGAAACGCTCTCGCATCTCATCCTCATTCTCCCAAGTAGACTCTCCAGGTGAGCCGTGTCGCCACATCACCCTCACAAGATTGACAATTTTGTTCCGAAGCGATTTCTGATGCCTGTCCAGAATCTGCACTGGATGCTGGTCATACGTCATATCGGGGCGAACGGTAATCTCCGAAAAATCCACCGCGTGAGATGGATCGCTAATGTATCGACGAAGTTGCGACACATGGAAAACATTGTGAACTCCTTCCAAAGACGGCGGCAAGGCCAAGCGATACGCTACCTCGCCAACCATCTCCAAAACGTCAAACGGTCCAATGTATCGCGGGCTCAACTTCCGCCGCTTCTCGAAATGAATCACACCACGATTCGGGGAAATCTTCAAGAACACATGGTCGCCTGGCTGAAACTCCAAAGGACGACGTTTAGCATCCGCCCAATGCTTAAAACGGTCCTGAGCAATCCTCAACCTCTCCCGAATATTCCTGACGATATCCACGGCCTCCACGATCATCTCAGGTCCCAACAACTCCCGATCACCAATGTCATCCCAACTCATTGGCGATCGACATTTCCTCCCATAAAGGGCGGCGAAAGGCGCCATGCCAATACTCGCCTGGAAGCTGTTGTTGTAAGAGAACTCCACCAAATGCAGATGGTCCTCCCACGAACCCTTGAAATCCAACATGCACGCCCTCAGCATGTCTTCTAAAATCTGAATCGTCCTCTCGGACTGGCCATCCGTCTGCGGATGGTACGCCGTGCTGAAACTCAGACGCGTACCCAAACTCTTCTGCAAACTCTGCCAGAACTGAGATGTGAACCTCGTGTCTCTATCAGACACGATACTCACAGGGACTCCATGAAGCCGCACAACCTCCTGCACGATTCACGTTACATCACTATCCAAACTAGGAAAAGGAAATAAAAACGGAGAGTAAAAGAATTTTACCTCCATATTGTAGGGGAATTTGCGGTCCCTTAGGGCACAAAAACTCTAGTCCCGTCCTAAGTCGGACGGAACATAGACAGAAAAACAAATAGCATCGGAAGAAAAACCTATGTTAACTAATTAACATGCAGTTAAAACAATTTTAACTTAGCCCTAAGGTCCAAGACCCTATGCCAAGATCTATGCCGACTTGGGATGGATCTGACCATCCCAAGAAGGATCTAGCCTACTGCGATTAAACTAAACTAATGCTAATAAAATACTTTAACCACATACCCGGAATCTCAGCCCTGGAGCAGGGGAGATGTTCCGCGCCGTCTTCGAGCTGCTCCCGTCCCACGCCGAGCCGCTCCTTTGAACCGCTCCCCGAACCGCTCCTCGAACCGCTCCGCATCCCGAGGAGATCAATCCCCGTGCCGCCGAGCCAACCACGCGCCGAAGAAAGTTTCACGCGAGTGAAACCTCCGCCATGATTTCAGATCCAAAATCCGAACTCCTTTGTGGCTTTGCTAGAGCCCGCAGGAGTAAGGCAGAAATTTAGGGAGAAGAGAAATTATTAATTTAAGCTTAGATCCGAGCGTGCTCCAACATTTACGAGAGCCGCTCAGATCTAGAGCTTGGGATGAGTTTTGAGAAAGGGGGGAGACCCCTATTTATATAGGCGGCGGACTCTCCCCTTTTCTCAAAATCCGATGTGGGACTAAACAATGAGTTAATTTAAAATCAAGTTAGTTTGCACTTCACAAAGTGCAAACTTCCGTGAATTTTAACTCACTCACCGTTGAGCTTCAGGATTGATATAACCTATCAATACGACAAGCGTTCAACGGTGAACGCATAGTAAAAAATAGTTCGTCAATCGGAGTTCGTTTGACCCTCCAATTGAGTGTCCAAAGATCAGCCCTAGGCTAGTTTTTCGCAAAAAACTGAGCCGTCAAAAACTGCCCATTAAACCTAGGGTTCCACACCCAAAGGCGGGACCCACAAAACCTGACTGGGCACCCAAACCCAGACTTGGGCACGGGCGCCCAAGTCTGGGCGCGGTCGCCCAGGCGCCTGGCGCCTGGCGCGGTCGCCCAGGCGCTAGCCTGGCGCCTGGCGCCAGGCGCCTGGCGCCCAGGCGGGCGCCTGGACCGGGCCAGGCGCCCGGCCCAGAACGCCTGGGCGCCCAGCGCCCAGGCGTCCTGGGCCGCCTGGGCCCAGGCCCAGGCGCACAGCGCCTGGGCCTGCGCCCAGGCGCCCGGGGCCAGGGCCTGGGCCTGCGCCCAGGCGCCCGGGGCCAGGGCCTGGGCCGGGCGCCCGGGCCCAGGCGGGTCTGGGCGCCCAAGCCCAGGCCAGCTTGGGCTTGACTGGGTCTGGTCAGCAGGCCAGACCAGATCCAGACTAAGCTGGTCTGCCTGGTCTGGCCTGATCTGACCCTTTGGGCTGTTTTGAGCATAACTTGATCATCTGGTGTCCGATTTGGACGCCGTTCGAACCTGGGTCTAGACCGGGACATTCCCGTCTTACCTGTGAACTTTTCCTTGCGTTTATTTTATTAAATATTGTATTAAACAATTTAATACACATTTAATCGCTTTTGCATCAAATGCAAAATAGTCCCTATCTAAGCTTAAATTACCATATTGCATCAAATGCAATTATCTCTTCTTTTGCATCAAATACAAATATTCTCCCTAACTATTTTCTACCTATTACTAGACGAAGCGTTGCACTCTGTGTGAGACCCTACAGCCTGACCCTTACAACAGGTTGGGCTCGAAGCCCTATACGGCAGTGACCACGAGCAGTGGTTGCCGTCCCTGCTTCAGGAATCATCATTATGTGGTTAACTCATTGACATGAGTATTGTCGGGACCACCTGACTGTTTCCGTGATGAATTCCGCAGTTATAGTCTCTTTGTCTTAAATATGTCGTGTAGATCAAGTCTAGGGTACTGTCAAACTATCAACCCCAATAACTTGACTCCGGTTAGTTTCTATCGATCTTTAGTCAACTAATGTTGGACTTCTTCCAACATACTCTGCGCAGAGTTTTTACTAAAGACCGAACTAACACTACGACACTAACTCCCATTGACCGGGAGAGACGAATCATCTCTTGGTCATTACTCGCCTCGTACGTTTCAAGTGACACCCAATCAAAAAGACCTTTCGACAGGCCTTGCCTCGAAGCTAGGTCAGTTGATCTAAGTGGCACCGTTCACGCACAGGTCCGTCAAAATGACCTCAAGTCAAAAGACCAACTATCCTATCATCACTCAGAGTTATCACTGACAGATTGGTCAATATAACCATATGATAACTCTAGTGGATCGTTCAGTGAACTCATTCTAATGAGCACCTGCGTCTTGTCTTCGACTTCGCCAAGTCAAGCGATCATGAGATCATCGCCACCGCTAAACGGTGAAGACTAAGACACAATGGTCTGTCCGATGTTTCGATATCCTTGTCTCGAAACATCTACGACCACGAACCATTTCAGACTTATGCTACAGACGGTCAAACGTTTCTCCATGATCGAGATACTCATCTCGATACCCGTTTGGCCTTGCATAAAGTCTCAGGACTTTACCTAAGTTGATATCTAATGTTAACTACATTACAATATAACTTAGATAAATTATTACCAAACAGCTTACTGTTATTTCGAACAAGATGTTTGTGCTATTCACACAGGAATAAATGGCCTTGAGGGCATCATATTCCTACATCTCCCACTTGCACTCAGGCCCATTTATCTCGATATCTAATATCGTTTTTACACATAAGTTTTCCCGACTTCATGTGATAGAGCCTTCGTGAGTTGATCTGCTAAAACCGTCTACACTATAGACTTAAGGGGTTTCTATGTTTATATTAGACCAACCTTTTGAATCTTATTCAAATAATTCATTTGGTCTATCGGAATCTATAATATTTTATTTCCCTGGATCTTATCCAATTTATCGTACTTTATGATAATAATTTTAAATTAGTTATTGGTCATTTCAAACGGTTCATATCCATTTCTGATAAAGTATCAAACTCTTTGATTACTTAATCAAAATATATGTTCCATCTCTTTGATGTCTCGCATGTAATTTACTCGATCCCACTGACCTTGAAAACTATCTGGCTAATTCATATAAGTTGGTTCGTCTGAATCATATTTAGAAAAATGAACTTATAAGTGAATGCTCCAATTTTCGTGGTCAACTTGAGCGTTTACATCGTGCTTTGGTCCGAGTAGATCTGTACACATCTGTTGGCGAGACCGGTTTCATCATAATCCGTTTTAAAGAAATTAGGATGAAAACCGTTTCCGTCCAACATTATTGTACTTCACTATTTCCTTTTCTGCACCAATCTTTCAACTTAAAGATTTACTTACAGAAAGTGAGGAAACATTTTCCTTGGGCACGTAAACTAAATTCTCAAATTTATTTACGCACACGGACCTTCATCAAGTTTTAAATCGGAGTTACTACTCCGAATTTCATCCTAGAAGTCGACTAAGTCATCATCAGTTATGATGTCTAACTCGACAATTCGTCTCACGAGATTCAAGTATTTTTACAACTTCCTTACGATTGATTTATTGAATATATTATTGATAATGTCCTTATAGAACATTATCAAAACCTAGGCATTACTATCTGGGACTTAACCCAGAGGGAGGAGTTAACTCAGAGTCACTTACAATGGATCACACTAAATCTAATTAAGTGTGATTCATAACTTTTAACACACTGATGTGTTAACAGACTTGACCTGAGAGAAAATCACATTTTCTTTTAATTACACAAGATTTTATGTAGCTAAGTATTTGACCATTCGATCTAATCGAATCAGTTTAAATACTTTAGGCATTTCGTTCTTTATTTTATCAGACTTGTGTTTCATCAAGAACACGTGTCTTAATAAAATATACGAATAACTTATTTTGTTAAAAGTAGACTCGGGTACATCAGTATGTACGAGACTGAGTTCGACAACTCATTCTCCCACTGTCTCACAGATGGGTTTCGGCCATTGTATCTAAGAGGCTAAGACTCACAAGTGTCTGTGGACTTCATAATACGAGAGGTCAGACCCCTCTTTATGTGACTTGTGAAGCTTAATCTCTAGATACGGCCTAGTCTAATTTTACCATATAAGTTTGCTACTATCTTGTGTATTTATATATTAACATTTAATATATATTTAGTTATTTACAAATTACTTAACGTAAAACATTACTTCAGAAGCAATGTGACGACATTCGTCAAAATGTGTTAAATGTCTTTTGTATAACAATTCATTCTGAAATCGTGACATCAAAATATGTCACATTTTCATATCCTCCTACTTATGCCTTTACTAATGATAAATTAAACTAACTTTCTCAATTGACTTTCCGAAGTGCCTTCTTCCCTTTTCTAAATCACATTTAGATATTAACATAAATAAATAGATATGCAAGCAACTTATGTATCCAAACGCTTGAGCTTTGCAATCTTGAGTGTAGCTCAAGAAGTTGCTTGTCTCAAGATCCGGTTGGGATACGTAGTCTTGCATCGCCCATGTACTCGTATTCGACTCAAACGGTTTGATCGAATTTTCGAACTTTGCGGATCAAAATTGTTTGTCCATACAACCTTGAGGGTAGCTCGACAAGTTGTAGGGAGAAACATACTTTGAATGTCCTATATGTTCAAGCTGCCTCATATAGAGGCGAGTGACATGTAGCTTTAATTTATTTGTTGGACCCAGAACTTAATGAAATCATGTTTCTTAAGTCTGTTCTTTAGAAGGTCATTTAATGTCAACGAGAATATAGTTTTTATTCTATCAATTAGAATTTAACTTGATATTCAATTAATCAACTTTTGACCAATTAACTTATTAAAATATTATATACTGATTCCTTCGGTAAACATAGTCTTGCCCTAGTTTTAGCATATGTTCAATATTAAATATAGGTAGATTGGCTTTTATCTATTTATATCCTCCCACTAATTTTACGAACGTTTTAAAGCTTAATAACGAACGATTTAATCGAATTAAAATTAATGGGTAAGAGTTCCAATCACCTTGAGTCTAAACAACCTTGAGTGTAGCTCAACAAGTTGATTGACTCTTCATCGATCATATCGGATATGACTCTCTTAATCGGTTTTTGCCCCTAGCCATTCGTGATCATGAGTGTGCTCATCCAAATCACAATGTCTAGTCTAGTCGGGCCCTTGTTTTCATGTCTAGCCTGACTTGCCCCTCAGCTCGGTGTATGCACGACACGTCGGTTTGGGTCAGGTCTTAGACTACATCTAGGCAGACTACATCGTTGACTTAACTTACGCCGGCGCTCGGGGTACGAGACGACGGTTAGGGTTAGTCAAGATTTCATCTTATGTATTTAAGAAGTTGGTTCCTATAAGATTGCCAGGTTACAGCTTGAGTGTATCTCAACAACTATAACGCGGGTCCTATAGTTACTAACCCCTAAAACAAGGAGGGCTACGGCTAATCTTGAAAAAGATCATTAACGTATTTGACTTAGATATAGTCCAGGGTGTCATACAATCATGATTCGCGACATTGCGGTCCAGCGGAACTCAGCCAGGGAATTGACTAAGCCAGGATCACTATCCCTTAAAGGGTGATCCAGAACTCTTAGCCAAGCACATTGACTGGATCATGGTCCATTGAATGAAGCTTGTCATTTTTGTATGTATGCCATAGACTAAACAGCTTTTATTAACAACTAATTAATCCTATCAACTAGTTGAATCCTTAAATTCAAAATTTTTAGGATTTGTTTAATAACTTTTTTTAAGTCCTTATCAACTATAAGGTTCACGTGCTACCCTAATCGTTATTAGGATTTTAATAAATTTTATTAACAACGCTAGATGTGAAGTCCTTTAATGAAAATTAATTATAACAATTAGAATTGAAAATTCATTTAAAGGACTACCCTAATCAGGAATTAGGTCTTAATATTGTTGTTAATGATTTATTAAAACATAGCATGTCATTAAAATTCAAGTAATAAATTTTAATCATTTTTAATGGCTAACCTAAAAGGTTGTCTTGTGTTATCAAATAAGGGACAAGATTAACAAGCCATTAAAATAAAGCTACACTAATTTATCGCATAAAGATAGTGCACAACTATTTAACATTTAAATATACTAAGTTTATCGCATAAACAATTTTTAGACTTTTAAAATCAGTTTTAAAATTATCTTATAAATTTAAAACATTGCTTTAAAATTTTTCCATGTTCAAAAATTTATCATATACACTTTTTAAACATCTAAAACATTTTAAACTTATCGCATAAATTTAAAGCCTTAAAATCAATTTTAAAATTTATCACATAAATTTAAAAAACATCATTTTAAAATTTCCATGCTTAAAAATTTATCATATAAAAAATTTAAGGCATCCAAAATAATTTTAAACTTTTAAAGATTTAAAATTATTACATAAATTTTAAAACGTCATTTTAAAAATTTTCATGTTCAAAAAATTTATCACATAGAATTTTGAACTTAAAAAAACATTTTTAAAATTATCTAATAACCTTTAAAAATTTAAAAGTACTTAAAAGCATTAACAAGTTTAATGAAATCACAGTACCTAGATCGACTACGCAAACCTAGGCTCTGATACCACTGTAGGGGAATTTGCGGTCCCTTAGGGCACAAAAACTCTAGTCCCGTCCTAAGTCGGACGGAACATAGACAGAAAAACAAATAGCAGGGGAAGAAAAACCTATGTTAACTAATTAACATGCAGTTAAAACAATTTTAACTTAGCCCTAAGGTCCAAGACCCTATGCCAAGATCTATGCCGACTTGGGATGGATCTGACCATCCCAAGAAGGATCTAGCCTACTGCGATTAAACTAAACTAATGCTAATAAAATACTTTAACCACATACCCGGAATCTCAGCCCTGGAGCAGGCGAGATGTTCCGCGCCGTCTTCGAGCTGCTCCCGTCCCACGCCGAGCCGCTCCTTTGAACCGCTCCCCGAACCGCTCCTCGAACCGCTCCGCATCCTGAGGCGATCAATCCCCGTGCCGCCGAGCCAACCACGCGCCGAAGAAAGTTTCACGAGAGTGAAACCTCCGCCAAGATTTCAGATCCAGAATCCGAACTCCTTTGTGGCTTTGCTAGAGCCAGCAGGAGTAAGGCAGAAATTTATGGAGAAGAGAAATTATTAATTTAAGCTTAGATCCGAGCGTGCTCCAACATTTACGAGAGCCGCTCAGATCTAGAGCTTGGGACGAGTTTTGAGAAAGGGGGGAGACCCCTATTTATATAGGCGGCGGACTCTCCCCTTTTCTCAAAATCCGATGTGGGACTAAACAATGAGTTAATTTAAAATCAAGTTAGTTTGCACTTCACAAAGTGCAAACTTCCGTGAATTTTAACTCACTCACCGTTGAGCTTCAGTATTGATACAACCTATCAATACGACAAGCGTTCAACGGTGAACGCATAGGAAAAAACAGTTCGTCAATCGGAGTTCGTTTGACCCTCCAATTGAGTGTCCAAAGATCAGCCCTAGGCTAGTTTTTCGCAAAAACTGAGCCGTCAAAAACTGCCCATTAAATCTAGGGTTCCACACCCAAAGGTGGGACCCACAAAACCTGACTGGGCACCCAAACCTAGACTTGGGCACGGGCGCCCAAGTCTGGGCGCGGGCGCCCAGGCGCTAGCCTGGCGCCTGGCGCCTGGCGCCTGGCGCCCAGGCGGGCGCCTGGGCCGGGCCAGGCGCCCGGCCCAGAACGCCTGGGCGCCCAGCGCCCAGGCGTCCTGGGCCGCCTGGGCCCAGGCCCAGGCGCACAGCGCCTGGGCCTGCGCCCAGGCGCCCGGGGCCAGGGCCTGGGCCGGGCGCCCAGGCCCAGGCGGGTCTGGGCGCCCAGGCCCAGGCCAGCTTGGGCTTGACTGGGTCTGGTCAGCAGGCCAGACCAGATCCAGACTAAGCTGGTCTGCCTGGTCTGGCCTGATCTGACCCTTTGGGCTGTTTTGAGCATAACTTGATCATCTGGTGTCCGATTTGGATGCCGTTCGAACCTGGGTCTAGACCGGGACATTCTCGTCTTACCCGTGAACTTTTCCTTGCGTTTATTTTATTAAATATTTTATTAAACAATTTAATACACATTTAATCGCTTTTGCATCAAATGCAAAATAGTCCCTATCTAAGCTTAAATTACCATATTGCATCAAATGCAATTATCTCTTCTTTTGCATCAAATGCAAATATTCTCCCTAACTATTTTCTACCTATTACTAGACGAAGCGTTGCACTCTGTGTGAGACCCTACAGCCTGACCCTTACAATAGGTTGGGCTCGAAGCCCTATACGGCAGTGACCACGAGCAGTGGTTGCCATCCCTGCTTCAGGAATCATCATTATGTGGTTAACTCATTGACAAGAGTATTGTCGGGACCACCTGACTGTTTCCGTGATGAATTCCGCAGTTATAGTCTTTTTGTCTTAAATATGTCGTGTAGATCAAGTCTAGGGTACGGTCAAACTGTCAACCCCAATAACTTGACTCCGGTTAGTTTCTATCGATCTTTAGTCAACTAATGTTGGACTTCTTCCAACATACTCTGCGCAGAGTTTTTACTAAAGACCGAACTAACACTACGACACTAACTCCCATTGACCGGGAGAGACAAATCATCTCTTGGTCATTACTCGCCTCGTACGTTTCAAGTGACACCCAATCAAAAAGACCTTTCGACAGGCCTTGCCTCGAAGCTAGGTCAGTTGATCTAAGTGGCACCGTTCACGCACAGGTCCGTCAAAATGACCTCAAGTCAAAAGACCAACTATCCTATCATCACTCAGAGTTATCACTGACAGATTGGTCAATATAACCATATGATAACTCTAGTGGATCGTTCAGTGAACTCATTCTAATGAGCACCTGCGTCTCGTCTTCGACTTTGCCAAGTCAAGCGATCATGAGATCATCGCCACCGCTAAACGGTGAAGACTAAGACACAATGGTCTGTCCGATGTTTCGATATCCTTGTCTCGAAACATCTACGACCACGAACCATTTCAGACTTATGCTACAGATGGTCAAACGTTTCTCCATGATCGAGATACTCATCTCGATACCCGTTTGACCTTGCATAAAATCTCAGGACTTTACCTAAGTTGATATCTAATGTTAACTACATTACAATATAACTTAGATAAATTATTACCAAACAGCTTGCTGTTATTTCGAACAAGATGTTTGTGCTATTCACACAGGAATAAATGGCCTTGAGGGCATCATATTCCTACACATATATCTCCTCGCTAGCGCCTCAGTGGACTGTCCCACTCGGAACGGAATAAAGTGCGCAGATTTGGTCAATCGATCTACGATCACCCAAATCGCGTCATTCTGCTTCAGACTCCGAGGTAGTCCAGTCACGAAATCCATAGTGATGTGTTGCCATTTCCACTCCGGAATCGGAAGCGGTTGTAGCAACCCGGGCCGAACGCTGATGCTCCGCCTTCACTTGCTGGCAAACCAAGCACTTGGCTACACTCCGAGCCACGCTCCTCTTCATACCATGCCACCAATAATTCAGACGAAGATCCTGGTACATCTTGGTGCCACCAGGATGCACAGAATACGGCGAACTGTGTGCCTCCACCATCAGCTCCTCTCTGATATCCCCAGCTGGCACACACAACCTGGCTCCGAACCTCAGCGAGCCATCCTCATGAATCAAAAAGTCAGTCCGCAGACCGGCTTCCACCTGCTCCCGAATCTTCACCAGCCTCGGATCCTCAGCCTGGCCAGCCTTAATCCGATCCACGATCGTCGACTGTACCTGCATGTACATCAACGAAGAAGCCTCTCCAGGAAGAACAGTCTCCACACCAGACTCGCAAAAATCCTGCTGCAATCTCCACTGCGAGGTCAAAATCATCACCGCTGGAAGCCTACTCAAAGCATCTGGAACCACATTCACCTTGCCAGGGTGAAATTGCAAATCAATCTCATAATCCGCCATAAGCTCCAACCATCGACGCTGTCGCATGTTGAGCTCCTTCTGAGTGAAAATATACTTCAAGCTTTTGTGATCGGTGAAAATCTTCACTTTCTCACTCAGCAGGAAGTGCCTCCAAATCTTAAGAGCAAACACAACGGCTATCGAAACATCGGACAGACGGCTTTCGATATCCTTATCCTTGCAATCTCCACAGCCGAAAGGCATAACCACAAACTCATAGTGTCCATACTTTGTCCTGAACGCTGTCTTTGGAACATCTCCCTTCTTCACCTTCAACTGATGGTAACCACTCCTCAAATCCAATTTAGAAAACACCCTCGAACCTCCAAGCTGATCAAAAATATCATCGATGCGAGGCAACGGGTATTTATTCTTAATGGTCACCGCATTCAACTCCCGATAGTCCACGCACATGCGACGCGAACCATCCTTCTTCTTAACCAGCAACACCGGTGCTCCCCACGGAGACACACTAGGATTAATATAACCCTTCTGCAAAAGCTCATCCAACTGCTTCCGCAACTCTTCCAACTCTGCAGGTGCCATACGATACGGCGCCTTTGAAATCGGCTGCGCACCTGGAACAAGATCGATAGAAAATTCCAAAGCTCGATCAGGCGGCAAACCAGACATCTCCTCGGGGAAGACGTCGCCAAAATCACGCACCACAGCTGGCCACTCCAGCTCCATCTGCATAGCCACAGCCTCCACCGGCCTGGCCCGAAATCTGACAGGACCAAGCGAACTGCTACCACGACTGAACTCAAATACTGGATGTCCGGGAATCTCGAACACCAACTTCTTCCTCCTGCAGTCAATCGTAGCATAGAAGCTCGCAAGCCAGTCCATCCCAAGAACTGCATCATAGTTGATGATGTCGTGGACGATGAAATCAACGAAAAGCTCATGTCCACAGACCACCAACGAGCAAGATTTGCAACCACGATGCACCGAGACCACGCCATTCCCCGTAACGATATTCCAACTCTTGGGAAGAGGGGACGTCAACAAGGAATGCCTCTCCACGAAGCTCCGGAAAATAATACACATCGATGCACCAGAGTCAAAGAGGACTCGTGCAGGAAATGTGCAAACCAAAACCACACCTAACAATCAATTAACAATCAAACCCTAGTCTAGCAAACAACCATGTTCAAGCAAACAACACAATCTAACAATCAAAACCAGCTAGGAAAGTAACAGCTAGATTGAGGATTACCTGCGATAACCTCATCCACAGCCTCGCTCTCCGCAGCGGTCATCAGAAAAGCCTGCCTCCTCGGTGAAACAGCCTGCCGAAAAGCCTGTCCCTGCGGAACAAGAGCTGCTCCACGACCAGCAGGAACAGACGCTCGCTGCTGCAACGGCTGAGCTGCAACAGGAGCCCTCCGCAGCTGATTCTCATGCCGACAATCCTTCGCGACATGGGAAGCATCAACGCAAACCAGACACTGGCCCAAAAACTTCCGACACTGCTCCTTGACATGGCCAGGCTTGCCGCAGAAATGGCAAAGCTTCAGAATATGCCCTCCTGGCCTCTTAAACTGGGCGGACTGATTAGGCCTGAATCCAGGTCTAACCACAGCTCTCGCCTGTTCCACAGGCCTCTTCCCAGCACCAACAACAGACCCTCTCCTCTGATTCACGAGCAGCTCCTGCCTCTTTGCTGCTACTAGAACCTTCTGATAAGATTCCCGGTCAGAAGAGGTCACAAAACTCTGGAGCTCCGAAGCAAGCCCCTGCAGGAACCTCTGAGCTCTCTCCTCAGTGTCCTGCACTATCTTCGGTGCAAACCGACTCAGCCTCATGAACTCTTGGTGATACATGTCCACCGACGAGTTCCCCTTGCTTCAAATCGATAAAACGCTGCAGCATCTCCTCCCTGGAAGCCTTCGGAAAGAACTCACCCTCAAATCTGGCCTTGAAGGTAGCCCAAGCAATCGGCTCCACCAACATCTTCTCTTCCGCATCCCACCAATTCCGAGCATTATCCTTGAGTTGCCTCTTTGCCAAATCAACCCATCCAGCCGGGGTGATCTTGGCCATCTTCAGATTGTCCTCGATGTTCCGAATCCACTCATCGGCAGCCAGAGGACCCTCAGAACCATCAAAATATGCGGGACCCAGCTCCCGAAATTGCTTCGCTCCTGGCTCAGAGCGAGGGGCATCCGGAAGAGCCCGGGCAGCTCGAGCAAGTGGAGCATTCTGGACTTGCAGAAGCACGCCCTGCTGCACTTGCATCATCTGGAGCATCATCCGCATCATCTCACCGCTGGTGGGTTCCCGCTCAGGCTCCTCATCATGAGGGAGCGCACCACTACCCCCACCACGGGTGAAACGCCTTCCTGCCATCTAATGACACAGAGAACGAATCAGATTAGACTCATAGCTTATGACATCGGACGTCGAACTTAGTTTATTGGACATTCTAATATTATTATCGCTATTCCAAAAATCGAAGTTACAGAAGGACCTGCATGGGCCACCACTAAAACCTGTCACGACCCGCTTCCCTAAAATGGAGGCGAGACGTGAAAAGGTCCGCACGAGAGTGGAGCTGTGAAGCCCCAAACCCGATAAGCGTAAATAAAATATAAGCAGGTCCCTGTAACCACAACGGAACAACAATAATAATACAAGGAGAGACTGAAATAAAAACCTCACATCTCAAATATTGTCCAACATGAAAATAAGTTCAACATCCAGAAAAGCCACCAGGCTAAAAGAAAAGAGTCTAAGGGCCCAGAACAAGGCCAACAAAAGCATCAACATAACAAAGTATAGGTGCTACGCACCGATAATAAAACAACTGTCTAAACAAAAGTAAAACACAATGAAGACACTAGGACTGGTCCCCGGTGTCCACGTACTCCCCGTCAAACACAAGCTCGGGCTCGGCGTCAGCAAACACCTCGTCCTCAACGGGGTACTCAGGCTCAGGATCTAACATGTGTCACCCAAAAGAGTAAAGGGGCACATGTCAGCAAGTCTAAAAGACTTGGGCAAGGAAACTGAAAGTAAGGCAACTAGCAACCTAGCAGTTTAGTATGCATGACATGGCAGTTATAACATGAGTGCACAATTAAAACAAGGCAAGACAATTTGTACAAGAGAACAATCATCGGGACAAGACAAGACAGGACAAGACAAGAGTAGCCACGCTACTGTCAATCTCAATCAATTCTCTAGTCACGTTGTTTTGTAGATTGTTTACGCCTTACAGCTGAATGGTTTCACATTCGCTGATTGGCCGCTTAACAACTACCCCAAACCCAGAGTTTACGCCTTACCACTGCAGTTGCTGATCGGGCAGACTCCCAGTTGATTGGCCGCTTAACTCTTACCCCCAATACCCACACGTAATGGAGCCAGGGTCCCCGCACAATGAGCTCAGCTAGTGAGCCTGGGGTTGCCCCGCACATGAGCTCGCATTCTTAAACATTTGGCGTAGGGGTGCACCTAGCCGGAAACACGCAATTCGGGCATTGGCTATCAACCAACACATGGCCCGCTTCTGGAACACGAGCCAGGAACACAAGCATTCGTAGCAAGCTACGCAATCACAGAAACACTTAAAGTATGCAATGACATGACAATTAATTTGCGTACCGTTAATGGAAAGTAAACGTGACATGGTAATTGTGCAACATGATATATGTGTCGGAACTAGCTTCGTTGTCAAGCTAGTTCCCCAATTTGCGCCTAGGCGAGTATCATTTCGTCGCCTAGCCTCTTTTACGCCTACAACAAGCAAATGGCCTAAAACGTGGCCTAAACCCTAAGTGGCAAGTTTCACTTGCCTAACACCGGGGATGACGACCACTTCGTCACACGGATGCTAATCTACGGGGAAATCGCTGTTATGGGGAAAACAAACACAAAACAACATGAAATTTATTAGGGTTTCATAAAAATATAAATAAGTTATGAAAACAACGGTAGATCGATTTCTTACCGAGAGGAGGCAGAAGAAACACTCCGGCGAACCCTAGGATCAGATCTGGAAAAGATTGGAGAAGTTTGGGGAAACTAGGGTTTTGGGGGATTTGGGGATTTTGATGGATTTGGGTGAGATTTTGGGGAAGATGAGAGGTAGATAGAGTGGATGGATGGTTTGGATGATGGATTTAGGGCTTGGAATGAAGGATTGAAGCTTGGAGGAAGATGGGGGCTCAAAGGGGAAGATTTTAGGGTTTTGGGTCGTGTTGAGGAAGAAGAAAACGTTTGGGTTGGGTTTAAATAAGTTGGGCTGGCGGCTGCCCAGAAATTAGGGTTTCAACACTGGTTAGTCGGTCAAAGAGCAACCACTGACCGACTAGTTTGGCAACTAGTCGGTCGGTCAACCAACGCAGACCGACTAAGTGTAAACAGTAACTCCTGAACGAAAATAGGATTTAGAGTTAGTCGGTCCATGAACAAATACTGACCGACTAGTTTAGAATCTAGTCGGTCGATGAACGTTCTTAGACCGACTAAGAGTGACAGTAACTGGTACAAAATTAAGATGATTAGTTAGTCGGTTAAAGAAGCATTGCCGACCGACTAGTTTGCAACCTAGTCGGTCAACCAACGTTCTTAGACCGACTAACGATAAACAGTAACTCCTGAATAATTTAGAAAGCTAACTAGTTGGTCCAAGAAGGATTGCCGACCGACTGGATCGTCATCTAGTCGGTCGGTGCCCCTTCTTATACCGGCTAATGAGCACAAAAAGTTCCGATACGGAGCGTGGGGCCCTGGGATCGATTCCTAAGACTTCTAGGCTTGATCTAATAGTTAGATACGACCGTTATGAAGTCCTTCACGAATGACATACTTTGAAATCGACGATCCTAAGGAAGAAACGAGAAAATACGACGAATCGATCGAAAATGAAAGCTACGGAGACGAAAACCACACAAGAGGATAAAATCCACCAAAACATATATTATATTATAATAAATCCAGATACATGAAAAGCAGTCGTTACATAAACATTACCGAAATACCTGCTTATTACAGCCTTTGCCCATTCAAGAATGGAAAGGGCAATACATCACGATGAATTTTGTAACGGGACTACCAAGGAGTATGTAGCATAACGACATTTTTTGGATGATCATCGATTGATTGACCAAGTCAGTGCACTTCCTCCCTTTTAGAGTGGGTAAGTCGACCGAGGTGTTGGCCAGCGAGTACATGGACGAAATAATGAAGCTGCATGGTGTCCAGATCGCGCCCCGGATACACGTCCCAGAGCGGTGACACTGTAGTCTTACCACAAGCGCACGGTGTAGCGGCGAGCGGGTATCGAACACAGGGAGGCTTAATAACAGTGTCTTCTTCAGTCACCTGGCTATAGGAAAAGTCGAGAAATGTTCGCAAATATGCAGTCACAGTCGTTCAAATGTAATAAAGGAATAACAAATTAATAAAGACGCTTAGGGGATAGGGAGTCCCCGCCACTTGCCGTATCTCATCATTGTGACTCGTAGGTTTCACAATTGCTAGACTTGAAACTTGGGTGAACTAGTTGCAACTAGATGTGGAACCAAGCTCACGCTCTCGCGCTATTGCCGGTCTATAGCCAACCTAGGGTAGGGTCCAATCTCTTGCAAACCCTAACCTAGGCAAGCTAGCGTGAAGAACAACATCATCGTTCAATCGCATCTCGAGCCCACTCTCGTACAAACTCGAGCTACGACCCAGGTCGGGATAGTTCCTACCCATCCAATCTCTTGCAAACGGGTATTGGTATAGAATTGCAATCGAAAACCCTAGTTTCGGTCCAATCTCTTGCAAACCGATTCCGGAGAAATTCAATCGCAACCCAATTCGAATATCTAAGGCTTCCTATCGAATTGGGATCCAATCTCTTGCAAACCCCAATCGATATGAATCCCTAGCTATTCGTATTATAGCAGTCCCAAACTAACCCTAATCAATCCTAGCAATAGTTTCACCAATTCATCACAAATCCAAAATTAGGCTCGTAGGGTTCATCCCTACGCCTTAAGACGATGAACTACTCACAATTCATAATCAAATTCAATAGAAATTCACAATCAAAATCAATAGAATTCATTGCTATATTCAAAATATCAATAAAAATGGAGTTTTTGAGAGAAAGAGAGACAAACCAATGAAGAACAAGATAGCATCCAACAAAATCTCACTTTTCTCTCCTCTCTAAAAGCTCAATCTAATCCCTAAAAAGTTAATCTAAAAAGGCTGCAAAAGTTCTGAAAAAGGCTCCCTAAACTAGGTTAAAAACTGGGGTTAAATACCCCCAAAATCGCCCAAAAAACCCTGACGAAAATGCCCCTGCGCAGCCTCAAATCCGCAGTTTACGCTTCAGGCAGCGCGGCTCACTCGGCCGAGTGACAAATGTCACTCAGTCGAGTGACGAACCCTGTACAAAAACAGAGAGTTGAGGGTCTCGGGGGGTCGATTCCTCGGAGGTCACTCGGGCGGACGGTCTTTCGTCACTCGGGCGGACGTCGGTTGTCACTCGGGTGGACCGTCTTTCTCCACTCGGGCGAGTCAGTCATCGGGACTGTACAGACGAAAAACAGAGAGTTCGGCATCTTTTGTTGCAGTCGTCTTGGCTCCACTTGGGCGAGGGGTGACTCGGTGCTCGGCTGAGTGGCATGGCGATGCTCGGCCGAGTGCACGCTGATATTGGCTCTGTTGCGTGTCCGATCTGGCCGACCGAGCGGGCTTCCTATGGTCAGCCGAGTGACTCCTTCACTCGGCCGAGTGAAATGCTCAAAGTGTCCAAGCTTCATATTTTCGCCTCCTCGTCGCTCCTACGACGTTCTTTCTCCTTCCACTCCTCTCCAATAGCAAAATACCCCTCAAGAGAGTCGTCGGTGACACTCCGGAGTGGGTGCATCTCAGAATCACTCCAAATCGCTCCAAATCTCCTGAAATACGACAAAAACAACAAATCGTGAAAAGCATCGCAATATTGTCGAATAAACGTGAAAAACACGATTTGAGCGATCTAAATGGCATGCAAACATGCAGAAAAAAGGTGTAAAATACGGAGTGATCAAAATTCCCCAAGCTTACCTCTTACTCGTCCTCGAGGAAGATAAGTAAAAAGCGAACCCGGTGGATAAAGATAAAGAAAACGGCGGAAAGGCGGAAAACGGAAAACGAAAAACGAAATAGAAAACGAAGAGAAAAGTTGCTAGATCATTTTCTCAGGACGTGGGTTTTTCTTACTCATATAGCATGCATCGAATATAAAACACATGTCAAAGACTTTTATTTTGATATCATAGTATAATGGTGCATTTGAAATAGAAAACCCAAGAACATCAATGTAGCATGAAAAATGGAATAATTCTAAGATTAACATCGTCTGAGGCATCTAAAGCGGTATACAACATCGTAGATCACACACTTTTCAATTGAATGCTTTCTATAAGGAGTATAAGAGATATCACATGATAGAGTAGAAAGAATAGAAAAGGTGTGGTTTTCATGAAATGAATGCTAAGCGTAGATTTCTGGACTTCGTAAAACTTTAGCAATCTTACCGAGTATAAAATATTACTTAGCCTAGGTTGTCATGCACCGTCGGATAGTCACTCTCTCACACATCATTGGATTCTCTCCCCCAAGCTTATCTATAAGCGTGGTGGCATATATAAAACGATATTTACATCCCCATTTTTATGAAGCTCCAAAAGTCAAAAATAAAACAAAAGAGGGAAGAAAGAGACAAAGTATATGAGATGGGATCGTTTTCGAACTACTTTTCTCTTTTCTTTTCTTATTCTCAAATCTTTGTATTTTTCTTTTTTTTCTCTCAATTCTTTTTTTATTTTTTTATTTTTTTGTAATAGAATATTTACACAAATGATCCCAAATCAAAGAGAAGGATATACAAGTATTTTTTTCTTTGGTTTTTGGGGAATTTGGAGCATGTGTTTTTAATAACGGGGGAATGCCAATGATAGAATCGCTAAAGGGGAGATTCACCAATGAATTTAAAATAGAGAAATTATGTTCAAGATATGTGGAGAAAGAAATAAATGTATCTCTCAGTTCACTCTATAGGACGTGCATGACAACTTCAGCAGGGTAATATAATCTACTCAGTTTAATCTCAAAAAGTAAACTAATCCAGATTTATCAAAGCTAGCAAACATTTCAATCAACCCGAAGTGAAGCGTACAAATCATGCAAATAGAAGTGATGTGAGAAAGGAAATCAGTACCCCAGATATAAGCATCAATGCGTGAATCTTGGTGTGTTTTCTACGATAGCATACATATGAATCATCAGACATCAGCTAATAATAGAATGTCATCCATTTTCATACACCAAAAGAGAGTGTGTTACTATTTCTAAATGCAAAGCAGAACATAGCATATGATATCAGAAATAAAAAACTATGACATGAGAAATATAGCATGCATATAGAGAAAAGCTAACACCACGTCATCATCATCACAGAAAAGTCATCTCTAGCAAAAGATGAAAGAAACAAAGACAAACGAAAACAAAAACTATTTACAATGCAGCACACAAGAAAAACAAGAAAAACGTGATGCATGGTAAAATAAATGAAAAAGTGATGAAAAATGGGTGCAAAAGTGGAAAAACGTGAAAAAACTAAAAATAAAAGGTGACAAAAGCAGCGTGAGAACTCACTCCCCCAAGCTAAAGTGCACAGTGTCCTCAATGTGCGAAGTGTGGCACACCGAGAGACGGGTAATGGGTGGGGGTGGGTATGCATGCATGATAAAAAGAAAAAATAAAAATAACAAAATGAAAAATATGATGCGAACGTGATGCATGCAAGGATAAGAGTGATGCATATATGGGTGTGTCACCAAAAATACTCTCCCTCACTCCCGGAAAAGGATATAGAATGATATGATCAAAATGTGGACAGAAATAGTGATGGGAGGATGGGGGGTGGGTAAAAATCATCAGGACCAAGCAGAGAATGGGCAGCATAACAACAAAAAATATCGATGGCATCAAGGGTGTGCCTAAGCTGGTGGTGCTGTGCCATCTCCGTCCTGAGGCGGAGGTGGGGGTGGTGGTGGCTGGGTGACAGTTTGCTGGGTGGGTGGTGGTTGTGGCAGTCGCTCGAGGATCTGGGTCAGGCAAAAGTGAATGCCGGGAAGTAGCTCGAGGCGGTGCTGCATGGCGGTGACTGTGGAACACAGAGCCCTAAAATCACCCCGTAGTCCACTCATCGCCCCCTCAAGAGCGCGAACGCTCTGAACTAAGGCGTCAGGGGGTGGTGGAGCGGAGGGGCGGACATGTCTAGGCTGAGCAGGTCGGGGCTGTCTAATACGTGCAGTGTAGGTGATCGGGACAGCAGGCATGGGTCGAAAGGGTGCTGTGCTCACTAGTGGATGCCCAGCCTCAGTGCGAGGCTGGGACGTAGGCTGGTGTGAGGTGGAAGCAGCAACAGTGGAAGTGAAAGACAGAATCGGTGACGAGGCAGCGAGAGAGGTCAGTGACACAGACGTGGGAACAGACGTCACGACACTCTCAGATAGGACGGCTGCCATGGAGACAGAAAGGTCAACCGCTGGGGAGGAAGTGAATGGACCAAAAGGTGATAACCCAGCGGAGATCATACTGGCCATGGTCTCCACGACGACAGTGAAAGAAGGCCCGCCGCTGTCAAGTATGGTGGGTGGACGCTCGGGTAGAAGAGAGGTGAGTGGCTCAACCGACAGGGGCACAGCAGTGGTGGTGGTGGTAGGCGTGGTGGTAGGCGTGGTGGTAGGCTCAGCAAGTGTACTCCCGACACTGGCAGAAGTGGGGACAGAAGTGTCGGGAGCGGCAGAAAGTGCGGGCTCAGGCTGAGGGAACACATGGTCTACACTCTACAGGTGCAGGGTGCGCCTGCTCAGCCTCCTCGGCCTCAAGCATGTAGGCGGCGGGGATCGGGAGATCCATCGCCGGAAGCCAGTCCTCGTGTGCTGGTCCTATGTGTGTCCGAGCAAGGCTCGGGAGGATCATGTAGTCAGCACCAAAAGGACCGTGTAACCAAACCCAGTGCCGCTGGTCGTGCGGACGAAGCATCTTCATCCAGGCCATGACCTCTATCGAAAGTGAAGTAGGGCCCGAAGGTCGACGCAGGTCGGCCGGTAGGTCCTCGCCGGTCATCAGAGCTAGCAGGGTGATCAGGCCGCCACAACATATCGGGGAGCGAGTGCCCACCGACACGATGATGCGGTCCAAAAACCAGCTAGCGACGTCAATCTCAACAGCGGGGACCATCGTGACACCATCCCTATCAAGAACTCTGGGGCGAGTCATCATGTAGAGCATATAGAGCTCAGGCGTCGACATCGTCCCAGGCTCGTACCTCGCCAGAAAGGTGGTCGCCATAAGGCGCTGTGCTATGCGGAGGCAGGGGTGGACTATGGCCGAGGCCTTGGCCCTACTAGGGTCAAAGGCCTGAGGTAAACCTGTGATCCGGGCCCAAAAGGCGTATGAATCGAAGGATGGGGGAGGGATGTGTGTGGGGGCGTAGGCTCGGTCGGGTGTGGGGACAGCGGGCCACTGAAAGAATGCCCTAAGCATATCGAGAGTGATCTGACACTCTCGATCCATAAGTCTAAAGGAGCATCCCTCAGTGATCCGGGCGATCGAGCTAAGCACCTCAAGTGTCGGACGGACGTAGGTGTCCACCGACACAGAAAGAAAATCTCGCCAACCCACGTTGTCGTACAACATGAGCATCCCCTCGAGTACCCCCAGGCGATCTAGGTCTGCAAGGTGGGCGAACCTGGAGGGCACTATCGAGCGCTGGGCGATACGCTCAAAAACGACGTGATGTGCATCGTCTCGGAACGTAATACCCAGCGGCCCTACGATAGGAGCCGGTGGTGGCTGTGGGTGGATGGGCTCGGCTGGAAGTGGCTGTGGGTGGACTGGATCGGCAGGCTGTGGCTGTGTGGGGTGAGGTGGTGTAGGCGGAGGAGAGTCCTCCATCTCATAGGAAGGCCGGGCTCATCCAGCCGCTTCCACTTGGCGGAAGCTCTCCTAGTGCGTGACCGTGTTCGGGGCTGCATGTGTGCCCCGAGCGATCACCCAACTAATATAAAATGCGGCGTGTCAAAAATAATGGAACGAAGGTACCTGAACATGCCGCGAGAGCAAAACAGCGGATGCGTGCGAAGACGCCGCCTCCACTAAGCCAAAAGCGCTCCCCGAAAGCTCCCCTAAGCTCCCCTAAGCTCCCCAAGATAGCCTGCACATCAAACAGTGATATCAGCGTGTAAAATTCGAAATACATGGGGGTTAGGGGTATAATAGATAGATAATGAAATTAATTTGATTTAGGGGCTCGATAAGTGCACGGATCATCAAAAAATAGGAGAAATTGGAGAAAACGGGCGAAATGGGGTTACCGGAGGTCGGCCGGCGGCGAGGGAGTCGCTTGCGGTGAGGGGGAACGGCGGTCGGTGGCCGGCGCTCGACCGCCGGCGGTCGGGTAGTCGAGGGCGGCGTTCGGGCGAGGGAGTGGTCGCAACGGGCGAGGAGAGCAGCGGTCGCACGGGCTCGGGCGAGAATTGGGAATAAGGCCCTTCGAATTCCGCGCCGAGCCCGCCGCGCTTTATATAGAAAAGGTTACGACTCGGCCGAGTGACCGTGTCACTCGGCCGAGTGATCGTAACGAAAAATATTTTTAAAAACTCCTCCTCTCATACGACACGGCCGAGTGGCTTTGCCACCCTCGGCCGAGTGAAAAGAGTCCATTCGGCAGAGTGACTCAAGTTACTCGGCAATTCTCGCCCTAGGAGCGTATCAGTTTCACTCGGCCGAGTGAAGATATATACTCGGTCGAGTGGCAATTTATACTGAAATCAAAAAAGAACAGAGAGTTAGGTACAGCATACTTCCCTCGTTGGTGCGCCACTCGGGCGGACGACGTTGGTGGCTCGGCCAAGTGGATATGGTACTCGGCCGAGTGAGACTCTGTTTTCTGCTGTGATGCTCCGTTTTGGCTCTAATCTCTGTTTTTCTTCTTTCAGGTGGTTTCTTCCTTCTCCTAAGCCTCGAGCACGTCCATGGAGCGCTCCTCTTTGCCTTGGTCATCCTCCATATGATGATATCCCGTTCTCCTCTCCTGTCAAAGAAAATAGGACCCGTTGTCAAAAATTTTCGGGCAAACGACTCAAAAACACTAATAAAGTCTAAAACTAAAATAAAAACTAAAATAGAAAAAATGCGATAACCGTCGGGTTGTCTCCCGACAAGCGCTCGTTTAAGGTCTTGAGCTCGACCCCTTTTGATTTTCAATTAACGCTTGATGTTGGGTGCATACGAGATGCACCCGTCGAACTTGCTTGGAAGACCACTCGGATTTGGATCATGGTGGTGTGAGGTCTTCCTCAGCGCCCTTTTGTCATGGGCAATGGTGGGGGTGGCTCCCCCAAGCTAGAGCTTGTTCCGGTCTTCGATTTTGCCGGTGACACCGATCGTCGTATCGGTGGAGCTTTCTTCGGAGTCCTCAACTTCGAGAGCTTGCAGAGCTCCCGTATTCTTGCGACATCAACGTCGCCTTCATCAATTGCCATGGAGATATCGGGGGAGTTCTCCATCTTCTCTTCCTCGGCCAAATCTAGGCCTTCTTCGAAGCCATCTTCGTGGGGTGCGTCGATGGAGTGGGGTATCGCCTCTTCAATGACCTCATCAAGGAGGTCCATATAGTCCAGCTCCTCATGATACGGCATGTGCTTCATTGCCTTCGGTATATGGAGCTCCACTTCGATGTTGCCGACGTTCAAGGTAAGGGTCCCCTCCCGCACATCGACGATGACACCGGCGGTGGCGAGGAATGGGTGTCTAAGTATGAGTGATGTATCGCCCTCCTCCTTGACATCCATTATCACGAAATCGCATGGCAAACATATACCTCCCGGAACTTGGAGTGGGATGTCCTCTGCGATCCCAACCGGTCTTGTAATCCTCCCGTCTGCTAGTTGAATCCGCATGTCGGTAGGCTTTAAATCCGTGCTGGTGTTCAACTTCCGGAACATGGAGAGAGACATGAGGCTAACACTAGCCCCCAAATCTATCAATGCTTTTTGTAGGGGGACGCCGCCTAGAGTGCAAGGAATCCGAAAACTCCCTGGATCTTTAAATTTGGCGGGCTCTTTCTCCCTCTTTGTGAACCAAGTCCCTTCCTCCGTGAGCATGATCTTCTCCTTCCTCTTCTTTCCCGTGATCAAGTCCTTTAAGAACTTGGCGTAAGATGGGATTTCCACTATAGCGTCGAGGAAGGGGATATTGAGGCTCACCCCTCTCAAATACTCGAGAAACTTGGCTAGCCGTTTCTCCATCTTGGCTCTAGCTAGCCATTGAGGGAAGGGTATCGGTGGCATAAATCGGCGCTCATCAATAAGCTCTTCCTCTCTAGACTTCACTTCCCCTTGTGGCTCCTTCTCCTTTTCAACTTCAATTGTCGGCTCGCTCTCTTGTAGATTCTCCACCACGGGTTCCTTAATTTGAGTCAAGGGGGGGTATCCTTCCCTCCTCTCGTTGTAACCGCAACGACCGCATTGATGTGGCCGGTGTTGCCCCGTGGATTCGGCTCGGTTTGAGCCGGCAATTGTTGGTTGTTCCTATTGAGCAAAGCAAGTTGCTCCCCGATTTGAGCTACGACGGTGGCGAGAGAATCTTGTCCCGCCTTCAAAGTGGCATTAATCTTTCTTTGTTCCGCCATAAACTCATCCACCTTAGCTTCAAAATCCAAACGTTGTTGAGCTTGTGGAGGGTTGGGATTTCTCCACCCTTGATTATACCCGGGTGGCCTATATGGTCCCACTTGTTGCCTTGGTGGGAAATTTTGTTGCGGTGGCCCCCTTTGTGGATAATTCGGTTATGGTTGTGGTGGAGCCCGAGCTTGAGGAGGTTGTTGTGCAGGGGGTTCAATGCACCATCATTGTTGGCATATGAGAAACCCGGATGGTTTCTAGCGGCCGGATTGGCCTAATATCCAGAATTCCCCGCGACGTATTGAACTTGCTCCAAAGCTCCTTCTCATTACTCTCCTCCCACATATATGGATTGGGATTGGTCTTGCCAATCGCTCATATGATTTGTCGGCGTGGATGTAGGAGGGGCTCCTTGAGGCTCCGTAATGAATTTCTCCAATCTCTCCACAACCTTGTGGAGAGAATCAAACTTGCTAGAAAGCTCCGCCACGGCCTTGGCCTCATAGATACTTGTGGGCTTCAAGGAGGATGAAGAATGTCCTCGCTCGTCCCCCCATTGTTGGTTGTTCGAGGCCATCTCTTCAAGCAAGGCCGTAGCTTCATCGGGAGTCTTCGACAAGATGGCTCCATTTGCGGTGGCATCAATAATCTGCTTCGTGCCCGGTTGGAGTCCATTGTAGAAAATGTGGACAAGCTCCCAGTCCTCAATGCTATGATGGGGGCATTGATGTTGCAAGTCCTTGAAGTGCTCCCATGCTTCATAAAGAGTCTTTTGTGGTCCTTACTTGAACGACATGAGAGCACTTCTAATCTTCGCTGTCTTGGAGGGCGGGTAAAATTTGTCGACGAAGGCACTCGCTAACTCATCCCAAGTGGTGAAGATTCCTTCAGCTTGCGTCCTCAACCAATACAATGCCTTGTCCTTGAGTGTGAAAGGGAAGAGGCGCAGTCTGATAGCATCCACGGAGACGCCCTGCATTTGGAAGGTGGCACACTTTGATAGGAAGAGCTGGATGTGGTAATGAGGGTTTTCATGGGAGTTCCCATGAAAAAGGATCTTGTTGCATAAGGACCACCAATCCGGTCTTCAACTCAAAATTTTTGTCGGCCGCCAACTCCGGCATGGCTATGGACGAGGTCGTGGAAGAAGTCTTAGGCCGAAGCCTATCTCTTATGGAAATAATCCTCGCCATTCGCACCGCCAATTCTTCGGGGGTCTCAGGATGGGTCATAAAATTTCCTTCCGTAACGGGTCTCCTCTCCGCTCGGATCCTCCTCGATGTACGCTCGATCTCCGGATCGTATAGTATCCCTTCGGGGTTCACCAAGGATCTCGTGTACATGCAAGGGAAAACAGAGTTTCAAAGAAATAGTTAGCACAACGGAAGGGTAAAATAAATATAGAAATAATAGAACAAAAAAGAAAAATAGCTAGGTTATAGGAATCAAACACTATTGCCTCCACGGCAACGGCGCCAAAAACTTGATCGTGCCCCGGATACACGACCCGGAGCGACGACACTGTAGTCTTACCGCAAGCGCACGGTGTAGCAGCGAGCAGGTATCGAACACAGGGAGGCTTAATAACAGTGTCTTCTTCAGTCACCTGGCTATAGGAAAAGTCGAGAAATGTTCGCAAATATGCGGTCACAGTCGTTCAAATGTAATAAAGGAATAACAAATTAATAAAGACGCTTAGGAGATAGGGAGTCCCCGCTACTTGCCGTATCTCATCATTGTGACTCGTAGGTTTCACAATTGCTAAACTTGAAACTTGGGTGAACTAGTTGCAAGTAGATGTGGAACCAAGCTCACACTCTCACGCTATTGTCGGTCTATAGCCAACCTATGGTAGGGTCCAATCTCTTGCAAACCCTAACCTAGGCAAGCTAGCGTGAAGAACAACATCATCATTCAATCGCATCTCGAGCCCACTCTCGTGCAAACTCGAGCTACGACCTAGGTCGGGATAGTTCCTACCCATCCAATCTCTTGCCAACGGGTATTGGTATAGAATTGCAATCGAAAACCCTAGTTTCGGTTCAATCTCTTGCAAACCGATTCCGGAGAAATTCAATCGCAACCCAATTCGAATATCTAGGGCTTCCTATCGAATTGGGATCCAATCTCTTGCAAACCCCAATCGATATGAATCCCTAGCTGTTTGTATTATAGCAGTCCCAAACTAACCCTAATCAATCCTAGCAATAGTTTCACCAATTCATCACAAATCCGAAATTAGGCTCGTAGGGTTCATCCCTACACCCTAAGACGATGAACTACTCACAATTCATAATCAAATTCAATAGAAATTCACAATCAAAATCAATAGAATTCATTGCTATATTCAAAATATCAATAAAAATGGAGTTTTTGAGAGAAAGAGAGACAAACCAATGAAGAACAAGATAGCATCCAACAAAATCTCACTTTTCTCTCCTCTCTAAAAGCTCAATCTAATCCCTAAAAAGTTAATCTAAAAAGGCTGCAAAATTTCTGAAAAAGGCTCCCTAAACTAGGTTAAAAACTGGGGTTAAATACCCCCAAAATCGCCCAAAAAAACCCTGACGAAAATGCCCCTGCGCAGCCTCAAATCCGTAGTTTACGCTTCAGGCAGCGCGGCTCACTCGACCGAGTGACAAATGTCACTCGGCCGAGTGACGAACCCTGTACAAAAACAGAGAGTTGGGGGGTCTCGGGGGTCGATTCCTCGGAGGTCACTCGGGCGGACGGTCATTCGTCACTCGGGCGGACGTCGGTTGTCACTCGGGCGGACCGTCTTTCTCCACTCGGGCGAGTCAGTCATCGGGACTGTACAGACGAAAAACAGAGAGTTCGGCATCTTTTGTTGCCGTCGTCTTGGCTCCACTCAGGCGAGGGGTGACTCGGTGCTCGGCCGAGTGGCATGGCGATGCTCGGCCGAGTGCACGCTGATATTGGCTCTGTTGCGTGTCCGATCTGGCCGGCCGAGCGGGCTTCATATGGTCGACCGAGTGACTCCTTCACTCGGCCGAGTGAAATGCTCAAAGTACCCAAACTTCATATTTTTGCCTCATCGTCGCTCCTACGACGTTCTTTCTCCTTCCACTCCTCTCCAATAGCAAAATACCCCTCAAGAGAGTCGTCGGTGACACTCCGGAGTGGGTGCATCTCAGAATCACTCCAAATCGCTCCAAATCTCCTGAAATACGACAAAAACAACAAATCGTGAAAAGCCTCGCAATATTGTCGAATAAACGTGAAAAACATGATTTGAGCGATCTAAATGGCATGCAAACATGCAGAAAAAAGGTGTAAAATACGGAGTGATCATGTCCTTGTCAGTATTTTTCAAACAAGACACTCGATTCACATCTCACTTTTGAAAGAGTCTACAGGAGTGTCTGGGACCCATTATAGCTTCAATACGGCTTACCATACTCAAATGGATGGCCAATTAGAACGCACTATTCAGATCCTGGAGGACATGTTGCGTACATGTATGATGGACTTCAAAGGATCGTGGGAAGACCATCTTCATATCGTGGAGTTTGCCTACACTAATAGCTATTAAGACAGCATTGCTATGTCACTCTTTGTAGTGCTATATGGAAAGCAGTGTCATTCCCCCTTTAGCTGGGACGATGCGGGTGATCGAGAGCTGGTCGGCCCAGAGCTGATCGTGGAAGCGGTGGATGTAGTAAGGACCATCAAGGAGAAACTACAGGTGGCCCAGGATCGAAGAGGGGGGTAATTCATTAAGCAAATGGAACTATAAGCATTGGACAGATGTGAAGCACAAACATTTGGAATTCCAATATGGTGATAATGTGTTTTTGAAGATCTCCCACGCCCATAGAATGATTGGATTTGGACAAAGAGTGAATCTTAGTCCACGGTACATTGGCCCTTTTGAGGTTCTGGAAGGGGTAGGAGAGGTGGCATATCGCCTTGCATTACCACCTTCTTTGGAGGGAGTGCACGAAGTTTTTCACATCTCGCAACTACGACGCTATATGAGTGATCCCATTTATGTGGCGGAATACTCGGAGATTGATTTTTGCCCATATCTGACATACGAGCAGCGACCAGTCGAGATCTTAGATCGACGACAGAAGATTCTGAATATGATTGTCGACCTAGCCAGAGTAATGTGGCGTCACGACTCGCTTGTAGAATCTACATGGGAGTGGGAAGACTATATGCGTGAACGGTACCCTTACATATTTGCCAAGTCATAGCGAATTCAGTTGACGGAATTTTTTATACGGAGTGTAGGATGCAAAGGCCTGAATCCATCACTACATTTATTTCTGTATAAACACTATTACAATAATGTGAAATGATTTCAAATATGGTTATACGATTTTTAAATATTTTTCTATATATATTTTATATTTTTCTGACGCCAAAACGGCTCTAAACCCTCAAACCGACAACCCACGAATAATAAACACGTTTTGCCTCAAAACTTATATTTCTTTAGCTTAAAAACTTAAACGGATATTATTTTCATGATCCTTACAAATTTAGGAACGCGTGGTATTTTTTTCAGAATTTTTCGGAGATAAATTAGTAAAATGATTTTTAAATAATAAAAATAATTTAATATATATGTATATAATAATACTGATATATTATAAATAAATAAATAAATATAAAAAACTGTCGGCAACCCACGCGGGAAAATTTTTTTCCATGCTTAGTCAAAATTACCCAAACACCTAATTAATTACCCTAATTAATTTTAATTAATATATTAATATAATTATATTATAAATAAACCCTACACCCTCATGTTCAACACAACCCACATCACGAGCTTCATCTCCCTCACTCTCTATTTTCATTGTCTCCCACCCGCTCGCTTACTGCACGGCTCCACCTTGCTCTGACGAGAGGCCAACTCGTGCAACCGATGCCCTCCTCTGCTACAGCACACTACCGTGGGCCAAGCCAACTCCAGCCAAGCCATCGGCCTCTCCACCGTGAAGCCTCAAATGCAGTCGCTGCTATGCCTTCCCTCTCTCGGAGCTCACTCTCTAGCGCCTCTGCCACTGCTGCGAAGAAGCCCAAAGCCGCCTCAGATGCTCCGACGCCTCTTCTCCCGTAGCCGCCGAGCCCCCATCCCCCATGCGGTACTGCCCTAGGCTGCAGCACATCGCCGGGGACTGCCTGCTGCCCCTGCAGTGCCCCTCCAAACCGAGCCCGTAGCCGAGTCCAAACCGATCAAGCCCCTCTGGCGAGCTCCGTGATTGGCCTCTGCTTCTGCTCTGCCTCCGGTGACCCTCGGCCTCCCTCGAATCGTCGAACACCCCAAAACAGCCTGAAGCAGTCTCTGTCGGCCCCCTAACGAGTCTCGCCTAAGGGATAGTACATGGCCGAGACCCCTGCAACTTCTCCGCCGACTCGCCGCAGCCGTTCGTCGGCGCCACCCAGCTACCGCTCCATCACTGCCGTCCCTCCCTCTCCTCCTCCGTCGGGCACTGCCACCCCACTACTGCATCGGCTGCCCCCTCCAGCTCGTCGTTAAGAAAGAAGAAAGGAAAAGAGAAGGAGAGAGAAAGAGAAAGAGAGAAAGAGAAGAGAGGAGAAAATAATAAATAATTTAAATAAAATAAAATAGACATAATATTAATAATTATTTAAATTTACTGGAAATTTCTATGCATTGCCTGGAGCACGTTGGCACCCAACTCGTCAGAATCAGTCAAGTATCTCGACAGTTATGAATTTTCTAAGTTATCGCTATTTAATTTTAATTTGATAAAAACGTATATTTTTTCATAATACACGTAAACAGATAGCCGTAAAAATATTTTAGTATTATACTTGATAAGAGAAAATTTTAGCATATTGTGCATAAAATTCTGACGTGTAGATTTCTTTTCATAAATCATCAAACGTTATCGATAAGTAATTTCAAATTTTGAAAATTAGTTTTTAATTGATTTTAAATTCAAAAAATTGATATTAATTGTTTAAAAATTATTAAAAATACCCATTAGCTTCAGAAAATTATTTTCTACTTTAATAAAACTATTTATTCAACTTTTAAACATTTCTAAATTGTTTGGTCCGTGATTTGGTCCATTTGATAGGTAAAATAAATATAAACGTTATATATATTTATTCACAAGAATCAGTTCTCGCATACGAGCATGGTCGATAACCCCAGCTCCAGCCATGCCTTCCTCCAACGATCTCGAATCAAGTAAGTCACTTTAGCTCTAGATTTGATAGTTTAAATATTGTACTAGTGTGAGCATGTTAGATAGGGTAACACATTAGTGTAGCCCAGTGATGACTATCGTCTTCGTGGAATAATTTATATCGATTTGGACATAGGATTTGACAACTTAGAGGCCTAAATTAATATGGAACTACACCAAAGCATGATAACTACGTTTACGGCTATTATTATTACTAAAGTTACCATACTTAATAAACGTAAATCCATGCTTATTACACTCATCGCATGCAAACTCATGTTCACCATGTTGTCACACATGTCACGTATACCCATGCCTGCTATGTTGTTACCCTTGTCACCTGAAATCCATGATGTCCATCTTTGAATTGACATAACACCTGCTGCATCTTAACTGCTTTATGTTTGGACTGTGTTACTACATATTGCATGCTGCGTGGAATACCGTGTGGAATATAATGTGGAACGTCGTGTGAAATATAATGTGGAACATCATGTGAATTAACGTGTGGAATATCGTGTTAGAATCTCATGCTGGAATATCCGTTGGAAATGTACACTTGATACATTTGACACTTCAATGGATTTTAGGGTAACTCATTGTAGAGAGTCTGTGGGAGTGATTGGAGTTCATCTTTCTGTCTCACTGCCTGTGTTTCGACATCTCGTCCTGCTGCCTATGTTTTGGCATACATGTCTCGTTGCCTGTATTTCGGTATCGCCCGGGAAAGCACACTCAGACAAGAGATGGACTCAATGGTTGCATACTATACGTGCCTACTTAAGTCACATAGGTTCTAGTTTAGCTACTACTTGCACAACTATAAAACCGTGTCGTCATATTTCCGTTATTGCTTTGCATGCCTTTTTGGTGTTACTGCCATTGCTTGCTTGTCTTACTATTGTTGTCAGCTTGCATGCTGGTTAAGATGTTGTTATAACCATGTCATGTATGTCATGCCACAGTTGTTTCAAGTGTACGTTATTTATCGCATGTGTGTAGCCACCTTTTTACTTTACTTATTGCACTTGCATGATAATCCTTAGTTACTTTTTCACTGCCTGTTATATTTTAAACTTGTGCAGTGCTTTTAATTCCATTTCTAGAATTATTGTGACCTACCTATGATTCCTCGCCTCGTGGAACCATCAGATGACACACAGATTGACGAATATGTTCCTGAGTTTGAGGAGCCTGAGTTCGATCCAGAGGCCGCAGAGTTTTAGAGTTTAAGTCATGTGGTTGATGTTGGTTGTGGTACTTTTAGTGTTTGTAACGGACGATACTCACTATTCGTTAAACGGCTGTGCGTATAGCAATTTCAGGTACCTGATTGGTTTTGCTGCTTTGTGTGTGAGTCGTGTCGTTGTGTCGATAGGGCCGTAGCACCTTGGTTGCATCTTTAGCAAGCCAATCCCGACGTGTGCCCCACTTGGAATTTCTGTCGCCTTTGGACCCCATATCCTTTATACCCTTTACGTGCACGTAGTCTTGTCCGTGCACGTATTTATTTTAGACCTTGCCTGTATCCGAACCCTATAGTGTGATATGCCGTTTTGGCCCTCTCGAAGAATATTAAATTGTGGAATTAATTTGGAACGTCATTTCACGGGTCGTTCTCCCACGATTTGACCTTATTTGTAGAGACGTCGCGATTTTCACTTTTGGCGTGAGGCCTTTTTATTTTTAGTTTCGTTTCTCATCATCAAAATTGTGATCCGTCTTCTTAGTTGCGTTTCTCTCGTCCGTGCGGTCACCCCAATATTTATTTCACGATTTCCGAGCCCCGTTTGACCCACTTTCACCTTTTCCCCAGTTTAATTATTTGTTAGCCCTAATTTTAATAATTTTATCACTCTAATTATTTCATTGTAATCTTGAATCTCCCCCCTAATTTTGACTTAGCCTTTTATCCCCTCATGTGCCGCACACCAGCATGGGAGTGGGAGAGAGAGAGAGAGCTTTGGATTGTTTATTATAACATTTTATCAAAACAAACTCTAATACCTTAAGCCCTAGCCCCCACGTGTAACAGCCCCATATCTCTTTGTAAAGCAACCTAGGTTATTTTCCTATTCTCCAAGAAATCACGTGCTGCCCCCTTATCCCTTATTCTTTTCTTATTAATACTACCATAAGGCCAAACCGAGAACCCTACACACCCTAAGCTATTATTAAAAAAAGAACCCTAGAGTTATATAGTTTCACCCTATAGCAAACGCAGCCGCCTACCTGTCTCGTCTTCCTCACGTCAACACGCCATATCCCACACCCAGTCCGCGGCGTCTCCTCCACCCCGCGCTCAGCTCCAAGCACCCTCGTCTCCGAGCGTTCATCCCACGACCCAGCATCCTCGCTGCGCTGGCGCTTCCCCTCCCCGTGAGGCAGCCAGGCAGGAAGCCTGCACAGCCGCAGACAGCTCCTCCGACCTGCACTCAGACCCGACGACGGCCCTCTTTTGCTGTCCGCCTCCCCGCTCACCCCGACGGCCGCCCAGGCGCGATAGAACACCGCCCAGGCGCGACAGCGCAGCAGCACTCTCGCGTGCACGCCTGACGGCCTCCTCTCGTGTCGCTCGACGTCCTCGCTCCTTCACCTGCAACCACAACGAGGAGATAAGATTTTAGAGGTTAGCTTATCATCTTGTTAGGGTTTTATATTGATCTGTGCATCACCTTGGTTGGCTAATCACTTGAATTAGGATTAGTTATTTAACTGATATTTCGTTACATGAAATGATCATTTCCTTGGTTAAATATAAGTATTAACCTCACATCATGTTATTTTGCTACGGTTAGCTTGTTTTCTATTACGATGTTAGGGTTTTTATATTAACAACAAGGGTTTGTATACTGTGGGTTTTTATATTATCATGAGATTAACTAATAGGGTTTAGTGAAGTTTATATTTTTGTTAGTAATGTTAGGTTTATTATCTGGTAGTTTTATGAAATAGGAATGCTGTATTATGATGTTAGTTGTTGTTGTTAGCTATTACATTAGGGTTGTATGCAGTTTTTAACAGTTAATGATATTACATGTTAGTTTAATAATTGGTTTATTATTATCGCATGTTACCCTCAATTCTTAAGTTAGATGTTAGTGAGAAGTTTACTGCAAGTTTTGCTATTAAACCTATAAGTTAACTCATCTTCTGTTTATTATTAATATGATTCAGCTAGTAAGTCAGGGTCTCATGAATAAAAGCCTCTTTTGATGAACATGAACACCCAGCTTAAAATGAATACTGTTATTGGGATGTTATTACATGCAGCAAGTGGTAGAATTGGTGATATGATTGGTGTTAGTTAGTTTTAATTGTTTTTTATTATTATTATGAAACAACCATAGGTTAGTTAACCAGTAAATTGATTAGAAGTTGGGTTGAGTGGAATTATCGGTACCACTAGATGATTGGATAAATAGGTTAATTGATTAAATAAGTTATTTCCATTTAAACTGATATCGAAATCTGATAACGCAGAAACGTACGCGCTTTCTGTGCGGACTCATCGACACCAAGAACTCCAGGATCAGGCAAGTGAAACTTGCCAACTTTTTCTTTAGGCCATGTTTTAGGCCATCTCCGTTTTTAGCGTAAAAGAGACTAGGCGACGAAATGATAAATCGCCTAGACGCAACTTTAAGATCTAGCTTGACAACAAAGCTAGATCTGTCACCCTGCCATGTCATTCATGCATTCTTGCCTGTCACGTTTAAATTCCTTATCTGTACGCACTTAAATTATTATCTGCCATGCATTGCATCCTATATGTCATCCAAGTTTGAATGTTGCATTCGTAGCACACGCTACTATACTTGTACTTCCTTGTTCAGGCTAGGCACTTGCGTTGTAGGCACAACCCTATGCCAAGTACACTTCCTGGCTCGTGATCCAGAAGCGGGCTACTTGTGTTGGTCAAAAGCCAATGCCTGATACATGTGGAGGGGTAGGGATAAGCGATCACTTGAGCTTAGGAGTTGGCCCGCGCAGCCACTCTAGCCAAAAGGCGTAATCTCTGTGCACGACGTGTTTACTAGACTTGTAAAATTCCTTGTGATTGTCTTTAGTAGCTTTGCTACACTTGCCATGTTATACCTGTTGCCATGTCATTCTTACTGCACTTTCTTACTAGTTGCATCCATGCTATAAACTGCCATGTCATTGCATATTTTAGAACTGCTAGGTTGCTTTTCTTTCTTTTAGTTTCCTTGCACAAGTCTCTAGTAGACTTGCTGACATGTGCCCCTTCTCTCTTTTGGGTGTCACATGTTAGATTGTGAGCCAGAGTAGGTCGTCGAGGACGAACAAGTTGCAGGTGTTGAGTTCGAGGACATTGGAGACCAGTCCTAGAGCTCCTTCTTGCTGTTGTTGTTTTCTGCTTAGTCGTTGTTAGGCTGTCGGTGCGTAGCACCTCTCTTTTCTTGTTGATGTTATGTATTATGTCGGCCATGCCTTAGGTCTCTTTTCAGACTCTTGTACTTTCTTTTTAGACTCTTCTTTTTAGCCTGGTGACTTTTCTGTGATGTTGGAATTTATTTGTGGACGTTCTGAGATTGGAATAATATTACATGTCTCTTTTCTTTATTATTATGTTGTTCTGTTTCGCATTTGCAAGGACCTATACTTGGTTATTCCAGACGCTTTACAAACTGGAGCCTCACAGCTCCAAGTCTGAGCGGACCTCCTCACGTCTCGTCTTCCATTTTAGGGAAGCGGGGCGTGGCAGTGTTGTAATATGAATTTCCTTTCTTGTATTTCTGTGAGAGTTGGTTGGAGTGTGTTGTAACTCAGATGTGGTTTGTAACAATTGGACGCTTATTTGAGTATTTAGTACATTTCTGCATCACATACTATATTGTTTTCACTGGTTAATTGCAAGACCTGCAAATGTATCCAATAGTAATGGCCCCTAGAAACCGGGTCGTTATATTTGCATTTAAAATACGATCTTGAATAATTATGATACAATATGTTTGCATTGCAATACGCTTACATTATGTATTATAATATATACATATACCATTTTGTCATGATATAAGGTGATACTAATTCATATATACATGATACGTTCTGATTCATGATCCCAGCATGTGATATATGTAAATTATCGGAAAAAACATGTGATATATGTGTGATATGTGATATTATAATATAACTTACATGATACACATGATTCATTATGACACATATTATGATACACACATATGAAACATTGCTTTATTGAGTCATTATTTGTTAGACTTAATTTTATTTTGATTCAAGTATGTTAAATAAATTGAAATGTGAGATTAAATGAGATAACACATGATCATATGATTGCATTTTGTAAAATATGATATTTTGATTTATATAAATTGCATATGTACGGTGTTTCATGTTCCTAATATGATATATTTGATATGGCACATTGATTCACTCTCTTTTTATGAAAATTTGAGAAGTTTTCATTGAGATACACTTGAGATATGATGGACAACTAGCATAAATGAATATGTGTTTCATGTATGATACCTTGACCCATTCTCATAGATAGTTATGATTCCTATATTGAGTTACATTGATATTTTGGACTTATTATTGATATATTGTTTCATTTATTCATAATTATAACATGCTTCCATATTGTATGTCAATATATGAATTCCAACTAATATTTATACCCCAAAATGAACTTAAATTAAATTAGGAATCAGGGAAAATGAATTATAATATGTTGACACTTATTCATTAATAACACTTTAATTTTATAGAATGTATATTGAGTCACTCTCATTTTGTTGTTGTTGACAAAGTGGGAGAAATATACATAAATATAGAAATTAGGGTGTTTTTCACCGCTGAATCGTTGACCAGAGGAAGGGAGGTCAACGTGGTCAAAGGGACACATGGGACCACCGGGATCGGTTGAGTGCGTGATTGCCCGATGTGGGACGCAGGGATCCTCGCGTCAGCTTGCCGAAGGGTAGCCTCAGCAAAGCGGGGTCCTCCTTGTGGTGGGGGCGAGCGGGCTCGTTGCTGAGGATGCTCAGCTTCGGTTGTAGGGGCACTGAGGAGTAGCCTCGGCGCCGCTGGATCTGCTTGACCTGGACGGACAAGGAAGCTCGTCAGGGGGCCAGACCTTGGTTCCGGTCAAGTCTCCTCCGATTCTAAGTCAGAACTGATCTGAAAGATACTCGATGGGATCGGTATGGCTCACAGGGTGGCCGATATGCGAGTCCTCGGACCGAGTTATGGGAGGGAAAGTAAAGTGGAAAACAAGGTCGTATGTGTGGAATACCTCCGTGTATCGATATCCAGGGAGAGCTCCTTTTCTCTGTCACCCCTCGAGTCCCTTTATAGGAATCATCCCACGTTCGCTCCCCCTCAACGTCCCCTTCCTTCGCCCCTTTGATCCGCCTCTTTGAAGGCACCTTCATGTGTCACGAAGGTGGGGTAATGGGGTCCCTTAATGGTGATTAAGGGGGCGTGCTTCGAGGGGAGTGGTTAGCTCCTGCTGACATGGGCTGATAGGGCGCATGTTCCGATTGTGTCCGACCCGATTCCAAGTCTTCATGGGGGCCTCGACATTCGGCCCGGTCACCTTCTGGGCCGCCTGCTAACAATGTGGGCTTGGGCCGTTCGATCTTGGGCCATCGCAAGATGGTCGTATCAGTTTCCCCCATCGCTCGGGCCGTTCAGATTCTGTCGGTTCGGTTCAGGCGATGTGATTTGTGCAGATTTTGACAGACACGTCAGTCGAGACCGGGGCATTGAATGAGAATCATCATGGCGTCGCCATTTTTGAAGTCCGCCTGCCCATGGGAGTTGAGCTCGAAGCGCCGTGCCCCGCAGGATGTCGACGCATGTGCACAGGTGGACGGCTCGCGATGGGGTGAAGGAATTCAAGGGAGCGGTATAAAGGGAGGCCGTTGCCTGACTGATGAGGGTTCCGCTCTTCCAATGTCACCCTCTTCTCACCATCCACCGCAGCTGTCCAGGTCTTCCTCAGGTGCTGCATTATGTCGTCCTCCTCTTCTTCGCTGGTTCAGGGCACCCAGTCGCCGCTACCATTCCAGGCCAGGCTCGTGGGTCCATCTCGACGGTCCGTCGCCACGAGGGCGAGCTCTCCGGGGTGCCCCCCGAGTTAATGGGGTGGCCTTCGTCTGTTTGTGCCACTTCGATTGGAGCATTGCGCTCCAACTATCTCCTCCCCCATGTTCCGCCCGGGCCCCTGAGAAGGACGAGCAGATCTACTTCCTCTCCATCCCTTTGTCGTCGTGTTTCTGATGGCTTATGGGCTTGCCTTATGCCAATTCTGCCCCAATGCCATCAGGTCTCTAGTGGGGTTCATCGTTCTCCGTGTGCTGAAGGGGACAGAGCCGTCCCTCCGCCTCTTCACCCAATTCTTCCGCCTGAGCCATCATCATTCGGGGGCCTAGCTTTACATCAGTGCCCCTCTGAAGAAGAGCTTGGTGCTGGGGCTGCCGAGTTCCGTGAAGCATTGGAAGGGAAAGTACGTCTTCGTTGGCTTCTCGTCGGAGGTGGATTTCCCGACCCGATGGGTGGTGACAAGCACGCTGACCCTCAAGCTAGGGAGTCCCACCGATGCCAAGGTCAAGGCGATCGACACTTTGTTGGCGGTCCCCGCTGCGGACCGAATGATCGAAGTCCCATTTTCTGACCTAAACCTGCGAAAGACCGTGTGGCCCATTGGCGAGTCTTGTTGAGGTCTTGAGTTTGGAGGGGCTGTCGTCCGAAACCTGCCCAAGTGAGATTGTTTCCTTATCTTGTCCTCTTATGCAGGTGGGTTCGGCCAGGGTTCTTCTCAGCCCCCTATTCCAGACACCGTTCCGGATCCCAACCTGTGAAGGAGGGACCATGTGTTGGAGGTCTGGAAGAAACCAGAGGTTGGGTCCTCTGGAACGGGCTCTAAGAGGGTGAGGGGGCAAGCTCCGCCAGCTCCGAGAGAGGACGCGCAGAAGAAGGCCCGAGCCCTTGTCACTGCCGGGGGTGTCCCTCCCCCTGAGGGTCCCGCTCAGCCTGCCCAGACGAAGGACACGTGGCCTTGGGTCGGCCCCTCGCCTTCTTCGTCGGGATCACTGCCAGAGGTTTACGAGCGGTCTTTGAGTGTGTTCAGGTCAGTCGAGGCCGGTCTACCGCGGTCTGGGGAGGGTTTGCTCAACCCACGCTTCCCAGTGGGGGTGAAGGAGTCTGTCTTCTCCGATTGCGGGATGGCGGCTCGGCTGGCTGAAAACTGTTGCCTTCCTCTGGACCAATCCGTGTTGGACGGGGTGAAAGGCGACCGACTTGTGGCCTTCGTGATACATGCCGGTCAACAAGTAAGGTCTTCCGTGACCGTATGTTCCGTTTATTGCAAGGGCCTTCAACTCGTCTCTTTCTCTTGGTGCAGTAGTCCTCGGTCGGCCTTTCGATGAGACGCCAATTCGTGGCGCTCGCGGGGGCCAGGGTAGGTCGGGCCCAGAAGCCGGAAGCCGAGGAGGGAGAAGGTGAGGCGACCCAGGTAGCTGAGGTGCACACCATGTCATTGGAGACTCAGATGGCCGAGCTCTCAGCCGACCTGGAGAAGTCGGATCTGGAGAGGGCTTTAGCGCTGGCCGAGAAGGTGAAGGCCGAGGATCGGATAGCTGAGTTGATGAAGGCTGTCGAGGCAAGATGGGGCGGTGGCCCAGCAGTGGAGGCTGACACCACTGAGCTTGTAAGCCTCCTTGAGGCGGTGGAGGAGAGGGAGCGAGTTCTCCTGGCAAAACTCAACGCGAGCTCCCGGGAGATCGAAAAATAGCATGCGGAGAATCACCGCCAAGTTACCATTCTCGAGGCCCGGATCCAGGAGCTAGGAGCGGTGGACCCTGCGCAGATCGCCAAGGAGGCCGTGGATGAGTATGCCACGTCTTTTGTCGCTGGGGCGATGTATGAGGCGTTTGAGAGGGGATTCGCCCATTGTCGGTCCCAGATCCAGCGAAGGTTCTCGCATTCCGGGATTTGATTCGAGGAGCTCCGGCTGGATTTCGAGGGTGAGGAGGAGGCAATCGATGTATACCCTGAAGGTGCCGAATAGCCAGTTGATGCTTCCGAAGATGCTCTAGATGCTCGTGCGGGAGGTGGGGTTTAGCCCATTAGCCTCATCGTTCTTTTGTAGTTCAGCACATGGTTTTTTGTAATACACTCTTCTCGTTTGTAACGAGGCTCCATTTTTCGTTGTGTCTGTATGCCCTCTCTTCTAACCCTAGTCAGGACATTCGAGCAGACAGGGTTGGGAGAGTCGCCTCAACTCGCTCGGAGATCTGGCCGCCAGGTTGGTTCCCCGGGATTCTTAGTTGTTTGGGATGCCGGAGGACCGCCCTCGGTCTTAGGGGCCGATCGCCCTGCGGGGGACTTGCCCCCGGTCCTATAGGCGATCGGGTGATCGGCTTGCTGTGGGAGCTGCCTTTAGCCTTATGGTAGATCGGGTCGGTCGGCCCGCTGGGGGGGGCTACCCTCCAGACTTAAAGTCGATCGATACTCTGACCTGCTGGGGGAGTTTCCCCAGCCTTACATTCGGTCGGGTCGGTCAGTCCGCTGGAGGAGATACCCCCACTCTTACAACTGATCGATGTTTCGACCTGCTGGGGGAGTTTCCCCCAGCCTTACAGTCGGTCGGGTCGGTCAGTCCACTGAGGAAGCTACCCCCAGTCTTACAATTGATCGATGGGCCGGCCTGCTGGGGGAGTCGTCCCCAGCCTTCCAGTCGGCCCGGTGACCGGCTAGCTAGGGGAGTTGTCCCAGCCTTACAGTCGGTCGGGTGACCGGCCTGCTGGGGGAGCTACCTCAGCCTTATAGTCGGTTAAGCCGATCAGCCTGCTGGGGGAGCTACCCCCAGTCTTATGACTGAACGACGGACCGACCTACTGGGGGAGCTACCCCCAGCCTCACGGTCGGTCTGATGACTGATCAGCTGGGGGAGCTGCCCCCAACCGCCCAGTTGATTGCGTGGCCGGCTCGCTGGGGGAGTTGTCCCCAGCCTTACGGTCGGTCATCAAGATGCACAGCTAGTGGGGTTTGCCCCACCCTGTTTGGGCTCGTGAAGCGAACAGAGGCAGTAAGAGCTCTTCATTCGTGGTCTCTTTCTCTTTTCAATACATTTGCTCAGATAGGGGGAGGGGAAAAAACATCGTACACATTTTACTAATAGTATTTGCGCAGGTGCTCGGCGTTCCAAGTGTGAGTCAGGGCCTTTCCTCCCAGAGTGGTGAGCCGGTATGTCGCGGGGCCGAGGACCTCGGTGATCTCATAGGGCCCTTCCCATTTAGTAGCGAGCTTCCCTTTGTGGGTGACCTCTGACTGAAGATCGCCTTTCTGAGGACCAGATCCCCTTGGCGGAAGCTTCTTCCCCTTACCCGGGAGTTGTCGTAACTGGCCACCTTTTATTTTTGTCGGACGATCGTGGCCAAGGCCCGGTCTCGTCATTCATCCACGAGCTCCAGACAGAGCTCCAAACCCTCCGAGTTTTTATCTTCGTCGAAATGCTTGATGCAAAGAGACTCCTCGCCCACTTCAACGGGCACCACCGCTTCGGCGCCGTAAGCGAGCATGAAGGGGGTTTCACCTGTGGCTTGCTTGTCGGTTGTCCGGTATGACCAGAGTATCTTGGAAAGTTCCTCTGGTCACCTCACATCGGCTTCTGTTACTTTCTTGCGAAGTGGCTCGATGATGCATTTGTTGACAGCTTCGGCCATCCCATTAGTCTGAGGATGCACCACGGAGGCAAACAAGAGTTTGATCTTCCAATCCGCGGAGAAGTCCTTGAACCCCATAGAATCGAACTGCTTCCTGTTGTCTGTGATGATGGACCGAGGGATTCCAAACCTGGAGATGATGAAGTTTCACACGAAGCTCTTCGCCTTTTTCCAGGTTATGGAAGCCAGTGGTTCAGCCTCGATCCACTTGGTGAAGTAATCCACCGCAACAATCAGGTATCTCCTTTGCCCCTTCCTAGAAGTGAAGGGTCCGAGGATGTCCAGTCCCCACTTAGCAAAAGGGACGAGGCTGATTATCGGAATAAGCTCCGACGGGGAGACGAGCCGAGCTTGGTGAACTTCTGGCATTCCTGACACCTTTAGACGTACTCGGTTGCGTCGTTGGCCAAGGTCAGCCAGTAGTACCCTTGCCTCAGTATTTTCTGGGCGACTGTCTTGCCTCCATGGTGATTTTCGTAGATCCCCTTGTGTACCTCCCGGACGACGTAGTCAGCCTCCTGCGGCCCGAGGCACTTGAGATAGGGAAGGATGTCTGTTTTCGCCCAGCGCCTTCTGTACATCACTCCCTCATGGAGCACGTATCGGAGTGCCTTTCGTTCCAGCGCTCTGACGTGCGTTTATATTTCATATATTCACGCACGTTTTCTTTTGTGTTTCTCCGTGTTTTTCCGCCGTCTTTTATTCGTTTTCGTGTATTTTCTCGTTTTCTTTCACTTTTCTTTGTTTATCCATGATTGCAGGGGATTGACCATGTAGGGGATGTTTAACGATGATATCCCAAGTCCCCGGAGCAACGGGAGAAGTCACGCGTGATCCAGGGGGTCAAACGTCGAAGAATTCATCTTTCAGCCCCTCACCCGGTCGGTTGGTCATCTCCAACTGATCGGGTGATGCACGCGTGCACCACCCGGTCTCTGCCGCAGCTCATAAGGAAGTCACCCGACCGGTTCACAGACCGGTTCAGCGGGGGCCTATTCTCTGTTTTCTCGAGCAAAATTCCAACCGATCGGGTGACTCTCACCCGATCGGTTCATCTGTAGCTGAAGATGAAGAGCTGAAGACACGGACGCCAAACCGATCAATTCACCCGACTGCTCCAAGATCCAACCGGTCACTCAAGAACTCACCCGACCGGTTCATGTGATCGGGTGAAAGCTCGCTGTTTTCTGTTATTATTTTGTAACAGATCAACCGATCGGTTGACTTGTCAACCGATCGGTTGATGCGAAAGTCTATAAATAGAACCCCTAGGGTTCCAGAAACGGGAGCTGCTAGTTTTTTACTGTTTTCTCACTTTGTGACGGCTGTAATTGTTACTCTTTTGTAAGTTTTCAGATCTTTCTAAAATTTTAGTATTGTCTTTATTACTCTATTACTTCCGCATTGCAATTGTCCGATTATGATTCCAACGGTTAAATTTCATTTAGATCGCTCTTTCATGAATTTTTGTGAGTAGTTCCCAAATATGGGATTTTGGTGGAAACCCCTTCGGGGGCTCTTCCCGATGCATCCATAGGGTTAGGAAATCGATAGGGAGTAGGAATCTAACGGTTACGCGGGGTGTTTCATTGTCATCGGCGGGAAAAAGACCGCCTTTGACCGTTGGGCCAAGGGGGAATAAACTTGGCGGTTGACTCCCTAGCCATAGCTCACGCCCTTAGCGTAGACGCCGAATCCTAGCACGCGGGAGCAGCAGGATGAGACGTTGGGAGTTATTGTTGCGGGCTTAGTGCTCCCGGGATCGATCAGTGTTAATGGACACGGGAGTGCCCACTGATCGAATCCGGGAAGTCCGGTGTATCATCCTGGGCACCGATCGGAATATCAGGCCCATGGGACGCTGGTACCACTTTCAGAGGCAACGTCTCACCATTAGACCCTAATCCCGATCGCTATCCATACACGTAGGCCGTATCGGCGAGAGTCTCTCGTCGGGTTGGAAACCAAAGTCCCGGGTTTTCTTTCTTGTTGTTCATACCCTTTTATTTCCTTTCGTGACAACCATTCACCGATTCGGGCTAGCTCGCCCCTCGGGGTGATTTAGGTCCTACCTGACCCAAGCACAACCTCGCCTCCCTGAGTTCGATATTCCCGCACCCTACACTAACCGTGCACTTGCGGTAAACGACACCGTGCCGCCGTACCGTAAACGGGGCGTCGGTCAAGTTTATGGCGCCGTTGCCGGGGAGGCAACGTGCTTGTTATTTTAGGATCTCTTGAACCCTCGTGTCTAGCTCACATCCCTACCTCGCGATTTTCGCATTCTCCTTTTTCTCTTTTATTTTTCTTATTTTTATTTCTTATTTTATCTGTTTCTTTCCCACTTGTCGCTTCACGGGTGTTTGTTGTTTTTCATGCGCATGAGTTCAAGGAGTCTTGACGACTTGATTCCCCTCGATCCAGAGATTAACGCCACCCTTAGGCGTTTGGCCGCCGAGAAGCGAAGAAGGGAAGATCCCGAATCCATGGAGGAGAACACCCCACCTCACAAGTCTCTATTGGAGTACTCGATGCCATCTATCGAGTCGACTTCCGCCATCCGATCTCCAGCTATTGCGGCCCAAAGCTTTGAGCTGAAGCCGTCTCTAGTGACATGGATCCAGCAGGACCAGTTTGCGGGTGCACCCATGGAGAGCCCGATCGAGCACCTAGACTCCTTCTTGGAGAAGTGTGACACCTTCCGGATTAATGGTGTCACGACAGAGGCTATCCGTCTGAAGCTGTTCCCCTTCTCTTTGCGAGACAAAGCCAAGCAATGGCTAAGGGGGAAGGACCCCAACACTTTCAACACCTGGGAGAAGCTCTCCAATGCTTTTCTGACGAAGTTCTTTCCTCCGGGGAAGACCATGAAGTTGAGGAGTGAGATCTCCTCCTTCTCCCAGGCCAGCCACGAGTCCTTGCATGAAGCTTGAACAAGATATAAAGAAATGCAAAGAAGATGCCCTCACCATGAGCTTCCGAAGTGGCAGATTATTAATCTGTTCTACAATGGGTTGAGGGATGACCTGAAATCTTCTATGGACGCCGCGGCTGGGGGTTCCTTCATATCTAGGAGCGAGGAAGATGCCGGACATATTCTGGAGAATATGGCATCCAACAATGAGCGGTGGTGTGAAGAGAGAGCCACAAGATCCGGGGGTATACACAGAGTCGAGGACGTCGACAAACTTTCATGCAAGTTCGACTTGCTTTCGACCCAGATCTCCGCACTAATGGTAGGAGCCGGTGGGGCCGGTACACATCAAATTTCAGCGGTAGAGTCCGAATTCTTTGGGGAATTCGACGGTGGTGACATCTCACCGCCGTTGGATCAGGCGAGCGCACTATTTTACAACCCCACGAGAAATGCGCCGTATCCGCCAAGGACCAATTCCAACCCGGCCTACTCTCCAAACAACCGGAACCACCCCAACTTCAGTTACCGGCCACCATTTCAGCCCTCACCGCCTCAGCAGCCACAGCAACAAACTTATCAGCCGGCTAGGCCACAGCAGAGCCCAGTTCAGCAGCAACCACTTCAGCAGCAATCATTTCAGCAACAACCTCAGCCCTGGAATCAGCAGCCATTCCAGCAGCAGCAGCAGTATGGCCAACAGAGGGCCGTCTCTCCGGTTGAGTCTCTCTTGACTCAATATATTACCAACCAGGAGAAGATCAATCAAAAGCTGGAAATGGGTCAGCGGACCCTCACGGACCAAGTAACCCAGCTGGGGTTACAAGTGGCGAACCTTGCAAGGTCACAAAACCAATTGCCGCCACAACCGGAGGTGAACCCGAGGGGAGCAACCCAAACATCGGCACTCGTGCACGAGCACGCAAATGTGTCCGCTATCGTTCTGAGAAGCGGGACACAAATTCCTACTAGAGTGCCCCCTAGCAACCCGGAAGCACCATTGGTCGTTGAGAAACCGATCGAAAAACCAAACGACGCCGGTGCTTCGTCATCAAATCCTATGACTCCGGAGGGAGTCTCTGAAGAAGAGAAGAAGAAGAAGGAGGAAGGGAGCCCGAAAGTGTTCAAACCCGTTGTGCCATTTCCACAACGGTTAGCTCAGGCCAAAATTGATGAGAAATATGGCAAGTTCTTCGCCATGGTCAAGGACCTAAGCCTGCAAATCCCCTTCCTAGAGGCAATCGAAATAATTCCCTCCTATGCAAAATTCCTGAAAGATTTGGTGACTAGAGGGTCTAGAAAGGAGAAAGTTGTGCTGACGGTGGAATGTAGCGCTCTTATTCAGAGGGCAAATCCGCCGAAACTCAAGGACCCGGGGAGCTTCTCTATTCCTTGCACGATCGGGGCAGTGAAGATTCATCGTGCACTCGTCGATCTCGGAGCGAGTGTTAGTTTGATGCCCTTGTCGATGTATAGAAGGATAGGAATGGGCGATTTGGAGCCCACCGGTATGACCCTACAACTAGCTGACCGGTCGGTCAAATATCCGGTGGGAATTGTGGATGACCTCCCCATAAATGTGAGAGGGGTGCATGTGCCAGTGGACTTTGTAGTCATAGACATGCCTGAAGACGCGCACACCCCCATCATCCTGGGACGGCCTTTCATGGCCACTGCTGGCGTTTTAATAGATGTGAAGAACGGAAAACTCTCTTTAAACGTCAGCGGAGAGAAAGTCGAGTTTGATCTGGGGTTGTCCATGGAACACCCCGATCCCCCTGATGACCCTCGGTGTAATTTGCTTGAGGTAGAAGAGGAAAAAGCTGCCGAGGAGAGCTCCTGGGAGATTCTCTTGAGAAACCCCCCCGATGACTTGGGGGATTCAGAAGATGGAGATGGCCCCGAGAACAAAGAAGCTGCTGGAAAACCGAGTGCAGCAAGAATGACCCCTCCCGGGTTCCCCAAGGCTCCTCCTGCGAGGAGAACGGGGAAAGAGCCCATGGACCTCACTAAAGACGAGGTCCAGATCCTAAAGAAGATGGCAGGAAGCGCCAACACGAAAGAAAAGCCCCCGGATCCCAAGAACAAGGGGAGGGTGGTCGAGCAAGTATTTTTACAGCCGCTGACTACTCCAAGTGCCTTCAGCTCCAATGAGAAAGAGATGCCAAACTTCGGGCATCACCCGTATCAACCACCATGATCATCTCTTACGGGCGTCGAGCCAACGACGTTAAACAAGTGCGCTTCATGGGAGGCAACCCATGCTCTAAACTTTTCCCCACTTTTTAGCGTTATTTTTGACTTTATTTTGTCTATTTTTATAAATAAAATCAGCCGCGAGAACATCCGTTCGGGGACTTAAACAAATCTATTGGTTTTTGCAGGAAACAAGCCCCAACCGATCGGATGACAACTCACCCGATCGGTTGGGATGTATCAGATACATGCCGAGATCTGTCTCCATATGACCCGATCGGTTAAGTAATGAAGAGACCGGGTGGCAGACCGGGTGAGCTGGGGAGAACTCTCGGAAATTTTTGGGGAATATCAACCGATCGGTTGAGTTCGAGCGCGATCGGTTGACGCGACCGGGTGAGCAGCCCTAAGTTCTCGGGAAAATGAGTGGAGCGACCAACCAATCGGTTGACAAGTCAACCGACCGGTTCGCCTGTAGCATTTCTTCGGCAAGGATTTCGACCTAACCGTCAACCGATCGGGTGATAAGTCACCCGATCGGTTCGACTTAAAACCCTTTAAATACCCCCAACCGCCCGTTCGATCCGCACTCGCCATTTTCGAATCCGGATCCGCCGTTTCACCTCTCTCTCGTGCGCCTGCCCCCTTTCCTCCCTTCAATCAACCTCAATCACCTTTTCCCCCATCCCCCTACCCATCCACCACCGATTTCTCTCCATTCTCCTCGATTCCACCAACACACAAAACCCTAACCTCGACCCGTTTTCCCCCAATTTCGAAACTTGCTGAAGAGATCGATGCGGCTTCACAGCGTGCTCCCATCCAGTAGCATCGGGGCGTCAACGAGCAACTATCTTCATCTCATTTGGGTAAACTCGCTCCTTTGCTTAATTTTAATCTTACCCCAAATATTCCATTTGATTGTTGGTCGTATTTCGTGTTTGTGTTGAATTCATTGTACTCTTGCATACCTACGCACACGAACGAAACCCACACAATGCCTCCCCGCCATGTTAAGCCCACCGACGACGGCTCTTCGAACCCTAGGCCCACCCGTCGTACCCGTCGCACACAGCCCACCACCTCCAACCCATCCACCACTTCCCCACCTCGTGCTTACGATCCCGAACATGGGATGCAATTCCAAACCGATGACCATGCCGACCGATTCGCGGCCATGGTCCTCCTAGCTGGTCGGGGTGGTCGGATAACCGAGGAATCCGTCGACTGAGACCTCCTGTTTCTTCAAAGCTTCATTCGCCACATCCGTGAAGACCCACCCGACGTCTCCGAGCTCCACATTCCACCCCCACGACTCCTGGTCCTCAGCGCAGGCCCCCGTCACCACCCCCAGAGGGTGGTGCTTCTGCCTAATTTTTTTCCCTCCCGCTTTCGACCCCCCCATATTTGTGCCCATCTGTCTTTTTGGGGCCCTGCTTTGTCTCAGTCAGGGGGGCACTATTTGCGTGTTACTTTCTGAATTCACCTCTTTTGTTTTTGACTCCCCCTTGCATATCTCTGGATTTCACTGATCATATGATTTCGCTAGCAATGTCTGGTCTAGCTTGGGGGACGTCTATTTTGGTGTGCTGTCGTGTTTTGCTTGTTTTTCTCATTTGTGTGTGTGTGTGTGCTTGTTTTTCATTTTTTGAATGTCGTGTCGTGTGTTTTTATTTTTATTTTCGTGTTGTTTGATTTTGATTTTGATCTTTCTTTCTTTTTCAGTTTCATCTATGTGATTTCTTCGTTTTCATTTCTTTTTGCGTCAGTGTGTATTCCCCTCATTTTCATTGCCCTCCCGTACTCATTCATATTGCATTGAGGGCAATGCAAACTTCAGCTTGGGGGAGTCGCACTATGTGCGTCGTTTGAGTCCTTCTTTTTCGTTTTTTGTGTCGTTTTCATCGTGTTTTTATTTTTTTTTTCTTTTCTTATTTTTAGCTCTTTCTCCTTGAGATGAATCCTATGATGAATCGCCACAAAGTCGCACACACCTAGCATTGCATCGATAATCACACTCACTAACCCTAGGATTTCGAGTCCTCTTGCATTTCACGCATCGTAGGTCCACTTAGCTTTCTTGTGAGTCGTGCGTCGTGCCCTTCTATTTGGTGTGCTTCTGCTTTGTGATTTTACTTTATATACCTGTCCAGGAATGACCCCTAAATTATCATGCTTCGATTTGAATATGCGGTATTTGTTTCTACTATATGCATGCTATATTTATATCGTATATTTCAATTCACATGCGTCGGGATTCCACAATTAAGGACTAGGATAACCCACTTAGCCTATGCTCTATTTAGCGAGAATAGTTTCCTTTGCCCGAGTGTTTAGATTTCGACTTCTTTTTTGTTTTACTTGGTGCAAATCCCCTCGTCGTGTACCGTTCTCCCACTTGGGAGAGTGCACATGTGCATAGCCAAAAACCCAAAAATCCAAAAAAAATATAGAAAAAAGGAAAAGAAAAGCCCAAAAAGAGAGAAAAAGAAAAATGTTGTATAGCCAAAAGGCCAAAAAAAATACAAATGCCCAAAACCCAAAAAAAAAATTCCCGTGTGAATATTTTTCCTGCTTGTCGAGAATAAAGGGAAGGCGAGAATTTGCACCGAGTGTTCTACTCCACATCATCTCAACCCCCATCGTTATCGAAAACACTTGGCTTAGGAACTTTTTAGCTATTATCTAGGCTTTAGTGTGGTGATTTCCTTAACCCTAGTTGTGGAGTCCCCGATGCATGATACGCTTCTATTCTTACTCTTCTCATGCATGCTTCAACTTGTATTCGCCGCTTAATTCAATTCGAATCGATATTTGGGTCATATCTTGGATTTGTGTATATCGAGCCTTATAGCACATTGTAGAAAGCGACACCATCTGCTAGCACACGACCACACTCACTCGCGCTTCACCGCGTGGGCCCACGACACTTATTTGGACTCGTTTTCCTAGGTTTAGTGGTGTGATTTGGCGTTTGCTTGCTTGGTGTGTCGTTTTTGATTTTGGTGGCTCTGATGGACGATCTAGGATTTAGAGTTTTCTTTTTCTTTCTTCCTCTCTATTTTTCCCTTCCGAGCTCCTACTCTCACTCGTCTTCCTCGAGGACGAGGAAGAGTTCAGCTTGGGGGATTTTGACGTGCGTTTATATTTCATATATTCACGCACGTTTTCTTTTGTGTTTCTCCGTGTTTTTCCGCCTTCTTTTATTCGTTTTCGTGTATTTTCTCGTTTTCTTTCACTTTTCTTTGTTTATCCATGATTGCAGGGGATTGACCACGTAGGGGACGTTTAACGATGATATCCCAAGTCCCCGGAGCAACGGGAGAAGTCACGCGTGATCCAGGGGGTCAAACGTCGAAGAATTCATCTTTCAGCCCCTCACCCGGTCGGTTGGTCATCTCCAACCGATCGGGTGATGCACGCGTGCACCACCCGGTCTCTGCCGCAGCTCATAAGGAAGTCACCCGACCGGTTCACAGACCGGTTCAGCGGGGGCCTATTCTCTATTTTCTCGAGCAAAATTCCAACCGATCGGGTGACTCTCACACGATCGGTTCATCTGTAGCTGAAGATGAAGAGCTGAAGACACGGACGCCGAACCGATCGATTCACCCGACTGCTCCAAGATCCAACCGGTCACTCAAGAACTCACCCGACCGGTTCATGTGATCAGGTGAAAGCTCGCCGTTTTCTGTTATTATTTTGTAACGGATCAACCGATCGGTTGACTTGTCAATCGATCGGTTGATGCGAAAGTCTATAAATAGAACCCCTAGGGTTCCAGAAACAGGAGCTGCTAGTTTTTTACTGTTTTCTCACTTTGTGACGGCTGTAATTGTTACTCTTTTGTAAGTTTTCAGATCTTTCTAAAATTTTAGTATTGTCTTTATTACTCTATTACTTCCGCATTGCAATTGTCCGATTATGATTCCAACGGTTAAATTTCATTTAGATCGCTTTTTCATGAATTTTTGTGAGTAGTTCCCAAATCTGGGATTTTGGTGGAAACCCCTTCGGGGTCTCTTCCCGATGCGACCATAGGGTTAGGAAATCGATAGGGAGTAGGAATATAACGGTTACGCGGGGTGTTTCATTGTCATCGGTGGGAAAAAGACCGCCTTTGACCGTTGGGCCAAGGGGGAATAAACTTGGCGGTTGACTCCCTAGCCATAGCTCACGCCCTTAGCGTAGACGCCGAATCCTAGCACGCGGGAGCGGTAGGATGAGACGTTGGGAGTTATCGTTGCGGGCTTAGTGCTCCCGGGATCGATCAGTGTTAATGGACACGGGAGTGCCCACTGATCAAATCCGGGAAGTCCGGTGTATCATCCTGGGCACCGACCGGAATATCGGGCCCATGGGACGCCGGTACCACTTTCAGAGGTAACGTCTCACCATTAGACCCTAATCCCGATCGCTATCCATACACGTAGGCCGTATCGGCGAGAGTCTCTCGTCGGGTTGGAAACCAAAGTCCCGGGTTTTCTTTCTTGTTGTTCATACCCTTTTATTTCCTTTCGTGACAACCATTCACCGATTCGGGCTAGCTCGCCCCACGGGGTGATTTAGGTCCTACCTGACCCAAGCACAATCTCGCCTCCCTGAGTTCGATATTCCCGCACCCTACACTAACCGTGCACTTGCGGTAAACGACTCCGCGCCGCCGTACCGTAAACGGGGCGTCGGTCACGCTCGACGCTCATCCAGGTCCGTCGGAACTTCTCCAATGGAGAGATACCGAACGATCAGATCCATCCAGGTTAGTTCCACGTCAATGGCCATAACTTCATTTACATCCGTACTTGGGGTCCGGAGGTTCTCTACATAGATGGCGCGACCCAACTCCCCGGGGGAGGAGGAGGCCAACTTTGACATGGCGTCTGTGCATGCATTCTCTGATCGCGGCTCGTGGAAGGTCTCGGCGTGTTTGAACTTGGACAGCTCAGTCCTGGCCGAGGCTAGGTAATGCTGCATTGCCTCTTCACGAACCTCATAGTCTCCCTGTAACTAGTTGATGATGAGCTTGGAATCGCTAAGGAGATGTACAGATTCTGCTCCGAGCGCCCAGGCTAACCTCAGACCATTTATGGCGGCCTCGTACTCGGCCATGTTGTTGGTGGCTGGAAACTCGAATCGGAGCACATACTCGACGATGTTTCCGTTGGGCGATCGGATAACGATGCCGACCCCGTTCCCCGCCCGGATGTCTGATCCGTCTACATGGACTACCCATGTGTCCTGGTCCCATGGACGATCGGTAAGAACAATGTCAGTCGAAAGGAAAGACAAAGGTTGAGGAGTTACCATGCACGGGGCTGTCTCCTCGGGGGGGGTCTCCTCCATTTATAGTGCATTCGGCGATGAAGTCCAACAGGGCTAGTCCTTTGATGGCTGCCCGAGGCTTAAATCGGAGGTCAAACTCGCTCAGCTCTTCCCCCAATTCAGCATCCTCCCCATCCGGTCGAACCTCTTGAGATTCTGCTCGAGTTAGGAGTCGGTTAGGACCAGGATCGTGTGGGCTTGGAAGTAGGGACGGAGTCTCCGCGCCGAGAGCACGAGGGCGTAGGCGAGTTTCTCCATGGGACTGTACCGCCCCTCCGTGTCCCTCAGGACTCGGCTGGTGTAGTACACCGGCCTCTGTATCCCATCTTCTTTGATCAGCACCGAGCTCACCGTCTCTCCAGTGCAGGCCAAGTAGAGGTTCAGCGATTCCCCTTCCATGGGCTTGGAGAGGAGCAGGGGCTGCAGAGGTACTCCTTCAGTTCAGCGAATGCTCGGGCACAGATCTCATCCCACTGCACGGCCTTCCTCTGATTGGCGGGCTCGGCGAGGACCCTCCTTAGGGTCTTGAAGAAAGGGAGGGATCTTTCCGCTGACTTGGACAGGAAACACCCTAAGGCAGCAATTCGTCCATTCAGCCTCTTCAGCTCCTTGATCGTCGTTGACTCCTTCATGTTGACCAAAGCCTCGATCTTGTCAGGGTTAGCCTCAATGCCGCGATTAGTGATCATGAAGCCCAGAAATTCACCGGATCTCACCCCGAACGTGCACTTCGTGGGGTTGAGTCTGATGTTGTGTCTGCACAGTCGCTCGAAAGTCTCTCGGAGGTCCACGATGTGGTCGGCTGGGTATCTGGACTTGACCAACATATCGTCTACTTAGACTTCAAGGTTCCTTCATATCTGGAAATCGAACACCTTGTTGACCATCCTTTGGTAGGTAGCCCCGTGTTCTTCAGGCCGAATGGCATCTTCTTGTAGCAGAAGGTCCCTCGGTCGGTGGTAAAGGACGTCTTCTCTTCGTCCTGCAGGTCCATTTGGACCTGGTTGTACCCGAAGTAGGTGTCCATGAAGCTGAGCATCTCATAGTCAGATGCGTTGTCCACGAGATGGTCAATGCGGGGTAGTGGGTAGCTCTCTTTGGGACATGCCTTATTGAGATAGTTGAAGTCCGTGCACATCCGCCATTTGCCACTGGACTTCTTCACATCACGACGTTGGCCAGCCACTTTGGGTACCAGACCTCTCGGATGAATTCTGTGTCAAGCAGGCGCTCCACTTCCTCGGACGCAGCCCTCCTCTTTTCGCCACCTAAGTTTCGCTTCTTCTGCCTGACCGGTTTGATGGGGTCGGCATTTAGCTGGTGGGTGATCACTCGGGGGTCCACGCCTGGCATATCGTCGGGCGACCAGGTAAAGACGTCCAGGTTGGCCTCCAAGCACCCGATTAATTCACCTCTCAGGATCAGGTCAAGTTCGGACCTGATGGAGATGAATCTTCAGTCAACGTCCGTGACAGGAATGAGCTCCGGTTCTTCCCCAGGAAGGGGCCTCGGGCCGTATCTCTGGTCGAGCAGGTCCATCGGGTTATTGTGCTCCTCAGTACGTTCTGCGCCGGCCAGCTGGTAGCAGATCTTCAGTTTCGCCAGGTCGCCTCTGACCTGCCCGATCCCTCCCAGGGTCTGGAACCTGACTACCCGATGGAGGGTCGAGACCACAGCTCCAGCCGTGTTGAGGAGCGGGCGACTGATGATCCCATTATATGCCGACCCAATCCTCAGCGCCACGAACTCTATCGTCAAAGTAGCCGAGTTGGGCGGCTCCCCGAGGGTAACAGGGAGGTGGATCACTCCCATGATGGGCGTGGAGTGGCCCGTGAACCCTATCACGGGCCCAGAACACAGCTCCAGGTCTTCGGGCCCGCAGCCCATTCTTCTAAGAGTTAACCTGAAGAGGATGTCGCACAAGCTCCAGTGTCGACGAGTAGCCGTCTGACAACGACAGTATCGATAATGGCAGAGACAACTAGTGCTTCGTCGTGCGACGGTTTCGCCTTCTCCGTGTCCTCCCCGGAGAAGTAGAGGGCGATGGAGAGTTTCTGGCTTCCCCGTCATTTGCCCCCGCAGGTCCTGCCCAGGGCTCGCCCGGCCCCTTGGCACGGGGCGTGCGTCGAGTAGTTAAGGTTTTTCCAGACGATCGTGGAATGGCCCTGGTACTGATATCGCCACCACAGCTCTTCTACGTCGAGGGGGACGTGGCCGCGTCATCTCTGGTGTCGTTGCTTAATGTGGGTGTTTGCTCGTTCCCACCGATGGCGCCATATGTTTACGTGTGTTTTCTCACCGATGAATCGTTGACTAGAGGACAAGAGGTCAACGTGGTCAAGGGGACACGTGGGACCACATGGATCGGTTGGGTGCGTGATTGCCCGATGTGGGACGTACGAATCCTCACGTCGGCTTGTCGAAGGATAGCCTCGACGAAGCGGGGTCCTCCTTGTGGTGGGGGCGAACGGGCTCGTTGCTTAGGAAGCTCGGCTTCAGTTGGAGGGGTCCTGAGGAGTAGCCTCGGTGGCGCTGGATCTGCTTGACCTGGACGGATGAGGAAGCTCGTCAGGGGGGCTGGACCTTGGTTTCGGCCAAGTCTGCTCTGATGCCTAAGTCAGAATGGATCTGAAAGATACTCGATGGGACCGGTATGGCTCACAGGGTGGCCGATACGCGAGTCCTCGGACCGACTTATGGGAGGGAAAGTAAAGTGGAAAACAAAGTCGTGTGTGTGGAATACCTCTGTGTATCGGTATCCAGTAAGAGCTCCTTTTCTCTGTCGCCCCTCGAGTCCCTTTATAGGAATCATCCCACGTTCCCTCCCCCACAACGTCCCCTTCCTCCCCCCCCCCCCCCCCTCAACGTCCCCTTCCTTCGCCCCCATGAACCACCTCTTTGAAGGCGCCTTCATGCGTCATGAATGTGGGGAAATGGGGTCTCTTAATGGTGATTAAGGGGGCGTGCTTCGAGGAAGCGGTTAGCTCCTGCTGACTTGGGCTAAAAGGACGGATGTTCCGGTCGTGGCCGACCCGATTCCACGTCTTCGTGGATGCCTCAACGTTCGGCCCGGTCTCCTTTTGGACAGCCTGCTAACAATGTAGGCTTGGGCCGTTCGATCTTGGCCATCGCAAGATGGTCGTATCAATTAGCATAAACAATGGTTAAATATACATAAAATGGAGAAATTGACATAAACAATGGTTAAATTGTTATAAAATGAAAAAAGCACATATTTTGACACATGATCCATGTATGATACATATGACGCTTGATATGATATACTTGATAACAACTTGTACTGATGCATGTGGAGTTATATTTTAAATATTTAACTAATATGCATCATTGCAGGATGAGTAAGTATGTTTTATTAATTTTATGTATTATATATTTGTTATCATCAAAAAGAGAGAGAAGGTTAGTATTGAGTCACACCCAAGATGAGTTTAGATGATGATCAAACATATTTTTTATGCTAACTCTATAAAAGAGATACTAGAAGATGGACAAAGCCTAGTGATGGTGTTACAAGTCATGGAAAGATGCAAATGAAGACGTTCCATGACAAGAACTTCAAGCTCAAAGTTTACATCAATGAAGATATCAAATTAAATTTGCTTTTGATGTATTTTATGTTTTTTGTGATAGAAAAATTGTTGAAGTCTTGAAGATGCATATCACACCGACATTAGAATCTTATAAAATGCTTATAATTAATAGAGAGTTAATCCATATCAAATCCCCTAGGTTTGAACTCAAACCCGTGTATTTTTATCATCATTAGTCGACTAATCCATTTCCACCAGTTGACTAAAATAAAACTGAGACTTTGGTATATCAAGTTAGTTGACTAGTGTATTACCATTAGTCGACTAGTAGTATACCATTAGTCGACTAATGGTTACGCACTAGTCGACTATTAAGGTTAACATTGCCAGGTTTGACTTGAATAATTAGTTGTTTTATAGATGTTGTAAAAGGTAATTTTGACATTTCCTTTGATGGGGGTTTATGCCTATAAATAGAAATAATCTCAAGCTTTTTGATAAAAAAAATCAAGAGAAAACAAGTTTTTAACTATTTTTTGAGAAACCCTATTTTCTATATTAGCCAAAATACCCTCAAGCTCTTCTTCTTCTTTATTGAGCTGATTCCATTGATGTCTATTCACCTAATTCTAAATCTTTAGAATAGAAATCGTTTCCATAGACACATTTACACAAAGAGCTTCATCTTCAAGGCTATGTGGATCTTGTGCTTTCAATTCCAATTGTAAAGGTAAAGTTTCTCTCAAAGGTTGTTTGAAAGAACGACAAGTTTTACTCTCAAGGTTTGTTTGAGAGAGTGGTTACTTACACCGGCTTGCAATGTTAAGGGTTGTACTTTGTTTTGTGGTTTAACAAGAGATTAGTGGAACTATCAAGTTGGTTTTGCTTAGGACTGGACGTAGGTCTGGGAGACCGAACCAGTATAAATTGACTGTGTTTGTAATGTGCTTTTCTGGTTGATCTTTTTCCTTGCTAATTGTGCTTATTTTACATTTCTTATTTAATCTTTGCAAGTATTATTTGTTGATTAAGAATCTAAAGTGGTAACTCATTTAGATTTCTTAGCTAGAAATTTTAAACACTATTAACTATCCCTCTTGCATTCTAATTGTCATCAATCGAATCCAACGGTCAGGGTTGTTGGTAGGCTTTTTCAGGGCCAAGGCCAGGGGCCCATGGCTGAACCCAGCCCATGTTCATCCCTAGTTAGAATTGGGATGTTGTCATGACCCGCTTCATATTTTGCCCAAGAGCAAGAACGTGAGCAGGTCCATCGTGTGCTGAAAACAAGTAGGCTGTAATTTTGTTTCTTTCAAATATTTTTGATGTTCCATCCTTGGTTTAAACACACTAAGCAACTATAGTAATTTGCATGCATACTTAAAAACAGCATAGATAAATATCATTACAATCACATCATTCCAGAATAAATTACACAACATTAGGCCTAGCATGACCATTATAACAGGATACATAACTTGCAACAATACAACTTATTGGCTACTAATAAGGATTTGCAATATAGAGTTGACTTAATCCTTAGTAGTGTAAAGCTTGGTGTAATCTTTGGCCACTGGTCAACTTTCGGTTAGCCTCCTTTAGATATTTACCCTCGAAACCTGATAGGTATATCACAAGGCAACATACAATTAACTACCATCAGTAAGGATCACTCAGCAAGTATTTCTCATAATATAAAAATATATGTAGTTACATATCGAAAGAACACTATGTGAAAGTAACATGATTATGCTATAAGTAAGAGACAAGCAAGATCAAAATATGAAAGAACAAAGCATAGCTAACTAGTAGTTAAAACATATTTTAGCTACTACAACTTGTGATGATGAAAAAGTTTAACATGTCTATCTGTCAATAATTAGGTCATGAAATCTACATAAAATATTTAAGGTAATACTAATCTAGCCAGTAAGTCTAGTGTCAAGTCTATGTCTGAGGGTATAATATGTAACTAAAATGCACTCTACCACCGGGAGCTCTCCATGGCGCCACTTTCCGGCCACATGCCCTAGGCGACAGACAATTTGTTTCATATGAGAATAGACTATCCTAGACTATCCTAGTCACATGTGTCAAGTAAAATTTTAGGTCAACAAGTATATGCTAAGTCCTATGGATAATTCTTTAAAAAAATTTAAATGTAACGGACTTGAAATAATTGGAAAAACTAGGTCATGCAGATTTAACTGGATAGAAAACTTACGTTAATCAATTGGTCATGCTAGCTGTTAAATACATGGGCCCGGCCCATTAAGCAGTTAGATGAATTCTACCTGAAAAGCAAGGACCACTAAGAATGGTTCGCATTAGCCCAATAGCCCCGATGCCTGCCAATGAAGGTAAATCTTGTTAAGACAAATTTGCCATATTTGGGCCATAGCCTAGCTGACCCACAATCCATTACTCTTGGGTTGCATGATTCAACCCTCCACTTCCCTCATTATGGGCATAGAAGGAGGGCGGTTACAACCTTATGAAAACCCACTTCAATAGACTTGAATTAGGCAATTAGTGGTTTGATTGATGGTGGTGGTTACACTCCATGATGGCCACTTCAAATGCCACTAATGGAGCAATTAGAGGCCACAATTATGAGGGGAAGTTACAAAGAAAAGAGAAGATATAAATACTCTAAATAACAAGGAGACAAGGGGAGGCGAGATCTCCACCAAAGGCTAAGTATCAAATGATCATACTACAATACTTTTTTATCTTCCTCTTTTGTCTTCCTTTATTATCTGGCTCTATATGTTTCCTCCATGAGAAACTAACTTGAGCGTCGGAGGGGAATCGGTCGTGTTACGAGGTGGAACTCGCGTACAATGAATTTGTATTAGGGGGAACCAAGGGCACGGTGGTTATATGGAGAAGAGGGTTTAGGTAGGCTGTTTTACAGGTGATTGGTGGGATGAAGAAGTTGTACCCGTCGCCGGTGGTGGTCCCGGGGTCGAATCTCACCGGATGCGGCGGAGGGAGATTGGATGGAGCGAGGCCGAAGTTGACGTTGGTCAAGGGGCGAGCTTTCCTGCAGCACGAACAACTCGTCAGAAGGGCAGGGTTGGGGTTCAACCCTTAGCCCCTCCGATGCCTAAGTCAGTAATAGGACTTAAAATGGGGGCTAGACACGCCGGCCGGACTAACGGTGTGTCAACCGTACGTGGCGAGCTATAAGTGGGAGAACAAAGATATGGACGACCTTTGTTCTTGTGTGTGAATGATAGATTAAGAGAGAATTTTCCAACCCCCTTTCCGTAAGAGGAGATGGGGTATTTATACCTGACGGGTGATGACTAGGCGGAGCTGACCTGGCATGCTGACTGGACGCGCTGAGCTGGCTCGGTCGTCAGCGGAAACTCTAGATAAGGACGTCGGGAACCGGGTTGCCTGACCTGCTTTCGTCAGGCGGCGCGACGGCCAGGGGGTGCTTTTGTCGGGGTGTCAAAGCCGAAAGCATTAACTGTCAGATGGCTCAGCCGCCAGGGGGTGCTTTGTCAGGCGGTCGGGTGACGTATGTGTCAATCGTGCCCTTATCCTAGGCCGTTTGTCGTTGGTGATGAACTAAAGGTCGGGCTATGCTATCCCTGGCGACGGGGCGCATGAGAATCAGACGGGTCGTCCGGATCGGGGGTTGTCCGGCCCGACCGAGCCTCCCGTTTCCTCCATGAGAAACTAACTTGAGCGTCGGAGGGGAATCGGTCGGGTCACATCCCTGACTCCCCCCCTAACAATCTTTGTATGATGGAGGATACTGGAGATACCGCGAAGCTAGTCGAACATCCATCCGTGGAGTCCAATCCTAGCTCTTCTTGATACGGAGACTCTCGTTCACGGGTCCCACTTCAACCGCTGACAATGCTCCATCTTGATGAAGGGGCCATCTATTGTTAAGCCAAAAATAGATTTAACAATTGGCGCCATCGATGGAATAGTAGAGTCAACATCTCCGTCTCCGCTACAACAGGAAGACCATGTCGGCTCACCCCACCAATCGAAGCTTAAAGAGGCCAGATTGCTTTCTGAAGACTGCCTCAATTTCTCCAGATATTAATATCATTAACATGATATCTGGCAGACCACCACTTTTCTGATTTCATTTGATCTACCGTCTTTGATCATTTGATCTCATCTAATTTTTCCTCCAAGAAATCATTTGGACTAACTTATTTCTCTGATATACCATCTTTATGGTCGACGGAATGATTATCAGCTCTATTCGACCTCATGCCATCGGGATCTGGCATAATCGTTGTCAGGGGCAAAGCAGACGACATCGACAGCCCCGATGAGCTTAAAGTGGACCCACGACGTTCCCCAAATCACAAGATCCTCAGGTCACACAGATCGAACAGAGGCGTGCAAGATCGATCGGTCGACATCGAGTCTTCGGTTAGAGTTCCATATTTACTGGAAGGTGTCTCCCTCCGGTCGGAGTCCCTTCGGTCGGAGCTTCCATCAACTTCCACTGGTCGACGATCGATCGATTTCTCCCTCCGGTTGGAGATCAGTCGTCCAACCCTCCGATCACAAATCTTTCGTCCGACCTTTCTTCGGTCGGAGTTCGATTTATTGAACGGAGGTGTGCGAGATTGAGCCTGCTGGATCGATCGATCGACATCGAGATCAAGTCTGCTATAATATTGAATAGAGGCATGCGAGATCGATCGACATCGAGCCTTCGGTCGGAGTTCCATGTTTACTGGAAAGTGTCTTCCTTCGGTCGGAGTCCATTTGGTCGGAGCTTCCATCAACTTCCTCTAGTCGGAGATTGGTTGTCCGACCCTCCTCTGGTCGGAGATCGGTTGCCTGACCCTCCTCATGGTGCTTTCATTGAGATTGATCCTTCAGTCATCACTTCTCCGACCATTCTTCGGTCGGAGTTCGATCAATCGACCCCTACTTTGGTCGAAAATCGCTTCTCCACCCCTCCTTCCGTCAAAACTCGATCAATCGATCACCCCCCTCTGGTTGGAGATTAGTTGCCCGAGCCTCTTCTGTCGAGCTAGGACCTCCACCAGAGTTCCTTTTCATGTCGAGCTTCCAAGCTGTTTCAGAGTGTTTTCTCATTACAAAAGCGTTGACCGTGTATAACCCGGTCAACGTGGTCAAGAGGCCCGCTTGGGTCCCTCGGGTATGTCGAGTCGGTGCAGACGAGACGCGAGTCGGAGTTGCGGACGACGTGGAGCGCGTTGGCTGGGCCGAATCGGGGTCCTCGGTCGCAAGGGGGGCGAGGGGAAGCCTCAACCCTAGTTGAGACGCTCGGCCTCGGACGGACGTGCTCGGCCTCGGCGGTCGGACGATGAGGGGTAGCCTCGATCGTCCTGCGGGTTACGTGGCCGGTCGCGGGGCGGAGGGGAAGCCTTGGCCCGTGGATCTGATGTCCTCCTGCGCAGATGAGAACGCTCCTCAGGGGGGCCGGACCTTGGTTCCGGCCAAATCCCCTCCGATGCCTAAGTCAGACAGTGATCTGAAAGAGGAGGCCCGGCGGAGACGGTTCGACTCGGGAGGAGATCTGAACGGTGTCTACCGGCGCGAGCGGGGAAGGAAGGAATTTGGAATCGGGGAACAAGGTTGTTGATGGAGTACCTTAGGTTTTAGTTACCTGAGATGCCGTCCTCTGTCCAATCGTCCTCCTAGCCCTTTTATAGACCTCCTGCCGTGATTGCCCCCGACCCACGTCGCTCGTCCGCCCTCGATCGTGCCCCCTCAATCCCCCCCCCCCCCCCCCCCCCCCCCCCCCCCCCGTCGCCGCTCCCCGCGCCATGCCAGCACCTCCCCATAACGGCCATTAAGTGGTAACGGGATCGGGGGAACGGTTATCGCTGGAGTGGGCGAGTGACTCGTGCGTTATCGGGGCCGGGTCGGATCGACATTTGGGGGTCCTCTATGGGGCTTCGCCGGGCGGGCCTGATCGCGCAGATGGGCTTCCGATCGGCGGTCGGGCATCCAGGCTCGTATCTTTCGGGCTTCGTTCGGTGGGCTGTGCCTTTGGGCCTATGTTGTTGGGCCTTCGCTAAATAGACGTATCAATTGCCCCCATCGGTGGGGCCGATCGGCCTTGGCTAGCTCGGTTCGACCGATGTGACTCCTGGGGTTCCGAGTGGCGCTTCAGTCGAGGCGTGGTCATAAATGAAGGTCATGATGAGGCGGATCGATTGGACTTCCCTTGGCGCTGATTTCGAAACGCCACCGGCTCCTTGAGGCCTGCCACGCGTTCCTGTCAGGCGTTTCGAATTTGCCCCTGGGTCTGGTATATAAGATCCCCAGCTGCGTTGATCCCCACTTCTCTCTTGCTCTTCCCACTGTTCTGGGCTTTCCACAACTCGGAGTCTCACGTCGCCTTCGTTCCATTGTCTCCTCCAAACTATCAAAAAGGTAATTCCTTTCTCACCTTCGTATTATGGCTGCTCTTAGGATAGGCGGTTCTGGCCAAGGGGCGAGGGATCCTCCGGAGTCCAGGCGGGGCGGGCCCCGACTTGTGGGATCTGGTTCCTCCTCTGGGAGCCGTCTCCTCCAAGATAAAGGGAAGGGGAAGCTCTTTCCGGACTATGCCGGTGACGATGCGGTGTCGGCTGCCGCGCGGCTTAATGTACCTCCGGTTATCCTCCGAACGTCGTCGAGGACTTCTCCTCTAGCGGTAGAGGAGATCCGAGATAGGTATCTCTGCTACCCGTACGATGTTCGAGTCCCCTTCATCGACGAGCGGATCTGCCTTCCGAGGAGCAATGAAGTTGGCGTCTATGTCGAGATGTTCCGCCTGGGTCTTCGTTTCCCGCTCAATCCCTTCTTCATCCAGGTCATGGAGTATCTCATGGTGCCCCTTTGCCAGTTCACCCCCTGCTCGATTGCGGTACTGACGGGCTTCGTGACGCTCTGATGTACCCGTGGTCTAGAGCCATCTCTCCCCCTTCTCTTCGACTTTTATCAGATCCAGACGGTCGGCCCAGGGTCATGGCTGCACCTCCGAGCCCGCTCGAGGAGAGAATGCATGATCGGGCTACCCCGCTGGTCGGGGGATTGGAGCTCGGATTATGTCTTCGTGGTCTTCCTGGAGGATGCCCAGATTTTGACAGGTTGGGGCGGGTCTGTCCGGACTCGCCCAACGCTAGCCCTCTCTGAGGCCGATCAGGCGACTGCCGCGCAGCTGTCGACCCTCCCCTTGGAAGTGGAGTCCATCTGGTCTTTGTTGGACGACCTACTCCTGAAGGCCGTCTTGTGGTCTCCGGGTAGGTCGCTTTTTCAGTCCTGGATTGCCCCGTGACTTACCCTGATTTCGGTTTCCCTTGCAGGGATGGCTGGTCGCGAGTTCATCCGTGATGTCGATGAGCTGATCCGTCGCGGAGCCGCTCGGAGCCGAGGCAGTACAACCGGAAGGGCGCCTCGACGGACCGTCGAGGAGGAGGTGCGCCGAGCCGAGCCCTCCGTGGGTAAGGTGGTGGCCGCGCCTCCCGCCTCTTCTTATGGCGATCTCCTCCCCGAGGGGGTCGCAAGGGCCGGATCCGTCCCTCCAGCCCAAGTGGCGGGGGGTAACGACGGGTCCGGTGCAGTCCCTCCTGCACTTGGCGTCTCCCCTCTCGTCCCCGAGGGTGGAGATGGTGCGAGGCGGAAGCGTTCCCCTTCGGCACCCGCGGAGCCCTACGGAGGGAAGAAGAGGAAGGAAGATGTGGATCCCTCTAGTCCGGCGTGTTCCGTGCTTCCTGCGGCGACCACCGGGGATCTTCCGGTGGCCCTGACAACCACCCCCGTCGCAGCGTCCCCGCCTCCGTTGCCGGGAATCGGAACCCTGTTGGCGGGCGGCTCGGCCTCCCTCGAGGTCACCCCTGGGGGCTCGGTGTTTGTCGACCGGGCCCTGGCCCAGCAGGTGGCCGAGGGCTCCGTCCTCCCCCGGGACCGCAATCTCCTCGAGAGGATTCCCGCCGACAAGGTGTCCGACTCCTTGGTCTGGATCCTTCAACAGGTTCGGCTCTCTTGCTGTCCTTTCCTTCCCTTTACTCTCTTCTTAGCTCATGTCTCGTCTTCCAGGGTTCAACGCTCGCCGTGGAGTCGCAGCGCCGAGCCATCCGTTTGAGGGACTTGGAGGAGTCCTCCGTGAGGGCCCACGAGCCGGCCGGGGCGGCGGAGGTAGCTATGACGGAGGCCCAGATGGAGTCTCGGCATCTCAAGCTCCGTGTGGCCGAGCTGGAGGGACGAGTGGGTGACCTCCAGGGAAAGTTGGAGGACGCTCGACAGTCGGCTGAGGAAGCGGCGGAGTCGTTCCGCCTGGAGAGGGAGGAGCTTCAGAGGGAACTGTCGGATCGGCGTTAGGTGGCGCGGCTTGCGGAGGAGGTGGAGAGAGGCGTTGTCGAGAATCTGGGAAAGAGGATCTTCGAGGTCCTCAGGGAAGCCTTCGGTACATATGAAGACCTTATCGGTCCCCAGATCGTTGAAGTCGTCCAGTCTTCCTTCCGGGATTGCGTGGAGCGTGTCCGGCAAGTTCCCCCGCCTGTCGATCCCCCTCGCTCCGAGCAGGGCGAGGCGCCCGAGGATGTGTCCTCTCGAGCCCGGGCCCCCTAGGTTGTCCCTCCTGGCCGGTTATCCTTGTTTTTATCCTCAAAATTTTTTAGCATCCGCTTCGCTTTGGGCCAGTCTACTCGAAATGGATCCCTGACCCCGCTATCTCCTTCGGCTTCGCTACCGGCTCCATGCTTCAGAGCCAATAATTGCTGGTTGCATGGATGTTCGCTTAGGTCAGCAACTTTGGGTTCTTGGTCGACAAGTTTTGCTCTGCCGGTGTTGCCCTAGTTTCTGTAGGTGACGAACTTTGTTGTCCGTCGAGAGCGGATTATTTGTAGAGAGGTTTCTTCACTTCGATTTCCTGTAAATAAGACACACTTTTGTACCTTGGTTAACTGTTATAAACGAAATAGACTTACTCGAACTTCTTGCGTATTTTGCTTTGTTGCTTCGTCCTCGGCCCAAGACCGGTTGACGCCCGAGCTGGTTGGGGGAATTGCCTCCAGATTTACGAGTGATGGAGTCGGTCGGCGAGGGCGAAGCTCCTCGGCTTAGGACCGGTCGGCGTCCGCGCTGGCTGGGGGAATTTCCCCCAGACTTATGAGCGCAGGAGTCGGTCGGCGAGGGCAAAGCCCCTCGGCTTAGGACCGGTCGGCGTCCGCGCTGGCTGGGGGAATTGCCCCCAGACTTATGAGCGCAGGAGTCGGTCGGTGAGGGCAAAGCCCCTCGACTTAGGACCGGTCGGCGTCTGCACTGGCTGGGGGAATTGCCCCCAGGCTTACGAGCGCAGGAGTCGGTCGGCGAGGGCAAAACTCCTCGGCTTAGGACCGATCGGCGTCCGCGCTGGTTGGGGGAATTGCCCCCAGACTTACGTGCGCAGGAGTTGGTCGGCGAGGGTGAAGCTCCTCGGCTTAGGACCGGTCGGCGTCCGCGCTGGCTGGGGGAATTGCCCCCAGACTTATGAGCGCAGGAGTTAGTCGGCGAGGGTGAAGCTCCTTGTCTTAGGACCGGTCGTCGTCCGCGCTGGCTCGGGGAATCGTCCCCAGACTTAAGAGTGCATGAGTTGGTCGGCGAGGGCGAAGCTCCTTGGCTTAGGACCGGCTCGGTCTGACCCCCTCCCCATCCAGTGAGGCGGCGGTCTTCATTCTTATGCACCCTTAGTGAAATGTTGATTCCGTCGAAGATTAAGAAAAGACAAAAGGGAATGCAATTGTAGTCTTAAGGGTCCTGTCGGACTGGTACATTTGGAGGAAAGGAAAAGGAAATAAAGCTAGACAGAGGGATGTAAACCTAGATAATCCCCTCGGACTAGGCTACGACTGGGGGGAGGGACCTCGCCTGCTCACTCTATGATGCGAAGGGGTCCTTGGACGGTGTTGATCTTCTTCCCCTTGTCCGGCTGCATGGATGTCCCTTCTCCGTGGGCCGGCTCGTCGGCTAAACTCCTGGCGTGCCCCGGCTCATCAGCTTCTCAATGTCCTTCTTTAAGTGCCAGCAGTCTTCAGTGTCGTGGCCATTGTCCTTGTGGTACTTGCAGGACTTCTCCCCATTCTTCCCACCTCTTTTTGCCTTCGGTGGGGGGCGATCGGCGCGCTCTTCCTTCTGTACTTGAGCGAGGACGGCGTCTGGGGTGGCGTCCCTCGTACCCTCTCCCCGCTGCCTGTTTCTCGGCCTCTTCTCGGTCCGGTACCCTTCGGGGCTGCCTCGTCCGCTGTCACCGTGCTTGGTCCCTCGTGTGGCCTTTCCTGCCTCAATGGCCAAGGTCTCCTCGGTCAACATGAAGCGCTCGGCCCTCGTCATGATCCCGGGGAGGTCATTCGGGGGATTGTTGTGCAGAGATTTCTTAAGGCCTCTATGGCGCAGCCCTTTCTTAAGGGCCGTTTGGACAACAAGGTCGGGGGATGTTCACGTTCAGCCTCTCCGCGTTGAAGCGGCGCATGAACTGTCGGAGCGGCTCGGCTGGGCCCTGCACTATGTTAAACAGATGTTCAGCATCAGGCTTTACCTGTCTCCCTGCCATGAACTGTTTGCAGAACAGCTGGGTGAGTTCCTCAAAGCTGTCGATGGAGCAGCTGGGTAGGCTGCGGTACCAGGTCCTCGCCGCTCCCCTGAGGGTCAAATATAAGCCCCGGTAGAGCAGGTCATCGTCGACTCCTTGGAAGGACATGTCCCCCTCGTAGTCCATCACGTGGTTTCCCGGGTCTCCTATCCCGTCATACTTCTCCAGCGCCGGGATCTTGAATCGAGAGGGGACCCGCGCCTCGGTTATTCTCCACGACAGGGGGCACCGGTCTCCATGGATGCCCCCGGGGGTTCGACACCCGCCTGCCTCTGGTTCGTTCGGTGGTGGAGGGGGCACAGGCGCCGGCGGGGCTGGCTCCACGGCCCTCGCCACACTGGGGGTCGAGCTGACCCGGCGTCCCCAGCTCCTCCGGTGGGAGCTCCCGCTCCGCCGTGATCGGTCTCTTGAGTGGTGTCGATTGCTTCTCCTGCGGTGGGGTGATCGTGGTCGACGAGACGACGCGGTCACCGATTCGTCCCCCGTGCCGTCAGTTTCTCTTCGGCTCCTTTCACGATGAGGGGAGGAGGCGCGTGATCTCGCCTGATGGGAGCCGGACAACGTGAACCGACGCTCCGTGTTCGGTCTTTGGTTCCCGTGGTCATCGACCACAGCGGACCGTAAGAGCGGGGGACCCCCCGCCCAACGATGGTCGTCGCCCAACGCGCCTCCGTTAGCTGGCGCAGTGCCGACGAGCTGCTGTACTGCCGCGACCAACGTCTGGATGCTCGCGTTGGTCTCCTGGGCCAGGGTACGGAGTTGTCCCTGTGTGGCCAGTTCCGACCCGCCAATCTCTTAGGTTGAGGGGGCGGGGTGATTGCTGACGGGAGTGTCTTCAAGGTTGCCGTTGGATGCGCCATTCCCCTCCTCCGGGATGGGGGGCATGCGTCTCTTTCTGTTGCTGGCTCGTGCCATTGCAGGTGCGGTTTGTTTCTTCGTGGGACAGTTCGCTTCCCACAGACGGCGCCAGATGTTTCAGAGTGTTTTCTCACTACAAAAGCGTTGACCGTGTATAACCCGGTCAACGTGGTCAAGGGGCCCGCTTGGGTCCCTCGGGTATGTCGAGTCGGTGCAGACGAGACGCGAGTCGGAGTTGCGGACGACGTGGAGCGCGTCGGCTGGGCCGAATCGGGGTCCTCGGTCGCAAGGGGGGCGAGGGGAAGCCTCGACCCTAGTTGAGACGCTCGGCCTCGGACGGACGTGCTCGGCCTCGGCGGTCGGACAATGAGGGGTAGCCTCGATCGTCCTGCGGGTTACGTGGCCCGTCGCGGGGCGGAGGGGAAGCCTCGGTGTAACGACCCGCTCTCGGGGGCCCGTTACTTATTTGGTTTATTCGCAGGTTCCGCAGTTTACCAGTGAAATCAGCATAGCCACAACTCAGAGATGCATCACAATACTCAAACCAGCGTACGGACGTTATTACAGTCCAGATTAAAGTGCAACGACCAGCACTCTCTCTCACAAATACATAAAGGAAGTACTGAAAAGAAGTGCGGAAAAGGAAATACACAGTACAACATGCACACCAACAGATAAGTAACTAAAACTCTGCAGCTTCTGGGTCAATGTAGGCTCCACGAACTTTGGGGCAATCTCCTCGATCAGGTCTTCGTCTGCCGGTGCCATAAATGGAACCGAAGGTAAGTCACAACAATTCTAGCGATAGAAAAAGAGGAGTGCACAGATATGGAGCAGTCTATAGTAAACAAGTGCGGAAAGTAAAGTAGGGACAGACAAGCATGCAAGTGCGATAAGTAAAGTACATCTGTCAAGCATGCAAGGGTGATGCGTAAAGTAAAGGTGACCGAGCAATGACAATAGCAATAACCATGACGATAGCAATGACAATAGCAATAGGGAGAGTAATTGTGTCTAGCCTAATTCGTGACTTATAATGGGAAGTACAGTGAGCAACCAAGAGGCCAACTCTTGCCGCGGGTGCTACCCGGGCGAACCAATCTCTGAGAACTATGCAATAATCTGTGAACTGTGAACTGTGATCTGTGATGGTTGTCACCGGCACTGTTATGGGTTGCTAGAACCCGCACGGTGACAACAAAGTCTGGACTAGTCGCTCCCGCACTTCCGCAATTATAAGTTACCCCAAAACCCAGTGTCTATGCAGGTTACCGTTCTTTGCAATTTTACGAGTCATTTACCATTCTCACATTTCCAGTTACAATATTTCTGTCAAGCATGCTAATAATCTGTTCAGGTCAATAACTGTTCCGAGACTAGGTGTCAAGTCCTATGTTCATACGAGTACACTATCTATATTTCTAAGGGTAGAATTTACTGTGACTTACACTATTGGGATTGTCGTAGCAAGACGAGGATGAAGTTAAAGCGCGGGGATTGATACCTGCAAACACAAGAAGATATCAGCTAACGGCTACATTGATTATTATCTAATTGTTAAAAACGGAATTTGTTAACAACTTAAATTAGTACGGTAGTTTAACAACTATCTTAACTTAATATAAAATTCATTTAATGAATTCACCCAAATAACTAAGCTTTTACTAATTCAAAATAAGTTATACCATAATAAAAATAACTTTAGAAAAATTTAACTTAAACGTATACAATAATAAATCATATAAATAAAAATATTAACTTAGCTTATATACTTTATAACTTAACTTTAATTATTAACTTTAATTATTAACTTTAAAAGCAATTCTTAATAACTTTAATTATTAACTTAACTTAAATTATAACTTAAATATAATTAATAATAATAATAATAATAACTAATAACTTTTTATAAAAATAACTTATAACATAATAATAATAATATTATTATTATTAACTAATAACTGTTATTAATCCCCCCATTCTCTTCTTCGTTCTCCCCCTCTTCTCTGTGTCTTTCCTTCTTTCTTTCTTTTTTTTTGCAGGCGATCGGAGGGTGGCCAAGGGGCGGAGGCTAGGGCGGCTTCGGTCGGTGGTGATCGGAGTCTCGGGGCGACGGGGCGGAGCTCGGGGATCACGGGGGCGGCTGCTGATCGGGGCGGGGCGAGGCGATCTGGAGCGACGGCGGCGGGATCGGGGTTGGCGCAGCGGCGGTCGCGAGCCGGAGGCGGCGGAGGACGGCAATCGGGGCGCAGGCGGGGGCCGGGGTCCTGTGGCGGTGGGAGCTCGTCGGGGCAGGCCGTTGGGCGCGGTGCTGCGAGATCGGAGCACGACGACGTCGATCGGAGGAGGGGGCGGTGGATCGGGCTCACGGCGATCGATGGCCTCGATGATGGTGAAGGCGAGCACGGCGACAACCCTCGATGGCTACTGGCTTGGGCGGAGCTCGCGGCACATGGCGAGGGGAGGCGTGGCCTTCGGCGAGATCAAAGCGGCTTCGATTGTCGAGGGCGAGATTTGGGGTTGAATTGTTTTGGTTGATCCCTGATTTGATCTTGTTTCTGGTTTGTGAATTCTAGTTTGATTGCTGGGTTGTAAGGAGGAGTTTGTTTGTCGTTTGTATGGTGGAGGAGGTTGGGGATGACTGAAATGGGATGATGCTGTGTTGGGTTGTAAGAAGGTGGTGGATGATGGAGATGGTGGTGATGGTGATGTTTGCCGGTCAGCGAAAGGAGTGGAGGGAACGAAGAGCTTGGTTGATTGAAGAGGCTGGGTTGTTTCGAAACGAAGGGGGGTTTCGTTGCCGCGGCCTGGGGATTTCAAATGGGTTTAATTCATGAAGAAGAGAGGAGGGATCGGGGAAGATGAGTCCTTTTAATTTTTTTGTGGGGGCTTGGGTTGATCCAAACGAAAAATAAAAGAGAGATATATAGTTACTGGGTGTGAGAGTTTGTGCTGAGAACAAAATGGTGAAGATGGGTTGAAGATGAACAGGTTAAGCCCGTTATTTATAGGGTTTAAAAAGATGATATTATAAAATGATATTATAATTTGATATTAAATAGGGATGATCAATTTTGGGGGATGGATGTCGGATCTGAACCAACTAGTCGGTGGGGATTAAAGGAGTGGGGTTAGGGTAGTTAGGAAAGTTATTAGGGGTAAAAGTTAATTAGTGAAAGTATTCAATAAAGATAAAAGATCATTAGTAAATGTAATTAGTCAACCGGAGGAGCACAAACCCGTTTTCACAAACGACTCCGAAAAATTATCAAAACATATCCACGGGATCGTATCAATGCGAGTATCGCGAATACAAGATCCGTTCTGGGATTTGAACTACGGAAATACTAGTTTTAGGCCAAAACGTTTAGAAAGCGGGTTTGCGGGTTCTAGGCTGAAACGATATCAGAAAATTACGAAATTAATGTGGGAATCCTTAAATGATCATTGGAGGCTACTGTAGAAGTTTGAAGACATTTTGAAAGTGTTTGGATAGAAAATAAATTCGTCAAATCAAAACGGTAATTTTGGGAGATGAATTTTAACAGAAATGTTTTGGGCATTTGATGAAATATGAAATTGCTGAAATACAATATAATAAGTCTAGTGCTCTAAAATATTTTTAAAAGAATTTTTGAAATCAGTTTTGATATACAACTCCTAACTAACCATTATAAAGAAGATTTAGAATAAAAATACGTTAAGTACGTATTTGAAGTGTTTGAAAAATACAGGCCGTTACATTCTACCCTCCTTAAATTAATTCTGTCCTCGGAATTTAGAAGATCGGTAATCGCCTAAGCAATTCAAACGATCGACCGGAAGGTTTTGACGAACGACCACGACATAGGAAAATAAGTTGTTAATAGCATGAAATATAATGTGACATCACAGCATCAAGAAAATAAGAGATGAATACATGAATACATACTATTGACATCACCATAGTTTCCGTAACTAGTCCCGACCAGTATTATCATAATAATTATTTTGACTTTTCAAGTCGCCAAGGATTAATATGGCATTACATGAAAATGATAATTATTATAATAACATCTGTTCGAACTTGGAACCTGAGGTGATAAGTCAGTAGCAAGCTTATTGAACAACATAACATAAAGATCATAAAGTCTAAAATTACAACTCATGGCATTAATGAATACTGGTACCTAGCCAAGCAAATCATCGACATAGCATACATAAACGTAAGGCCTAAAGCTAATGCATTCGCGCTGCTACAACTTAACCAGCCGAACACAAATGACTTCATCTGCCACGCTACCAAATTACAAGTCAATATCCAGATTGACACGTAAAGGCAAATGTAAGGCCAATTCTCGCGGGTCAAGATCATTGCTACCACTTCTTCCAGCAGTTTCCATAACATCCAACAAGAAGCCCACATCCTAGCCGTCTCCCAAATCCGAGCACAATACGGACATTCAAAATCAAAACCTAAGGCCAAAAGCAAGCCAATAATCGTCGCCAATAATACTAGATGCCAACACCAATGGTCGATATCTACTGCCATCACCATCAGCCCTAAGCAATTTAACGACCAAAAAGTCACGAACCCACAAACACGAAGGAGCGGCCCTAAGAGGAAATCGGAGCTGGGCACCTCAAGGGGGAAGAACCAGAAAAAGGAGCTCCCAAGAATACCAAGAGCGGCGGGTTCCCAATATCCCGACCACACGGCAACAGCGAGGGCGATGGTGAGGGCTGTCACTAAGCCCAACAATCTCCAGGGTCGTCGGCGGGCCATCGGAGGCTGGCGATCCGCGACGGCGAGAGCTGCGACTGGCTGTCGATCCATGGCGGGGACTTCGGGATGGAGCGGAGCTGGCGGAGTGAGGCCGGAGGAGCTCGGGCGAGAGGGGAGAGGTGGAGGTGACGTTGGGGCGAAGGAAGGAGCCGTGGGATGGCTTAGGAAGGAAGGAGAGGGGGTTTAAAAAGAGAAGAAAGGGGGTGCACCGAAAATCGGTGTTAGGGTAGGGTAGGGTTCGACGGGAACGGATCTCGAGGCGAGGAAGAAGACAAAGGCAATAAAGAGGGGGCCGAAAGTCATTGGTAGGTAGTGTAGGGTAGGCGGGAACGGGGCTCGAGACGAGGAAGATGACAAAGGCAAATATGAGGGGAGGTGGTAGGCGGGAAAGAATTCAAACACGTGGAAAAATCGTGTACAAGATGAAAGCAGGGTTTAGAAAAGAAACACGAGCTCAAGAAGGATGCAAAAACGCAACAGCCTACACGTTGGGTCTAGCTCGATACTCCACTGGTTCTTCTGATCGGCTTTTGCTGAGGAACACGACCTTTGGATGATTGAGTATATCGATTTCTACCCTCCTTTGACGACAGTCAATGGTGGCATGAAATGATCTCAACCAGTCCATCCCAAGAAGTCGGTAAAGAGATCTCGTCTACAAATCACAACAGATCATTGGAGGCATCCGATAGCTACCGGTAGTGAACTGCCAGCGGTCTCGACCTTCCAACGAGAAGTCAGAGGTTCAACAGTGATGGCATGTGTTTGAACGAAACGACTGGCCAAGAAGCAATGTGTAGCTCCTGAGTCGAACAGTGTGAGGGCAGGTTTACCGGCTATTAAGACGGTACCTACCGTGATGAGAATCAAGTCTAAGCTTACGATTTCTAAATATTAGAGTATGTAGCTTAGTGAAAAATCACATACATGTGATTACTTGGCCCGTAGCTTCGGCTACTTCCACTGTCATGGTATAAGCTTGGCGTCTCTGGGGCGCCTGTCGTGGAGTCTGCTGGTACACTTGCTGCTGAGGATGTAGTAGTTGACGTTGTTGAGCAGATGATGGTGGTCGCTTCCGTTGTGGAACTCGAACTTCTGGTGGTCGAAAATTCGAACGCTACTCTCCGTAGCCAGAGTTCAAGCGTAGAAAGATTCTAAGAAGGTCAATCGAAAGGTCATCAAGCTAAAAGAAGGGTGATAGTGATGAAGATCGATGGCGTTACATAATCATGATTCACGTCCTTGCGGTCCAGCGGACACGGTCAGGGAAGTGACTAAGCTAGGATCACTTATGCCCGGTCTAGCCAGGTCGATCCACAGACTTTAGCCAAGCACATTGACCGGTATCATGGTCCATTGAAGGAAGATTATCATTCATACGAGTGCCACCGATACAAAAGATTTTTACTAATAACTAATTAAGCCTATCAAAATTTAGGTTTTGTTAATGGATTTTATTAAGGCCAGACAGGTCAACTCCATTGGGGCTCTCCGAGGTGTTCCCGTCCATCTTTCGAGTATCAAACCTGCATTCATAGAAAATGTCAGCTTAGTCGAGTATCGTATACGATACATCCTGGTTTCACTATACTGTTCACGAGGTATTTTGCATGGACCTGTGTGGGCCGCCAAACCTGTAACGACCCGCTCTCGGGGGCCCGTTACTTATTTGGTTTATTCGCAGGTTCCGCAGTTTACCAGTGAAATCAGCATAGCCACAACTCAGAGATGCATCACAATACTCAAACCAGCGTACGGACGTTATTACAGTCCAGATTAAAGTGCAACGACCAGCACTCTCTCTCACAAATACATAAAGGAAGTACTGAAAAGAAGTGCGGAAAAGGAAATACACAGTACAACATGCACACCAACAGATAAGTAACTAAAACTCTGCAGCTTCTGGGTCAATGTAGGCTCCACGAACTTTGGGGCAATCTCCTCGATCAGGTCTTCGTCTGCCGGTGCCATAAATGGAACCGAATGTAAGTCACAACAATTCTAGCGATAGAAAAAGAGGAGTGCACAGATATGGAGCAGTCTATAGTAAACAAGTGCGGAAAGTAAAGTAGGGACAGACAAGCATGCAAGTGCGATAAGTAAAGTACATCTGTCAAGCATGCAAGGGTGATGCGTAAAGTAAAGGTGACCGAGCAATGACAATAGCAATAACCATGACGATAGCAATGACAATAGCAATAGGGAGAGTAATTGTGTCTAGCCTAATTCGTGACTTATAATGGGAAGTACAGTGAGCAACCAATAGGCCAACTCTTGCCGCGGGTGCTACCCGGGCGAACCAATCTCTGAGAACTATGCAATAATCTGTGAACTGTGAACTGTGATCTGTGATGGTTGTCACCGGCACTGTTATGGGTTGCTAGAACCCGCACGGTGACAACAAAGTCTGGACTAGTCGCTCCCGCACTTCCGCAATTATAAGTTACCCCAAAACCCAGTGTCTATGCAGGTTACCGTTCTTTGCAATTTTACGAGTCATTTACCATTCTCACATTTCCAGTTACAATATTTCTGTCAAGCATGCTAATAATCTGTTCAGGTCAATAACTGTTCCGAGACTAGGTGTCAAGTCCTATGTTCATACGAGTACACTATCTATATTTCTAAGGGTAGAATTTACTGTGACTTACACTATTGGGATTGTCGTAGCAAGACGAGGATGAAGTTAAAGCGCGGGGATTGATACCTGCAAACACAAGAAGATATCAGCTAACGGCTACATTGATTATTATCTAATTGTTAAAAACGGAATTTGTTAACAACTTAAATTAGTACGGTAGTTTAACAACTATCTTAACTTAATATAAAATTCATTTAATGAATTCACCCAAATAACTAAGCTTTTACTAATTCAAAATAAGTTATACCATAATAAAAATAACTTTAGAAAAATTTAACTTAAACGTATACAATAATAAATCATATAAATAAAAATATTAACTTAGCTTATATACTTTATAACTTAACTTTAATTATTAACTTTAATTATTAACTTTAAAAGCAATTCTTAATAACTTTAATTATTAACTTAACTTAAATTATAACTTAAATATAATTAATAATAATAATAATAATAACTAATAACTTTTTATAAAAATAACTTATAACATAATAATAATATTATTATTATTATTAACTAATAACTGTTATTAATCCCCCCATTCTCTTCTTCGTTCTCCCCCTCTTCTCTGTGTCTTTCCTTCTTTCTTTCTTTTTTTTTGCAGGCGATCGGAGGGTGGCCAAGGGGCGGAGGCTAGGGCGGCTTCGGTCGGTGGTGATCGGAGTCTCGGGGCGACGGGGCGGAGCTCGGGGATCACGGGGGGCGGCTGCTGATCGGGGCGGGGCGAGGCGATCTGGAGCGACGGCGGCGGGATCGGGGTTGGCGCAGCGGCGGTCGCGAGCCGGAGGCGGCGGAGGACGGCAATCGGGGCGCAGGCGGGGGCCGGGGTCCTGTGGCGGTGGGAGCTCGTCCGGGTAGGCCGTTGGGCGCGGTGCTGCGAGATCGGAGCACGACGACGTCGATCGGAGGAGGGGGCGGTGGATCGGGCTCACGGCGATCGATGGCCTCGATGATGGTGAAGGCGAGCACGGCGACAACCCTCGATGGCTACTGGCTTGGGCGGAGCTCGCGGCACATGGCGAGGGGAGGCGTGGCCTTCGGCGAGATCAAAGCGGCTTCGATTGTCGAGGGCGAGATTTGGGGTTGAATTGTTTTGGTTGATCCCTGATTTGATCTTGTTTCTGGTTTGTGAATTCTAGTTTGATTGCTGGGTTGTAAGGAGGAGTTTGTTTGTCGTTTGTATGGTGGAGGAGGTTGGGGATGACTGAAATGGGATGATGCTGTGTTGGGTTGTAAGAAGGTGGTGGATGATGGAGATGGTGGTGATGGTGATGTTTGCCGGTCAGCGAAAGGAGTGGAGGGAACGAAGAGCTTGGTTGATTGAAGAGGCTGGGTTGTTTCGAAACGAAGGGGGGTTTCGTTGCCGCGGCCTGGGGATTTCAAATGGGTTTAATTCATGAAGAAGAGAGGAGGGATCGGGGAAGATGAGTCCTTTTAATTTTTTTGTGGGGGCTTGGGTTGATCCAAACGAAAAATAAAAGAGAGATATATAGTTACTGGGTGTGAGAGTTTGTGCTGAGAACAAAATGGTGAAGATGGGTTGAAGATGAACAGGTTAAGCCCGTTATTTATAGGGTTTAAAAAGATGATATTATAAAATGATATTATAATTTGATATTAAATAGGGATGATCAATTTTGGGGGATGGATGTCGGATCTGAACCAACTAGTCGGTGGGGATTAAAGGAGTGGGGTTAGGGTAGTTAGGAAAGTTATTAGGGGTAAAAGTTAATTAGTAAAAGTATTCAGTAAAGATAAAAGATCATTAGTAAATGTAATTAGTCAACCGGAGGAGCACAAACCCGTTTTCACAAACGACTCCGAAAAATTATCAAAACATATCCACGGGATCGTATCAACGCGAGTATCGCGAATACAAGATCCGTTCTGGGATTTGAACTACGGAAATACTAGTTTTAGGCCAAAACGTTTAGAAAGCGGGTTTGCGGGTTCTAGGCTGAAACGATATCAGAAAATTACGAAATTAATGTGGGAATCCCTAAATGATCATTGGAGGCTACTGTAGAAGTTTGAAGACATTTTGAAAGTGTTTGGATAGAAAATAAATTCGTCAAATCAAAACGGTAATTTTGGGAGATGAATTTTAACAGAAATGTTTTGGGCATTTGATGAAATCTGAAATTGCTGAAATACAATATAATAAGTCTAGTGCTCTAAAATATTTTTAAAAGAATTTTTGAAATCAGTTTTGATATACAACTCCTAACTAACCATTATAAAGAAGATTTAGAATAAAAATACGTTAAGTACGTATTTGAAGTGTTTGAAAAATACAGGCCGTTACACTCGGCCCGTGGATCTGATGTCCTCCTGCGCAGATGAGAACGCTCGTCAGGGGGGCCGGACCTTGGTTCCGGCCAAATCCCCTTCGATGCCTAAGTCAGACAGTGATCTGAAAGAGGAGGCCCGGCGGAGACGGTTCGACTCGGGAGGAGATCTGAACGGCGTCTACCGGCGCGAGCGGGGAAGGAAGGAATTTGGAATCGGGGAACAAGGTTGTTGATGGAGTACCTTAGGTTTTAGTTACCTGAGATGCCGTCCTCTGTCCAGTCGTCCTCCTAGCCCTTTTATAGACCTCGTGCCGTGATTGCCCCCGACCCACGTCGCTCGTCCGCCCTCGATCGTGCCCCCTCAATCCCCCCCCCCCCCCCCCCCCGGTCGCCACTCCCCGCGCCATGCCAGCACCTCCCCATAACGGCCATTAAGTGGTAACAGGATCGGGGGAACGGTTATCGCTGGAGTGGGCGAGTGACTCGTGCGTTATCGGGGCCGGGTCGGATCGACATTTGGGGGTCCTCTATGGGGCTTCGCCGAGCGGGCCTGATCGCGCAGATGGGCTTCCGATCAGCGGTCGGGCATCCAGGCTCGTATCTTTCGGGCTTCGTTCGGTGGGCTGTGCCTTTGGACCTATGTTGTTGGGCCTTCGCTAAATAGACGTATCACAAGCCACTGTCGCTAGCTCCCTCATCGACGCTGCTGCGAGGAGACGTCATCAACGACAAAGCCCCATCCGGGTCCGATGTAGCCCAGAGACTGATCCGAGCTCGGCTACGTGTTCTCGACGACACCCGACCTGATTTCGAGCTCCTTGACCTCGATTCTGAGCTCGCCACACATCGAACGAGCTCGTCAGGCATCGTTGATGTCCGAACTGAGTCGCCAAGAGACCTTCTCGTGGTGGACGCAAGGGAAAATCAAATACTATTAGATTTAATTTCATTAATTCATCGAATATTGTTGGATTTACTGAAATTTTTTTCCCTTGTCCCGGTAGCAAAAACAGTCACCCGCTGGTTGTTCACTCGAGCCATTCTAAAACTCGGAGCACCGAGCTATGCCAGGGTCATTTCTTTCATACGAAGGTCGTACGAACGAAGATATGGTCCCCCAAGCCTTGAAGACGTCCAACCAGATCTTCCCAGCTTCGTAGGAACTTGATCTGAGCCTTCGATCCAAGCTTCCAGGCTACCGAACCAGGATCCGAACGATCAAGCTCCTGTCGACCAAGCTCCGAGTCCTTGCCGAGCTCCTAAACTTCGTCAGCCCAGACTCAAGTCGCTCCTGATTCGGTCATCGATTCAAGCTCGACGAAGCCCCTGAACCTCGTCGGCTCTGGACCAAAGATTTATCCCAGCTACCGGGCTCAAGGCTGAGCTGTAACCTTCCCCTTTCTCTGAGCTTGAGCTAGGGGAGGAACAGTTTCGATCTAGATGTGCCCCATGCCTCAAGCATGCGCTAAAGAAGAGCATTCTATTTCAAACATTGCTCAAATCCAAGGATCTGACAAAGCTCAGTCAAATTCGATGAAAAAGGTGAAAATCGACGCATTCACAGACTTGGCCAATTTTCTTCCGAGCTCCGAGCTCCCACTTGGTTACAGGCTCGTATTACAGAACTCGGCATCCACGAAAGTGGAAGAAGCGAACAAGCAATGACTGAGCTTCTTCGAGTTACGATTAAACTTAGAACACAAGGACATGAAAAATTCTGCCCCCATTTTCATTACAAACTTCTTTAAAATTTTCATTTTCCACATTTCATTTTCAATGTGTTTGACAATTATTAGGAGCTTCATCAAAATCAGTTTGGATGTGATCGTTTGCCCCGGACACCGTCCGACCTCCGTCCTATGGTAAATAAAGCAGACAAGGTGTGGGCATCATCAGTCCAGCGAAAATCACACCGAGATTGCACCAGCTCCGAGCACAGATTGGCCTCTCCGATGAGGCACCGCCATACCAAGCCGTTTCCTGAGCTCCAAGCTCTGGGCGGACAACCTTCGTCCAGACATCAAAAGTTTGTCCAAAACTTATACAATCTTCAAGCTCCAAACCAGCTCATGGTGCTAGTCATCTTCAGCAAGGGAGGATGGGGAACCACTTCATGTCCTCTCCTTCCATCCCTACTCCAGTTACAACTTAAAATAATGAGAAATATTTTGACAAAAATCTTGCTTTAAAACATTTACTCTTCCATCGGTGGGATGGATTTTTGTACTCATGGTCATTGTAAAGGATGCTTCGCGAGTCAAATGCGACTCGATGAATACAGCTTCCCATTGATCCTACCGTGTCCTCCTCGCCGAGGCCAGCCCCGCCTCGATTTTTGACATCAACAATCCACATCAGTCAGTTGGAAGCAACAACCGATGTGAAGATGACATATCCTGTGTGAGGACGATCCAGGTGAGAGGACAAGATCGACCTTCGTCGTCAGCCGTAAGTCGAGGGACCAACCACTCGTAACTAAACGACCTTCGTCATCAGCCGTAATTCGAGGGGCCAACCCCTCGCCATTGAACGACCTTCGTCGTCAGTAGTAAGTCGAAGGGGACACACCCTCGCAACTGAACGACCCACCTTCGTCGTCAGCCGTAAGTTGAGGGACCAATCCCTCGCCACTGAACGACATTCGTCACACACCCTCGCAACTGAACGACCCCCCTTCGTCGTCAGCCGTAAGTCAAGGGGCCAACCACTCGCCACTAAACGACCTTCGTCATCAGCTGTAAATCGAGGGGCCAACCCCTCGCCACTGAACGACCTTCATCGTCAGCCGTAAGTTGAAGGGGCCGCCCCCTCGCAACTGAATGACCTTCATTTGTTATGAGCCATAAACCAAGGGGTCACCCCCTCGCAACTGAACGACTCTTCGGATCGTCAGCCGTAAGCCGAGGGCTCACCCCCTCGCCACTGAACGACATTTCACTTCATCGATCGTAAGTCGAAGGGGCCATGCCCCTCGCCACCGAACGACTTAATCATCGTTAGTCGTAAGCCGAGGGGCCAATCACTCGCCACTGAACGACCACCCTTGTCATCGACCGTAAGTCGAAGGAGCCATGCCCCTCACAACCGAACGACATTTCACGTTGTCGGCCGTAAGTTGAAGGGGCTACGCCCCTCGCCACCGAACGATACTCTTTGTCGTCAGACGTAAGTCAAAGGAGCAACCCCCTCACAACTGAATGACCCAACTTTGTCAGCGGCCTTAAGTCGAAGGGACCAGCCCCTCGCCACCGAACGACACTCTTTGTCATCAGCCGTAAGTCGAAGTGGCCACCCACTCGCAACTGAACGACCCAACTTTGTCGTCGGACATAAGTCGAAGGGACCGACCCTCGCCACCGAACGAAACTCTTCGTCATCATCCTTAAGTCGAAGAGGCCACACACTCGCAACTGAACGACCCAACTTTGTTGTCGACCGTAAGTCTAAGGGACGACGCCCCTCGCCACCGAGCGACACTATTCGTCGTTAGCGGTAAGTCGAAGGGGCCGTCCCCTCGCAACTGAACGACCTTTATTTGTCGTTAGCCATAAATCGAGGGACCAACCCCTCGCCACTGAACAATCACCCTTGTCATCGGCCGTAAGTCGAAGGGGCCACGCCCTGCAACCGAACGACAATTCTCTCCGTCATCGGTCTTAAGTCGAAGATGCCATGCCCCTCGCAACCGAACGACATTTCACGTCGTCGACCGTAAGTCGAAGGGGCCACGCCCCTCGCCACCGAATGACATCTTCATCGTCAGCCATAAGCCAATGGCCCAACCCCTTGTCACTAAACGACCTTCATCGTATGAAGTAAGTCGAGGGGCCAACCACACGCAACCGAACGACAATTCTCATCGTCAACCGTAAACCAAGGGACCAACCCCTTGCCATTGAACGACACTAAACGATATTCACATCGTCGACTGTAAGTCGAAGGTTCATACCTCTCGCTACCGAACGACACTCTTACCGTCAGCTGCAAGCCAAGGGACCATCCCCTTGCCAATGAACGACATCTGTCATCGACCGTAAGCCGAAGAGGCCATACCCTCGCTACCCGATGAATGACTGTGCGAATGCAATGTCAAGACAACCAAGCTAACCAATTAGGTCCGACTATACAAATGCGGGCCGATCCTGTAAGCCGAGGGACCACATCCATCACCGACCAACTAAAAGTCGTGTGGTTAATTTCCTTGCAAGCCAACCGGACTGATCGACCCAAGTTCATTCTTCCTCTCAATTAACACATCACCCGACCTCAACCTTCACGACGGTTGAACTTGGGTGATGGGGGCCTTTGTTAAATACATGGTCCCGGCCCATTAAGCAGGTAGATGAATTCTACCTGAGCAAGGTCCACTAAGAATGGTTCGTCTCGGCCAAATAGCCCGAGGCCCGCCAAGGAAGGTAAATCTTGCCAAGACAAATCTGTCATATTTGGGACATAGACTAGCTGACCCACAACCCATTACTCTTGGGTTGAATGAGTCAAACCTCCACTTCCCTCATTATGGGCATAAAAGGAGGGCGGTTACAACCTTATGAAAACCCACTTCAATAGCCTTGAATTAGGCAATTAGTGGCTTGATTGATGGTGGTGGTTACACTCCATGATGACCCCTTCAAAGGCCACTAATGGAGAAATTAGAGGCCACAATTATGAGGCGAAGTTACAAAGAAAAGGGAAGAAGATATAAATACTCCAAATAACAAGGAGACGGGGGAGGCCAGATCTCCACCAAAGGCTAACTATCAAATGATCATACTACAATACTTTTTCATCTTCCTCTCTTGTCTTCCTCTTTTATCTGGCTCTATATGTTTCCTCCATGAGAAACTAACTTGAGTGTCGGAGGGGAATCGGTCGGGTCCCAACCCCGACCCTCGAACGATCTTTGTATGATGCATGATAATGGAGATACCGCGAAGCTAGGCCACATCCATCCGTGGAGTCCAATCCTAGCTCTCCTTGACCCAGAGACTCTCGTTCATGGGTCTCACTTCAACTGCCGACTCACTTCAACTGCTGACGATGCTCCATCTCGATGAAGGGGCCATCTTAGCCTAAATTATTGTTAAGCCAAAAATGGATTTAATAATAGCTGTATAATGAGAGGGATGTTTTTCGTGACTGAAACACACGTTCTTTAATTAAGTAACTTCTCAACATAAGCCTTTCTTAGAAACCAATATGAAAAGTAAAATTTAGAATCCAATTTTCTCAACCATGATAGTATATATGTCAGTGGTGGAGAATGATCATATTTGATTCGCTTTTGCATAAAGTTTTGATGATACAAACATATATTATATATTATTTATCTGTACATATTAACTCCCTCTATGCAGATAGCCTATTTCAACATCATGACTTTGCTCTACTCAAATTATCAATGATCCCTGCAAGAAGTTTTACAATCAAGAAGAAGACAAGCTCATTGACGTATTTTGTATCTTCTATCTTGTTGTAATTTTTTTATCATATTGTTTATTTCTTCTTGCACTTAGAACGTTAAAGCCATGATGATGAATCATATTAGAATCTCATGATTTCCCCAAAAATTCTAAGTCATAACCCTTTCTGGTTGATTAGACCTTTTTCCTAGTCGACTAGCCCATTTGCTTGATTTCTGATTCTTGGTCCTAGTCAACTAGCACTTTTTCCTGGCCGACTAATGCATTTGTGTAAACTTTTATTTTCGGACTTAGTCAACTAGCACTTTTTCTTAGTTGACTAGCTCATTTATGTCACTTTAAGTTTTTGGTCCTGGTCAACTAGAACATTTCTTAGTCAACTAGCATTTTGTCAAAATTTAGATCTTTGGCCCCAGTCGACTCACAGAAATTTTCTAGTCGACTAGATTCAGTTTTATCAACTTCCATTATGACCATTCAGCGCCTGGTCTACTAGCAGTTTTTCCTAGTCGATTAGCAACGGTTCTGGCAGTTTTTTCTACTAGCCATTTTTTGACTATTTTGGCAGTTTTTAGACACTTTCAGGGCACACAAACACACACAAACACACACACACGATTCGAATCTCTGCCATTTATAACAAAAGTTGACATGTTCTCTCTTTAGAAATTCCCAAGTTTTCTCATTTTAAGAGAGTCATTTGTCTTGATTTCCTTGGAGAACAAATTGTTGAACCATTCTCTATAGGAATTGCACCTTAAAGAGAGTTTCTATCAAATATTACATCCAAGAAACCTTGAAGATCTCTCACCTTTGCAAGTGATTCATCTTTCATCATCAAGGCTCTAGGTGACATGGTTTATTATTGGATATTGGTCAATTAGCCTAATATTGTTTTGATGATGATCATCACATTATGCAGTTACTATTGACTCCACATGTTTTAGTCTTAATTTAATATCGATTATTTTGATAAGGAGACAAAGCATTAGGTGATGGGTTGATGAATTCAAGGCTATGGAACAAAAACTTGCGTGAAGAATATTGGACTTCAAATGTAATTTTACATTTTCTTCATGTATTTTGCTTTCTTTATAGATATTTTGTTAAGCCTTGAATAGATGCACACACTCATTCATTTGCATCATTTCCATCATAGGGTATCTTAGAAATCATCTAGAACCCATCCCATTTGATCTCATGCTCAAAACACTATTTATAGTGTATTTAGAGTAGGATCAGACATCTGGCATAGAGGCACCAGACGTCTGGCGTGTCGGCTTTTTTATGTTTGACATAGCCATGTATAAGCCATCTGACGTTCAAAGACCAGACGTCTGAACAGTTGCTCAGACGTCTGGACAATGAACTCCAGACGATTGAACCGTGGGTTGAGGTTTTCTTGAACTCTCTGTTTTTCTCACCGACAATTGTCAGTCGTCCGAAAAAAGCTTGCCAGACAACTAAACAGTTGATCAGCCTTCTGATAAGTGTTCTTTAGATGGCTGGTTGCTTGGAGATTGGACTTCATTGTTTTTCTTTTGTCCATCTCTTCTATTAGCCGTCTGATAGTTTGTTTCCTAGACGTCTGAACAGTTAATCAACCGACTGAAAATACTACACTAGACGTCTGATGACTCGGCAAATTTTCCCGTTAATAGTCGTTAGACTGCAGTCTTCTAGGTTAGTTTTCTTGGATTCCGTGCAGTTTTGAGGCCTTATTTAAGACCCATTTTGAGTTGCATTTTTGGCACTAATGCTTATCAGATAGAACTCATTTCTAGAGCCAAAAATTCAAGAGCATTTGTTTCTCTCATTCTTTCTTTCACTTGGTTAAAGTGTTATGCATTGATCTTGCATTTAGTGAGAGTTTTTTGATCGTCGCCCGACGTGCACATGCAACCGGGACGAGCGACTCGTAGTCTTACCACAAGCGCACGGCGTAGTGGCGAGCGGGTATCGAACTCAGGGAGGGACAATGACAGTGTCCTCTTCTAATCACCTAGCTATCGGAATGGTCGAGAATAATACGGGGTAAAATTGTCACAATCGTTCATATATCGATGGAAATATCAATGAAATAAAACACCTAGGGATAGGGAATCCCCGCTACAAACCGTATCTCGTCGTTGTGATTCGTAGGTTACACCATTGCTAGACTTGAATTTTGGGTGAACTAGTTGCAACTAAATGAGGAACCAAGCTCACGCTCTCGCGCTATTGCTGGTCTATAGCAAACCTAGGTTAGGGCCCAATCTCTTGCAAACCCTAACCTAAGCCGCTAGCATTAGGATCGACATCATCGTTCAATCGTATCTCGAGCCCACTCTCGTGCAAACTAAAGCTACGACCTAGGTTAAGATAGTTCCTACCCGTCCAATCTCTTGCAAACTGGTATTTGTATAGAAATACGATTAAAAACCCTAGCCTTGGTCCAATCTCTTGCAAACCAATTCTAGAAAATCCCAATCGTAAATCTAAATCGAATTTCTAGGGCTTCCTATCAATTGGGACCCAATCTCTTGCAAATCCCAATCGATATGAATCCGTAGCTATCCGTAATAAATCGATCCCAACCTAACCCTAATCAATTCTAGCAATAATTTCACCAATTCATCACAATTCGGAAATAGGGTTCATAGGGTTCATCCCCATGCCCTAAGACGATAAAACTACTCACTAATCATTATGCAATTCATATGAAATTCAATAGAAAATTCAGCACAAATCACTGCAATAGAGAGATTATCAATAAAAATGGAGTTTTTGACAAGAAAAGAGACAAACCAATGAGAATCCAATAGGATCCAACAAGAACCTCCTTTCTAATCTCTCAAAAAGCCTAAATCTAATTAACTAAAAAGCTATCTAAAAGGCTGCAAAAAGTATCAAAAAGTTCTTTCTAACTAGGGCAAAAACTGGGTTTAAATACCCCTCAAAATCGCCCAAAAATTCGTGACAAAAATGCCCCTGCGCAGCTCAAAAATCGCAGTTTACGCTACAGTCGGGGCGGCTCACTCGGCCGAGTGACAAATGTCACTCGGCCGAGTGACAAACCCTGTACAATTACAGTACCTTCGGGATTTTGGGGGTCTGTCTTCGGAAGGTGACTCGGCCGAGTGGATTTACTCACTCGGCCGAGGGGCAATTCTTTCTCGGCCGAGTGGAAGCTCTGAAAAGCCTGTAAAATAACAGTAAGTCTGCCGTTTTCGAAGCGTCTGTTCTCGTGCCACTCGGGCGAGTAGACTTCCATGCTCGGTCGAGTGGACTATCGTCACTCGGCCGAGTGCACGCCCATTTTCTTCTGTTGATGCGTGTCCGGTCTGGTCGGCAGAGTGGTCTTCTTGCTCGGCCGAGTGGGTGGTTCACTCGGCCGAGTGAGATGCTGCAAAGTCCCAATCTTCGTCTTTTCGCTTCCTCGTCGCTCCTACGACGTTCTTTCTTCTCCCACTTGTCTTCCATCGCCGAATATATCTCAAAAGAGCCTCGGGTGACACTCCAGAGTGGAAGCAAATCCTCTTGATCTCAAAATCACTCCGAATCGCTCCATATCTCCTGAAATACGACAAAAACAAGAAATCGTGAAAAGCATCGCAATATTGTCGAATAATTGTGAAAAACGTGATATGGGCGATCAAAGTGGCATGCAAACATGCAGAAAAAGGGTGTAAAATACGGGGCGATCAAAATCCCCCAAGCTTACCTCTTACTCGTCCTCAAGGAAGATGAGTAAAAAGCGAGCCAGACGGGCAAAATGATGGAAAAAAGGGAAAAATAAAAGAAATGAAAATTAAAACAAAAAATAAAAATAGAATAGAAAGCGAAGAAGGGGGGTGCTAGATCATTTTTCTCAGGACGTGGGTTTTGCTTACTCATATAGCATACATCGAATATAAAACACACGTCAAAGACTTTTATTTCGATATCATAGTATAATTGATGCATTCAAAATAGAAAACCCCAAAATATCAAAATAGCATGAAATACGAAATCATTCTAGGATTAACATCGTCTGAAGCATCTAAAGCGGTACGCATAACCATAGATCACACACTTTTCAATTGAATGCTTTCTATAAGGAGTATAAGAGATATCACACGATATGGAATAGTAAGAATAGAAAAGCATGGTTTTCATGAAATGAATGCCAAGTGTCGATTTCTGGATTTCGTGAAACTTTAGCAATATCACTGAGTATAGAAAATTACTTAGCCTAGGTTGTCATGCACCGTCAAGTAGTCACTCTCTCACACATCATTGGATTCTCTCCCCTAAGCTTATCCATAAGCGTGGTGGCATAAATAAATCAATATGTACATTCCTCATTTCTTTTGAAGCTCCAGAAAAAGTAAAAATAAAACAAAAAAGGGAAGAATGAGAGAAAGAGTATGAGATGGGATCGTTATGAACTTCTTTTTCTCTTTTCTTTTCTTTTTTTTCTCAATTTTTCTCTTTTTTCTCTTTTTTTTCAATAACATATATACATAAGCGATCCCAAATCAAAAGAGAGAAGGATATACAGGTATATATTTTTCTTTTTGATTTTTTTTAATTTTGGGGATTTGGAGCATGGAAATTAATAGCGGGGGAAATGCTGATAATAGACTTGCTAGGGGGGATTCACCAATGAATTTTAAATAGAGAAATGATGCTCAATATTTGTGGAGAAAGAAATAAATGTATCGCTCAGTTCACTCTATAGGACGTGCATGACAACTATCAGCAGAGTAATATAATCTACTCAGTTTAATCCCAAAAAGTAAACTAGTCCAGATATATCATCCTAGCAAACATTCAATCAACCTGAAGGTGAAGCGTATAATTCATGCAATAAGAAGTGATATGAGAGAGGAAAGCAATACTCCAAATATAAGCAGACAATACGTGAAGCTTGGTGTGTTTTCTATGATAAGCATACATATGAATCATCAGACATCAGCTAATAATAGAATTTCATCCATATTCATACAGGAAAAGAGTGGGTTACTATTTCAAAATGCAAAGCAGGACATAGCATATGATATCTGAAACAAAAACTATGACGTGACAAAATAGCATGCATATGTAGATAAGCTAACACCACGTCATCATCATCACAGAAAAATCATCTCTAGCAAAAGATGAAAGAAACAAAGATAAAAGGAAAATAGAACTATATACAATGCGGCATACTCAAAAAAGGAAAAGAAAACTTGATGCATGATAAAAAAACGAAAAAGTGGTGAAAATAAGTGCAAAATTGGAAAGAAAGTGTGAAAAATCAAAAATAAAGGGTGGCAAAAATGAAAAAGTGTGAGAACTCACTCCCCCAAGCTGAAGTGCACAGTGTCCTCAATGTGCAAAGTGTGGCATATCCAGAGACGTGAAGTGGGAGGGGTGGGTGAGGATGCATGCATGAGGAAAAAGAAAGAAAAAGAAAAAGAAAATAAAATGCGAATGAATATGATGCATGCAAAGATTAGGATGATGTAGATATGAGTGTCCCCAAAAAGGTCTCTCCCTCGCTCTCAAAAAGATATAAAAATATATGATCAGGAAGGTGCCAAAATAATAATACGTGGAGGAGGGGGGCAAAAATCAAACACCAGGCCCAGGAACAAACGGGCAGCAAAACGACAAAAATATCAGAGGCATCAAGGGTGTGCCTAAGCTGGTGGTGGTGCTGCACCATCACCGTCCTGTGGCGGAGGTGGTGGCGGAGGTGGTCGTGGTATCTGCTGGGTGGGTGGGTGTAGTGGAGGCAGTCGCGCCAGAATCTGATTCAGGCAAGCCTGAATATCGGGAAGCAGGGCGACGCGGGACTGCACAGAACTGACCGTGGCAGAGAGAGCCCTAAAGTCTCCTCGGAGTCCACTAACAGCCCCCTCTAGAGCACGAATGCTCTGAAGTAGAGTGTCAGGGGGTGGTGGAGCCGAGGGACGCACAGGTCGAACAGGTGAGGTGCGGGGCTGTCTCTGGCGGGAAGCATATAGGATGGGGCCAGTAGGGTAGTGTGGAAGGGGTGCTGTGCTCGGTAAGGGATGCCCAGCCTCGGTGTGAGGCTGGGACGCAGGCTGGGACGGAGCAGCAGCAGCAGAAGTGGAAGGCAAAATGGTCGACGAGGCAGCAGGAGAGGTCAGTGACACAGATGTGGGGACAGAAGTCACGACACTCTCGGTGAAGACAGCGGCAGTGGGGTCAGAATGGCCAACGGTCGGGGTGCCCGTGGACAAAAGTGAGGTCAGGACCGCCACTGCGGCGGTAAAGGAAGTCTCGCCGGTCTCTAAAATAGTGGTGGGATGCTCGAGGCTAAGAGAAGTGATAGGCTCGACGGACATAGGCTCAGCGGCGGCGGCGGCGGCGGCGGTGGTGGTGGTGGACGGCTCAGCAAAGGTACTCCCGACACTGACAGAAGTGGGGACAGAAGTGTCAGGAGGCGCAGACAGTGCAGGTGCGGGCTGAGCGATCATGGGGTCCACAGGTGGTACAGGGGGTGCCTGCTCAGCATCCTCAGCCTCAAGTACGTAGGCAGCGGGGATAAGTAGGTCCATCGCTGGGATCCAATCCCCGTGGGCCGGTCCTATGTGTGTCCGAGCGAGGCTCGGAAGAACCATATAGTCAGCACTAAAGGGACCGTGCAACCACACCCAGTGCCTACGACCGTGGGGACGAAGCATCTTCATCCGGGCCATAACATCTATCGAAAGTGTAGTGGGGCCCGGGGCTCGACGCAAGTCGTCAGGTAGGTCTACGCCGGTCATAAGGGCTAGAAGCGTGATCAGACCGCCGCAACAGATAGGTGAGCGAGCGCTCACTGAAATGATGATGCGGTCTAAGAACCAGCTAGCAATATCAATCTCTACGTAGGGGACCAGGTCGTCGCTACCCCTATCCAGAACCCTGGGGCGAGTCATCGTGTAGAGCATATAGAGCTCTGGCGTAGACATCGTCCCGGGCTCATACCTCGCTAGGAAGGTGGTCGCCATGAGGCGCTGTGCAATGCGGAGGCATGGGTGCAGGATGGCTGAGGCCTTTGCCCTACTAGGGTCAAAGCCAAGTGGGGATCCCGTGATCCGTGTCCAAAATGTGGAAGTGTTGAACGACGGTGGTGGGATGTGCGTGGGTGCGTAGGCACGGTCGGGGACAGGGACAGCGGGCCACTGGAAGAATGCACGAAGCATGTCGAGAGTGATCTCGCACTCTCGATCCATCAAGCGGAATGTGCATCCTCCAGGGGTCCGGTCGATAGAACTCAGGACCTCTAGTGTCGGACGGATGTAAGTATCCGCCGACACCGCAAGAAAATCACGCCATCCCACGTTGTCGTACAACGTGAGAAGCCCCTCGAGTACCCTTAGGCGGTCAAGGTCAGCTAAGTGCGCGAACCTAGAAGGTAATATCGAGCGATGGCAGATACGCTCGAACCTGGCGCGGTGTGTGTCATTTCGAAACGTGATCCCCATCGGCCCGATGGCGGGAGCGGGTGGAGGGACAGGATCGGCTGGGATCGGCTGTGTAGGTGGTGGTGGCGGTGGCGGGCTAGGTGGAGGGGAGTCCTCCCTAGCGTGAGAGGGACCGGGTTCATCGATCCGCCTCCGCTTAGGGGCGGATCCCCGTGTACGCGGCCTAGTGCGCGGCGGCATGTGTGCCACGAGACGTGTCCCAACTAGAATAATCCGGCGTGCTAAATAATGGAACTAATGTACCTGAACACGCCGTGAGAGCAATAAGTGATGCGTGCGAAGAGACGCCTCCGCCGCGAAGCTCAAAACTCGTCCAAAAGCTCCCCAAAGCTCCCCCAAGCTAGCCTGCAAATCAAACGATCAAATCAGTCGATAATATTCAATATGTATGGGGGAGATGGGCGATAATAGATAGATATGAAAATTAATTTGAATTTTGGGCTCAACGGGTCTACGGATCAAGAGAAACGGGGAGAAAAGGGGGGTTTTGGGGCAAACCGAGGTGATAGGGGGCGGTGGAGGCTGACGCCGGCGAGGTGGAGCGGTGGCTGGAGGTCGGCGTGACTCATTTCGGCGATCGCCGGTGGGTTCGGCTCGATTCGCGTGCGGGGGGTACGAAGCAGTGGGCGAGGGAGGCGAAGAGACGAGGGCTCAGGCGAAATTTGGGGAAATTTGGGCTTTTAGAAATTCGCGCCCGCCTCTGAGCTTATATAGAAATTGTTACGACTCGGCCAAGTGACAATGTCACTCGGCCGAGTGCGTAAACGAAAAAATTTCGAAAATCTCGTTCCCACTTACGACTCGGCCGAGTGGCTTTGCTTCACTCGGCCAAAGGGAGAAACTCCATTCGGCCGAGTGGCTCTGCCACTCGGCAATTTTTAGGCTAGGAGGGTATCTGTTTCACTCGGCCGAGTGACAAGTCACTCGTCCGAGTGGCAATTAAAACTAAAACTTACAGAAATTAACAGAGAGTTGGTCTGCAGAAACTTCCATGTTTGGTGCTCCACTCGGCCGAGTGGAGTCTTTGCTCGGCCGAGTGACGTGCTGTTTTCTGCATCTGCACTCCGTTTTCGCTCTGGTTTCTGTTTTTCTTCCTCTAGTTTGTTTCTTCCTCCTCCCAAGGCCTGAACGCATTCCTGGAGCGCTCTTCCTTGCCTCTATCTTCCTCCATATGATTGATCTCCCTTTCTCCTTCTCCTGTCATGAAAAATAGGACCCGTTGTCACGATTTTCATGGACAAAAGACTCTAAAAACTAACAAAATCCTAAACCAAAAATGAAAATCAAATAAAAATAACGCAAGAACCGTCGGGTTGCCTCCCGACAAGCGCTCGTTTAAGGTCGTGAGCTCGACCCCTTAAGATATTCGTTTAGCTCGCGATGTTGGTCGCATATGAGATGCACCCGTCAAACTTCTCGGGAAGGCCGCTTGGGTTCGGGTCGTGATGTTCATCGGTCTTCCTCGACGCCTCCTCATCATAGATAATGTTGGGGGATGAGTCCCCCAAGCTAGAGCTTGTTCCTATCTTCTTCTTGGCCGGTGACACCGATCTTCCGTTCGGTGGAGCTTTCTTCGGATTCTTGGCCTTTGAGAGCTTGCAAAGCTCTCGTATTCTTGCGACATCAGCGTCACCTTCATCACCATCTGTGGAGCTATCTAGAGGGTCCTCTAATTTCTCTTCTTCACCCGAAGCTTGGCCTTCTTCGAAGCCATCGTCATGGAGGGCACCAATAGAGTGGGGGATTGCTTCTTCAATAACTTCATCGAGGAGATCCACACAATCTAACTCCTCGTGATATGGCATATGTTTCATGGCCCGGGGTATGTGAAGCTCGACTTCTATGTTGCCGACGTTCAAGGATAGAGTTCCTTCACGCACATCGACGATAACACCGGCGGTTGCGAGGAACGGGCGTCCAAGTATGAGCGAAGTGTCACCCTCTTCCTTGATGTCCATTATAACAAAATCACAAGGCAAGTATATACCTCCCTGTACTTGGAGTGGAATATTCTCTGTGATCCCTACCGGCCTAGTAATCCGACCGTCCACAAGTTGAATCCTCATGTCGGTCGGCTTCAAGTCGGTGCCCGTGTTCAATCTCTGGAACATACTAAGGGGCATAAGGCTCACACTAGCGCCCAAGTCTACTAGAGCTTTTTGCAAAGGGACGCCTCCTAGTGTTCAAGGGATGCGGAAACTCCCGGGATCCTTCAATTTCGCCGGCTCCTTCTCTTTGCGGGTAAACCAAGTTCCTTGCTCCGCAAGCATAATTTTTTTCTTCCTTTTCTTTCCCGAAATCAAATCTTTCAAGAACTTCGCGTAAGACGGGATCTCAACAATTGCATCTAGGAAAGGAATATTGAGGCTTACTCCCCTCAAGTATTCTAGGAACTTGACGAGCCTTTTCTCCATCTTGGCTCTAGCTAGCCGTTGTGGAAACGGCACCGGTGGCATGTAGCGGCGCTCATCTAGTGGCTCCACCACTTTAGAATTCCCTCCTCCAATTGGCTCCTTCTTGCTTTCTTCTTCAATTGCCGTCTCATTTTCTTCCAAAATTTCCACCACGGGTTGCTTGCTTTGGGTCATAGCGGGAGTGGTATCCTTCCCGCCCCTTTTCGTAACCGCAACCACCGCATTGATGTGTCCGGTGTTGCTCCGTGGATTGGGCTCGGGTTGAGCCGGCAATTGTTGGGCGTTCTTGTTAAGCAACGTAAGTTGCTCCGCAAGTTGAGCGACGACGATATTTAGTGATTCTTGCCCCGCCGTCAATCTAGCGTTGATCTTCCGTTGCTCAACCATAAATTCTTCCACCCTAGCTTCGTGGTCCGATCGTGGTTAAGCTTGAGGTGGGTTGGAAGCCCTCCAACCTTGGTTGTACCCGGGGGTCTATATGGTCCCGCTTGTTGCCTCGGCGGGTAGTTTTGTTGCAGTGGCCCCCTCGGTTGATATTGAGGTTGTGGTGGTGGAGGCCGAGCTTGAGGAAGTTGGTGTGGCGGTGGGTTCAAAGCACCATCATTGTTTGCATATGAAAAGCCCGGATGGTTTCTAGCGGCCGGGTTGGCCCAATATCCGGAATTCCCCGCGACATATTGTACTTGCTCCAAAGCTCCTTCTCCATTGTCCCCTCCTACATACATGGCTTGAGATTGGTCTTGCCAATCGCTCATATTGCTTATCGGCGTAGATGTAGAGGGTGCTCCATATGGTTCGGTGATGTATTTCTTCAATCTCTCTACCACCTTGTGGAGAGAGTCAAATTTGGTTGAAAGCTCCGCCACGGCCTTGGCCTCATAAATGCTAGTGGGCTTCAAAGAGGACGAAGAATGCCCCCGCTCGTCCCCCCATTATTGGTTGTTTGAGGCCATCTCCTCTAACAAGGCCGTAGCTTCATCCGGGGTCTTTGATAGTATGGCTCCATTGGCGGTTGTGTCAATAATTTGCTTCGTGCCCGGTTGGAGTCCATTGTAGAAACTGTGAACGAGCTCCCAATCTTCTATACTATGATGGGGGCATTGATGTTGCAAGTCCTTGAAGCGCTCCCATCTTCATAGAGGGTTTCTTGCGGTCCTTGCTTAAAGGACATGAGGGCACTCCGTATCTTCACCGTCTTGGAAGGAGGGTAAAACTTGTCAACGAAGGCGCTTGCCAACTCATCCCAAGTGGTGAATGCCACTTCCTCTTGCGTCCTCAACCAATACAAAGCTTTATCCTTGAGTGTTAAGGGGAAGAGTCGAAGTCGGATTGCATCAACGGAAACGGCCGGCATTTGGAAAGTGGCGCACTTGGATAAGAAAAGTTGGATGTGGTAATGCGGATTTTCATGGGCATTCCCATGAAACGGGTCTTGTTGCATCAACACCACCAATCCCGTTTTTAGCTCAAAATTCTTGTCCGCCGCTAGCTCCGGCATGGCGATGGACGATGTGGTGGAAGAAGTCATAGGCCGAAGCCTATCTCTAATAGATATGATCCTCGCCATTCGTGCGGCTAGCTCCTCCGGTGTCTCCACACGGTTCATACAACCGTCCTCCGTAGCGTGCCTTCTCTCGGCTCTGATCCTCCTCACGGTACGCTCGATCTCCGGATCAAATAATATTTCCTCGGGGTTCACCGTAGATCTCGTGTACATGCAAGGGAAAACAGAGTTTCAAAGGAAATGTTAGCACGATTAAGGAGTAAAAAGATAAAAGTAATGAAAAATAAAAAGAAAATACTAAGTAAAGAGAATAAAACATTGTCGCCTCCCCGACAACGGTGCCAAAAACTTGATCGTCGCCCGGCGTGCACACGCAACCAGGACGAGCGACTCGTAGTCTTACCGCAAGCGCACGGCGTAGTGGCGAGCGGGTATCGAACTCAGGGAGGGACAATGACAGTGTCCACTTCTAATCACCTAGCTATCGGAATGGTCGAGAATAATACTGGGTAAAATTGTCACAATCGTTCGTATATCGATGGAAATATCAATGAAATAAAATGGCTAGGGATAGGGAATCCCCGCTACAAACCGTATCTCGTCGTTGTGATTCGTAGGTTACACCATTGCTAGACTTGAATTTTGGGTGAACTAGTTACAACTAAATGAGGAACCAAGCTCACGCTCTCGCGCTATTGCCGGTCTATAGCAAACCTAGGTTAGGGCCCAATCTCTTGCAAACCCTAACCTAAGCCGCTAGCATTAGGATCGACATCATCGTTCAATCGTATCTCGAGCCCACTCTCGTGCAAACTCAAGCTACGACCTAGGTTGAGATAGTTCCTACCCGTCCAATCTCTTGCAAACTGGTATTTGTATAGAAATACGATTAAAAACCCTAGCCTTGGTCCAATCTCTTGCAAACCAATTCTAGAAAATCCCAATCGTAAATCTAAATCGAATTTCTAGGGCTTCCTATCAATTGGGACCCAATCTCTTGCAAATCCCAATCGATATGAATCCCTAGCTATCCGTAATAAATCGATCCCAACCTAACCCTAATCAATTCTAGCAATAATTTCACCAATTCATCACAATTCGGAAATAGGGTTCATAGGGTTCATCCCCATGCCCTAAGACGATAAAACTACTCACTAATCATTATGCAATTCATAAGAAATTCAATAGAAAATTCAGCACAAATCATTGCAATAGAGAGATTATCAATAAAAATGGAGTTTTTGACAAGAAAAGAGACAAACCAATGAGAATCCAATAGCATCCAACAAAAACCTCCTTTCTAATCTCTCAAAAAGCCTAAATCTAATTAACTAAAAAGCTATCTAAAAAGGCTGCAAAAAGTATCAAAAAGTTCTTTCTAACTAGGGCAAAACTGGGTTTAAATACCCCTCAAAATCGCCCAAAAATTCGTGACAAAAATGCCCCTGCGCAGCTCAAAAATCGCAGTTTACGCTACAGGCGGGGCGGCTCACTCGGCCGAGTGACAAATGTCACTCAGCCGAGTGACAAACCCTGTACAATTACAGTACCTTCGGGATTTTGGGGGTCTGTCTTTGGAAGGTGACTCGGCCGAGTGGATTTACTCACTCGGCCGAGGGGCAATTCTTGCTCGGCCGAGTGGAAGCTCTGAAAAGCCTGTAAAATAACAGTAAGTCGGCCGTTTTCGAAGCGTCTGTTCTCGTGCCACTCGGGCGAGTAGACTTCCATGCTCGACCGAGTGGACTATCGTCACTCGGCCGAGTGCACGCCCATTTTCTTCTGTTGATGCATGTCCGGTCTGGTCGGCCGAGTGGTCTTCTTGCTCGGCCGAGTGGGTGGTTCACTCGGCCGAGTGAGATGCTGCAAAGTCCCAATCTTCGTCTTCTTGCTTCCTCGTCGCTCCTACGACGTTCTTCTTCTCCCACTTGTCTTCCATCGCCGAATATCCCTCAAAAGAGCCTCGGGTGACACTCCGGAGTGGGAGCAAATCCTCTTGATCTCAAAATCACTCCAAATCGCTCCATATCTCCTGAAATACGACAAAAACAAGAAATCGTGAAAAGCATCACAATATTGTCGAATAATCGTGAAAAACACGATATGAGCGATCAAAGTGGCATGCAAACATGCAGAAACTGGGTGTAAAATACGGGGCGATCATTTTCCAAGTGCATCAAGCTCTTCATCAAGTACTTGACTTTTCAATCTTCCATGCCTTCAAACACACATCAGCAAGATCTATTCAGGCATATGTAAAATTGTATTTCGTTCATTTCTTGTTAAAACCTAGATCTCGGGTTGTGTGATCATTGTGGAGGGTTTCCTCCACTTGGAGGACGTACTCCACACCTTGGATGGTTTACTCCTTGATATCCCGGTTTAGGGATTATACTCAGTTTGAGTTTCATGCCCCGGTTTAAGGAGCATTAGTGGAAATCCACAGCTCGGGTTTACGAGGGTGGGACTGGAGTAGGATCGCCGGTGTAGTGATCCGAATCAGGATACATACCGTGTTTGTGATTGTATCCTCTCTTTGTTGTTGGTATATTGCATTTAATATTTCGCATTGTCTAATTTATTTTAATTAGCATTTTAATACACTAGTCACCCACGCTTTATGTGTTGCTTAGTGGGCAGAGATCCAACAATTGGTATCAGAGTGGGTTGACTGCCCTCAAGCAACGACTATGGCGTTTACAGCTTCATCACAATCTCACAAGAAAAGGTTATCCATCGTTCGACCCCCGCTCTTCAATGTGACAAATTATCCATCTTAGAATGTGATAATGATGATTTGGCTAGAGGGTCAAGAGCTTTGGGACATCACCGAGGTTCCATTTGAAAAGCCCGACAAGCCCGCGGCTCAAAGGACAGACGAAGAAGGACTTGATCAAATACAACGTAAGGGCTATGAATGCGTTTCATTGTACTCTCGATCCGAACGCGTTCAACTGTATCTCAATGTGCAAATCGACGTATGAGATTTGGTATCTCTTGGAGATTACTCATGAGGGGGACCTCAAAGGTAAAGAAATCGAAACAAAGTGTTTTTATTTCTAAATATGAAATGTTTAAGATGCAGGAAGGATCGAGATTTTTACTAGGTTTACCGAGATCGTGAATGCTTTGGAAGGACTTTGGAAGGAGATTTCTCAAGAGGATAGGGTGACTAAGATCCTAGGTTCACTCACACCTCAATGGAAGTTCAAGGTCAATGGAATTGAAGAATCCAATGACATGAGTAAGTACACCGTGGAGGAGTGCATTGAGGAGTGCATTGGAAATCTTATGGCCAACGAGGTGAGGATGCAACACAAAAAGTGACAAACGTCAAAGCCCGTTGAGAAGCAAAATGGGATTACTTTCAACACTGTAGATGAAAAGATTGAATGAAAGAAGAAATTCAATGGCATCGCTAAGAAGGTGAAGAAGAAGAAGCACGTTCACGTACCTAGAGAGGATGGATGGGACGATGAAGAAAGTGATGATGAAGATGGATGGGCAATGGAGCTTGCCAACAAACTCATGAATATCATGAATCAGTCACAACGTAAGAAAACTTTAATGTTATTTTCAAATGCTAACAAATCTTCTACTGTTTGCTATAATTGTGGCAAAACAAGCCATTTCGGGAATACTTGCCCAAAGAAGAAAAATGAGAAGTATAAGGGCAAAGGGAAGAAGCATTGGAAAGGAAAGAAGAAGAAGAATCCCACATTTGTAGGAACTTGGGATGAGTATTCATCTGATGATTCAAGTGATAGAGAAGACGATAATGATCACACGTTCACAGCCGTTGTAGATGCTGCACGTGATCTCGTAGATTGGACTACGCCAAAGTGTGTTGATGTCAATCAAAGAGACATGAAGAACATGTGTATTATGACGATCGAGTAAGATTCTTCATCCTCAAGGTCAAGTTCAAGCGATGAGAAAAGTGAAGAAGAAGATAAGACTGAAGAGGAGGAGGAGACCATGGAAGATCTTCGGGAGAACAATAAGGTAATGTTGGACTCTCTTCATAAACTAGGTAAAGCTTTAACTTCTCTTATGGCCAAGCATGATTTGTTGTTAGCTTGTCAGGGGAACACTCCCTCTATTGATATTGTTGATCCACCTATGCATGATACACAAACATTAGGTGTTGATGAGAAAGAAACACTTCTTTCTCAAATCAAGAATCTTGACATTGAAAATGATGAATTTAAAGCCACGAATCTTGATTTAGAATCTCGCATTACTACCTGAACTTTGAAATGTGACGATGAATCCCAAAAACTTCGAAAGTTTGTGAAATCCAGGTATTTTCTTAATAATTTGCTCAAACAACAACATCAGGCAAATCATCATGGGGGTTTGGCTTATAACTCAAAGTTTGGTTCCCAACCCACCACCTCTTATTATGGAGCTAAACAAAATATATATCAAGCTCCTAAGAAGATGCACTATGCTTTCTTGTATAACAACACTAACTCCAACAAGAAGCATGTAAAATACGACATTGTGAATGTGAATCAATATGATTTATTTTATGTCAAGAGGCAACCCATTCATAATAGATATGCGAAGAAACTTTTTTCTACACCAAAGCATGCATATCCCTATAATGCCAAGTTTCATCCTAATATCACTTGTCTCAAATGCCAAACTTTAGGACATTATGCAACTCATTGTCCTAAACGTAAGCTCGACAAGAGGACTATGAATGTCATGTATGGTCGCATGCGAGGGATGTCTATGTACAATCACTAATTAACAATGTTATTCACTCTAATGATTATGTTAGGAAATCAAACTCATCATGTGTATGGTGGCCTAATGCCTAGATCCACAGACACTTGATTGATTGGTTGGATGTGTGTATATTGCATATTATGTTGCATCCAACATGTATTTGTGTGTTTCCCTTTATTTCGAAAATAGTTTTAAAAAATTTCATTTGTAAATGGATTTATGGGGGTTGTTATGTTATATATGCAATGTTTATCCATGTAAATGACATAGGGGGAGTTTGTATATGCTATGTATTTTCAAAAAATCTATTTTGAGGCATAGTTTACTCCTTTGATGAGTTTTTGGGATAATTCCAATCAATATTTTTGGATATTATTTCACATTCATTATGTGACATTGTTTATTTGTGGTGTGATTTTATTTCCATAACAATGTCAACCTATCAATGCATTCACTTGATTTCTATCATTTTGCATTGATATGTCTCATGTCTCCATATTTGTTTTTAGTTCATTGAGTCAAAATTTGACCTATTCAATGACATACTCAACCATGATCATTGGTATCATACACTTTCTTTTCTCATGTCATTTGTCATATTTGGAGGAAATTGACTTTCATGTCAAAGGGTAATATATTCTTCATGTCCACCTTTTTGACAATGACAATGCGTAAAGTTATTTGGGTTATGTGAAAATGTATGTATGCATGCTTATACGTGTTAATTGCAATTGGTATTTCATTGTGCATTGTTTTTACATATAGTACTTATATGCATTTAGTCCTTATTGTTGTACTTTTAATTTTACAATTTGTATGCATATAAGTAGGGGGAGCCATTAGCATATGTTTAATGATTATTCTTATTATGTCCACATAATGGGTGTCATCATCAAAAAGTGAGAGATTGTTGGATATTGGCCAATTAGCCCAATATTGTTTTGATTATAATCACCATATTATGTAGTTGCCAATGACTCTACATGTTTTAGTCTTAGTTTAATATCGATTATCTTGATAAGGAGACAAAGCATTAGCTGATGGGTTGATTGATTCAAGGCTATGGATCAAAAGCTTGCACGAAGAATATTGGACTTCAAATGTAATTATACATTTTCTACATGTATTTTGCTTTTCTTTATAGAATATTTGTTCAGCCTTGAATAGATTCACATACTTATTCATATGCATCATTTCCATCATAGGGTATATTAGAAATCATCTAGAACCCATCCCATTTGATACCATGCTCCAAACACTTTTTATAGTGTATTTAGAGCAAGATCAGACATCTGGTATAGAGGTACCAGACATCTAGCGTGTCGGCTTTTATATTGCTTGACATAGCCATGTATCAGCCGTCTGATGTTCAAAGACCAGACGTCTGAACAGTTGCTCAGACATCTGGACGATGAACTCCAGACGATTAAATTGTGGGTTTGAGTTTTCTTGAACTCTCTGTTTTTCTCACCCACAATTGTCAGACGTCTAACAAGTGTTCTTCAGACGACTGGTTGTTTGGAGATTGGACTTCATTGTTTTTCTTCTGTCCATCTCTTCTGTCAGCCATCTGATGGTTTGTTCCCAGAGGTCTGAACAGTTAATCAGCCGTCTGGAAACACTACACCAGACGTCTGATGACTCGGCAAATCTGCCCGTTTATAGCCATTAGACTGCGGTCTTCTAGGTTGGTTTTCTTGGATTCCGTGCAGTTTTAAGGTCCTATTTAAGACCCATTTGAGCTGCATTTTTGGCACTAATGCTTATCATATAGAACTCATTTCTAGAGCCAAAAATCCAAGAGCATTTCTTTCTCTCATTCTTTCTTTCACTTGGTTAAAGTATTATGCATTGATCTTGCATTTAAAGAGAGTTTTCCAAATGCATCAAGCTCTTCATCAAGCACTTGGCTTTCCAATCTTCCATGCCTTTACACACACATCGGTAAGATCTATTCAAGACATATGTAAGATTGTATTTCATTTCGTTTCTTGTTGAAACCTAGCTCTCGGTTTGTGAAAGCATTGTGGAGGGTTTACTCCACTTAAAGGGCATACTCCACACTGTGGAGGGTTTACTCCTAGGTATCCCGGTTTAGGGATTATACTCAGTTTGAGTTTCGTGCCCGGGTTTAGGGAGCATTAGTGGAAATCCACAGCTCGGGTTTACGAGGGTGGGATTGGAGTAGGATCGTCGGTGTAGAAATCCGAACCAGAATACATACCGTGTATGCGATTGCATTCTCTCTTTGTTGTTGGTGTATTGCATTTAATATTCTGCATTGTCTAATTTATTTTAATTAGCATTTTAATTGCCAATACATTATTCACCTATTCTCTTGTACATTGCTTAGTGGACATGGATCCTACAATTGGTATCAGAGCAGGTTGATTGCGCTCAAATAACGACTTTGGCGTTTAAGGTTTCATCACAATCCCACAAGAAAGGGTTATCCACCGTTCGACCACCGCTCTTCAATGGGACAAATTATCCATCTTGGAAGGTGAAGATGATGATTTGGCTAAAGGGTCAATATCTTTGGGACATCACCGAGGTTCCATTTGAAAAGCCCGACAAACCCACGGCTCAAAGGAGAAAGGTGGAGATCAAGGCTCGGGTTTACGGGGAGTGTTGGCATTTTTTGCATGTTTTGCACTTGCGAAGAGCAAGTGGTCATAGTGGATTGAAATCTCTACGAGGAGTAGAGGTTTGGATGTAGGATTATTAGGAGAGGTATATCCGAACCAAGATAACTCTTCTGTGTTTGTGTTTGTCTTTCTTTGGAATATGTTCTTTACTTCTGCATTCTTTATTGCAAGTTTTAGCAAACTTTTAATTTGCAATATTCGTCGTGATATACATTATTCACCCACCCTCTAGTGTATATTGGGTGGGTCAATAGATCCAACATTTAGTATCAGAGCAAGACTAAGATGTCATATACCTATCTGACGAACAACTCAATCCATCAAAATTTCCAAAAGCGCAATCTACCACTCTTCCTCCACTATTAAATGGATCGAAATACTCTTATTGGAAGAAGAGAATGACGATCTACCATCATGGCATTGACTACGAGTTATGGAACATCTTGAAGACTTAGTATGAGAAACCAACAACTCCTTATTCTCAATGGACCGCCGTCGACAAGACCGCGGCAACTCACAACTCAACGGCCATGAACGCACTCTTTTGTGCCATGGACAAAATATAGTTTAATCAAGTATCTCAGACCAAATCTGCTAATGATATCTGGCACACACTCGAGGTAACTTATGAAGGAACAAGTAAAGTGAAAGAGACTAAATCTCTATTTTGGTTCGTAGATTTGAGTTGTTCACGATGAAGGAAAATGAGACAATTGGATAAATGTTCACTAGATTCATCGACATTACCAATTCTCTAATTGCTCTCGGAAAGACATACTCAAGCAGAACAAATTGTAAGATCCTCAATGCTTTAACTCCTGAATAGGAGAAGAAGACTACGACAATTGAAGAGGCCAATAATCTTTCAACCCTTATAGTGAAAAGTCTTATTGGCAATCTGATGGCTTACGAAGTTCAGCTGCATGATTGAAAGGAAGAGTCAGAAACCAAGAAAAAAGTACTTGCATTCAACGCATCATCAGACACTAAAGATTCCGACATGGATGATGATGATGTTGCACTCACTACTAAGAACTTTAAGAAGTCTTAAGAAGAGGTAAGTACAAAAATTTTAAATATAAGAATTCGGATACTTCTCTTTTTTTTCAATTGTAACAGGCATGGACACATCAAAAGGGATTTGTCCATTTTGAAATCAAAGAACAAGAACTTCAACAACACTGGCTACTCAAAGAAGGAAAAGAAGTTCGAAAAGAAGAATGCCTTTGCTGCAACATGTGATTTATCTTCAAATGAAGAAGACAATGATAAACAATCCAACAAAGAGAATGCACGTGTGCTTTATGACACAAGATGATGACAATGAAGTAAGTTATCTTGACAATGAAGAACTCCTTGATGCATTTAATGAACTTTCATGTGTTTCAAGAGACTAAATGCACAACACACATCTCTGAAACATAGCAACGAGGCTTTTGTTCTTGCCCATCAAGAGCTATCATCTGCATACACTTCATTTGATGCAATTAAGTCTGGGAAAGAATCTTTGACCTCTCAGAACTTGAATCTGACTAAAGAGAGTGAGTACACATGCTCAAATTATCTCTACATGATAGTTCAAGCTTTAACAGTTTGAATCTCTACGAGCACCACATGTTTTAATCGTGATTTCTCAAAATTTTCAAATAAAATGTTGATCGAGGACTAGCGAATGTCTGGTTTGGGGGTATTTGATGAATATAAAGTTTTGCACCTTAAACCCTAATTTTATATTATATTTCTGTTAAGTAATAAGTTAATGTAATGTAGTTGGAGCTTCTTTTTGTAATAATCTAAATAAGATGAACCTTGGTACGAGAGCAACGTGTTAAGTGAAATCAAATGCAATTTGGTACTTAATTAGAATGCAGTTAATTTGATTAAAACATTGCAGTTAACGGAGGCTCATTTCGTGTTTCACGCAGAAACTTAAATGGACATCCAACAAGGCCCACCAACAAGGCCAACTGCCCTCCCACAGCAGAACGCACCAATGAGGGCAGAAATCATGGAAGGCGCGTTTGGACGAGGAGGCAATCATGGAGGACACATCAATAATTGAGGAGGCAATCATGGAGGAGGTAATCGCGGCAATAATCGACGACGCAATCAAGGAGGAGGTGAGGACGGCAATCAATGACCATGTCTCTCTCCTTCCTTTTCTGGCAGCTGCACCAACCACTAATGCTAAATCAGAGGCAGAGATGGCGGACCAGATTCCGCCCCCTACCCCCTCTTGCCTATAAATTGAGGTCGGACCAGTGGCTAGAATCATCATCTATCCGATCATCGTCGGCTCTTTCTCCCCATTTCATCCAAACACCATTGGAGACACCTTCCGCTCATCTTCCATCGGCCAAGCTCTTCCAAGTTCTTTTCTTTTCTTTTATTATTTCATTTTTATTTTTTTAGTTTTCTGCATCTGTAATGGCAGACTAAATTCTTGACTAAGGCTGTGATTAAGTTTTTTATTACAGTGTTGATTTTTGTTTGAATAAATATAGTAATATTTTAAATTATTTAGACACTTTAAATTTCATGAAAATCGCATGATTATTTGATTCTTCGTCAACGAGACACACGTCGAGGTACATTGAATGCTTAGATATCCGTCAATTTTCAACAGGTGTTTATCGTCAGATTTCAAACAATATCTTCTATTTTATTTTGTTTAAACGATAGATTTTCTGATCAAGACACATTTATTTGTACTTAATTGAGTTATATGCAATAGAAATTTAAAGTACTGATTTTAAACGAATTCCAATGTCTTAGTGTTTATATATCATGAAAGGTTATAGCTAAAAATAAAAATATTAGACGACTTATAAGAACATTAGTCAACTAATGGTTCAAACAAAAGAAGAACTTCTGATCTGTATTAGTCCACTAATGATGAAAACCCAAAGTTACGTAAATATGTGTTAGTAGACTAATCAATGGGTAGTCGATTAATCAGTTAATTGATTGATTGAAAACACATTCTGTATTAGTCAATTATTGTCCAGATTAGTCGACTAATAAAACATATCAATGAAAATTGTTAGTCCGTATTAGTTGACTACTAAATACATCAGTCGACTAATCAAGGAAAGATTTGAACATCAAGAAAAAGAAAAGGATACTTATCAGTCGACTATTAGATTTTGTTGGTCAACAACTAATGACACTAGGAATCAAGGAATTAACTTAGAATTAATATGATATGATCAAGTATTGAAGTCATGCATATTTCAAGACTTGAAAACTTATTAGATGAGTGAGAGAGAGGATGTCATCAAGGCTTTACAAATCATCTATGATACGAAGTAATAATAAAGTACCAATGAAACAATATAAATATTTCAAGCTCGATTGATGTGCCAATAATTTCCAAGCACTTTGACATTGATGTAGTATACAATCTAGCGACCTGAGAGTAACCATATGCTTTTGTATGGCTGCACAAAACAAGTTAGTGCACGCATATTATCATCAAAACATACATTGAACTGACCCAATATCTAATAAAAGCCTTTTAACTGTGCTGAGCACATTCAACTTGGTCTTGCAATCTCTGTTGGAACAAGTAGAGTTCTTTTTTCTTGGCTTTGTAGCGGTTACCAACACAGAGGGTTTGACTACATATAGTAATACATCGGCATGATTTATAGAATAGATAGACCATATAAATATAAAGGCGGATTGACAGATTGGAGTCTTCCAAATCTGATATCATTGTTTTTGCGACCCTCCGCTTCACCTTTTTTATAATGCAATTGGTTAAATCCATTGTCTCATGGCATATGCTACAACTGATAGCTAACCAAACAATTTTGTTTTGTTTAATTAATAAATTATTCAGAATTGATAAAACTTTCATGATAAAAGATGGCATATTGAAGCTATATACAGCCTCACAAATTTTCAGTACTGAAATGCAAAACTTGTTTAATGAAGTCCATTTCAGGTGCATGAGTCAATTGATGGCGATATTATGATGATGCTACTTTTCACAAGTATTACATTTTGATAATCATATCAAAAGTACCGAAAAGTCATGTGCATTGCTATTTAAAAGTAATCACAATTATTGGAATTATAAATTATTTAATTGTTGCAATGTCAAACTCCCTTCATTTTCGACTGAATTTGAGATTTTGATTGAGATGTCATGGGCTAACATAACTTAGCACATTACTTCAATGTTTCCTTTAGATATACAATTTAATTCAATTCAATTTAATGGCATTAAATTCAATTCAATTCAATTTACACTTGATACTCCCAATTTCTCATGCCATTAAAAAAATTAATAAGTAATAAATATCTTTGCTTTTTTCTTTATAAACCATTGACAAATCAAAATACTCAACAATAATTCTGCGTAAATTGTCAATTTTATTACACATACATGCCCTTGCCCATAAATCTAGGATCTGCTTAATGTGTTACTTGGGACCATCCATCAAAGTTAAGCTTGAGAAATTAAGAGTTACCGTCCACTGCAGCTAACACAGTGCTCATTCGCCTCTTTTCGCAGTTTTATTCTCCAGCATTGAACCTCTGAAGAAGATTTTTCTCTGAAATCGCTAGTCTGCTAAATGACCACTCTCTGCTGTTGGTTAATTCAGCTTTAAGATCCATCAAAGAAAGGTTGTCTGCAGTTCAGTCGAAAATCCTTACTATATGCTTACAACTGTTAAAATAGACTAATAAATATTTGAAAGTTACCTCAATTTCCATGGCATCAACCGATTGGAACACGTCTATTCTGCACTTGCTGCAAACCCACGAGCTTCATCCATCATGTGCTGCAAACCAGTTACCTTGCTCAGTTAAACAAGTTATTCATTTAGTGAAGGTGAGATCAGTTTTCTTTATCTAAAAATATTGCTACGCATGAACAACAAATAGTTCGTCAGCCTTTGTGCTTGACAGATTAACCTTGTAATATTATGAAATCCATGTACCCAATCTTTCAGCATAAATAGTAATCTACAGGCTTTAGTTTAGCATCAGTCTGCTATGATCTTTCAAATGTCAATTAATTGAAGAGCTTTGCCATTCGGGCTTAACTAGAGATGGTCTGGGACCAAAAATAGCAGATACAAGGTTTTAAAGGTGACATCATGCTTGTCATAAGAGTAAGAAAACTTTGCTTTTAATTATATAGTTGGCCAATTCATCACATTTTCAGAAATCAAACAATCAAATGACAATATTGTCCTGTTCATGAAATAATTATTTTCTTTTATAAGTTTTTCTAATCCAAAACATTACCTACAGACCAATAAATCAGAAATCAGACATGAAGACCAGCACTAGATGACCAGAGATAGCAGACATTTACCTCAGCAACTTGGAAGACGAAATCAAGAACTTAAGAGTTCGTGAGTTAATTTCGTGGTATCAACTAACACAACAGTTCCCTCGGTATCAATGGTATTCAAACTCCTCATCAGCTGTCTGCTGATCAAGCCTTTCGCCCTGTTAGTACCAGCAGCTTCACCCCAAACATGAAGCAATCATTATACATGGATCTTTCCCCAATGACTTCATTAGGATAGCTTGTGGAATCCAGTCTCCTTGTCAATTTTGACGTGATTAAGTTATTGACGTGTGGAAACAGGTGGTTCATCCCCATACATTCAGCAATCCCATGCATGGATCTTTAACCCTGATGTTTTAATTACATCACTCATGAAGAGGAGTATAAATCTCGCATCCAACTTACTTCACCAGTAATCATTGCAGGAGCACTTTCCTTCAAGAAAATGATGGAATCGATTATTATCCCTAATTGTAATTTCCCGGCTATATATTGCAGAAACAAACTTCATGAATTCATGGCAATCACCACAAATTCTTAAGTTCTTCACCACATGGATTGGCACTCCTTGAGATGTACTAATTAGCCCAAATGCTACTGCCATTTTCTCGCTATGTCGACTCAAGAGAAACGATTTCTCACCTTCATCCACGTCCATGAGAACATTAGCCAAGTCTGGTATGTGACCAGAAAGTGTGAGTCTTTCACTCATCTCCTCTACCATGTTGGCTATGGAGCTCATTTTGGGATGTGACTCATCACTCGATGTGAACTCATGGATTTCTCCGTCTATCTCAATTATGCTCGAGCCTGGCAGCTTCCTGATTCCTTTCTCCTTCAAATCCATCCTCACTCTTGCAGCATCATCCCATTTGCCTGCTGAAGCATAGACATTTGAAAGGAGAACATGGATTCCACTCCTCTCTGGGGCCAACTCAAGAACTTTTTTCGCTGCATACTCTGCCAATTTGAGGTTACGATGAGTGTGGCTGGCAGCTAATAATGCCCCCCATATAACATCGTTAGGCTCCAAGGTCATGTTCTCTATGAGAGCTTTCGCTTCTCTTAACCGCCCAGCCCGACCAAGAAGATCCACCATGCACCCATAGTGGACCACTTCGGGAGGAAAACCATAAACTTTGGTCATGGAATGGAAGAAGTGACGGCCCTCTTTAACCAATCCTCCATGGCTCAATGCAGTCAAGACCCCTACAAATACCACGCTATCTGGCTTCACCCCTCCCGCGACCATTTGGTTGAAAAGCTCTAATGCTCGTTGTCCATTACCATCAGCAGCCACAGCTCCAATTGCTGCAGTCCAAGCTGAAACATCTCTCACAGGCATTTCATTGAAGATTTCCATTGCACTCTTGGAATCACCACACTTAGCAAACATATCGACCAATGCGGTGCCAAGCTTAACGTTCCACGTGATTCTCTTCTTCTCAATGTAGGCATAAACCCACCTGGCAAGGTCCAAAGCACCTAAATAACCACATGCTGAAGATACACTCACCATTGTCACTCTATCAGGATTAATGCTCACACGCTGCATTGCTCGAAAAAGCATAATAGCCTCTTCGAACCTGCTTACTTGTACTAAAGCGCTAATCATTGTATTCCATGAGAAAAGATCTCTCACGGGCATTATGTCAAAATATCTACAAGCCAAATCAAAATCACCATTTCTTATACATCCACTAATAATGGTGTTCCAAGAAACCTCCGTCCGGTTTTTCATCGATTCAAAAACTTTAAATGCAGCATCAGGATCCCCACATTTCATATACATATCGATGACCGAATTACAAACAGCCTCCCAACCAGCCAATCCATTCCGAACGATGTAACCATGGAGTCGTCTCCCAAAAATGGGCTCACCTAGCTGGGCGGAGGCCGAGACTGCACCAACTATTGTGACTCGGTCAGGCCTCGGTCCCAAATCCAGCATTTTATTAAACACCGCCAATGCCTCATTTGGCAACTCCAACCGAGCATAGTTTGTCACCATCGTATTAAAAATAACAATATTCCTATCAATACATTCATTAAACAACCTCACCGCCTTATCGACCTCACCACACTTCATGTACATATCCACAAGCGAATTTACAAGATGCATGTTGAACCCAATTCCTGAGTCTGCAACATAAGCACAAATCCTTTCGCCCGACTCCAGATCTTGCAATTTAGCACACGCCGATACCACACAAGCCATGGTAACTGAATTGGGCATAATTCTGTTCTCCTCCACCATCTCATAAAACAAAGAAATAGCCTTTCGTGGGTCACCACTTCTCGCATATCCATCAATAAGACTAGTCCAAGAAACCACATTTCTGTCACACATTCCATCAAACACCTTCTGGGCAGACTCCAAGTCCCCAATTTCTGAATAAAAATGTATCATCGAGTTCTCAGTAAAGAAGTCAGATTTTATTCCAACCTTAATCAGAACACCATGCAGCTGAATTCCTTCCTCCAAAGCTGCAATCTTCGACAACCCCGCAAAAAGAGGAGGAAACGTAAAGCGATCCGGGACCAATCCTCGACCGACAATGGACCCATAAAGCTGGATGGCTTTCTCGATCGAACCCAGCGATGAGAAACCTCTAATGAGGGAGTTTAACATGAAAAGCACAGACTTGGCGTCGAGGTCTAGCTCGGTTATGGAGCTATGGAATGAAGCGAGAGCATAGTGCAAGCTGAGGGGGGTGGAGAGCTTGGAGTAGGCGGCGACGAGAGAGGGGATGGGATGATTGGGGAGGGAGAGGGATGATCTTGTGATGTGGGCGTGGAATTGTTTGATTTGGTCGATGGTTGTCGCGAGTCTGAGAGATTCGGTCATAGAGTTGGAGTTTGTGGTTTGAGTAGGGGTGATGGGTTGATGATGGGTTGGAGGGTGAAGAGGAGGAGGCGGTGAGATGATGGCGGCCATGGCCATGGGACAGGAGTTGATGAGAGAAAAGAGAGGATGAAATGCAACTTCTCAATCGACTGGGATGACGGGCGTCGATGACCTGGGTCTATAGCTAGTAAATGTTAAATGCTAGGTGTTTTTTCTGGGGAGTTACTACGCGCACAGATCTTTTTGTTCTGCGTACGAGCTTTTTGAAATGAACATTAATTAAAAAGTTATGTTTGGTCTCCCCTCGTCTTTATCCTCCCATTAAACCTTATCAAGCTTACTAATAGGAACCATTGATATCACATGTCATTTCATATTCTACTACTATGAATAAATAGAGTACCATGTCTTTGTGCCATTGTTACTCATTCTTTTGATTTTCCAACACGTTATCAGCACGCTCTGAAGCTGAGCCGAATCCCTGCCGAGGGACGAACTGCGAGGACGCGTATAGAGATTTGTTCTCCGACCTTCGCTAGATCCGGCAGGTAGGATATAGAGGTAAAATTTTAGCAACCCCTAGATCAATTTTTTACATGCGCATGTTGTTAAATCTCTGATAATTATTTTCTACAAGTTCTATAGCATAATCTATAGCAAAAAAATCATTAAATCACCACACATATTGACTATTAAAAAACAATTTAAAGTCAATTTTTTCATTGATTATTAAAATACAAAAAAAACTGAAACAAAAACAACTTTCTGGGACATCCTAATCGTCGGCAAACCCCCCTCCTGTCGAGGGTTCTCTGATCTGCCATTCCCCCTCCTGTCGAGGGGGGCTGTTCGCTTCGCCTCCCCCTCCCGTCGAGGGGGGATGCGCCGCCCGCTTTGCCTCCCCCTCCGGTCAGGGGAGCCTGCGTCCGGATCGTGGCTGCCCCGCCCCCCCTGACGGGGGGGGGGCGGGGCACCCCCCGTCAGGGGGGGCGGGGTTGATGAGACATAGAGTTGGAGTTTGTGGTTTGAGTTTGCGGGTTGGTGAGACATAGAGTTGGGGTTGATGAGACATAGAGTTGGAGTTTGCGGGGTTGATGCCCCACCCTGTCGCCCCCCTGTCGGGGTGGCACCCCCCTGTTGGGCCTTCTATCCGCGTCAGAGCGTCGCACGCGTCGGAGCACCGGCTTCGAATCGACGGTGGGGAAAACACGATAACTCTTGAAGTTGATTCTGTTCAGGCAGAAGTTGATGAGAAAAGCTCAGGCAGAAGTTGATTCTGTTCTTGGGGAAAACAGGATAATTCTTGAAAGCATCAGAAAACTAGAGCAAGGTTTACAAATCTGTTGGGATTGAACTTGAAAATAATTTTGATGTTTCTCCACTTCAGAATCTTCAGGATCAATCCATCGTCTGTTAAAATAGACATGGCTTACCCTTTAAAATAATTTTGATGTTTCTCCAACTTCAGGATCTTCCGGATATCATTCTGTTAAAACAATTTTGATGTTGGAGTAAATTTGACCACTTTTAGATTGGTAAATAGCCATGGCTTACCCTTTAAAATAATTTTTCCATGGTTTCCACTTCGTTTTCGATGCTGGGTGGCTAATACTCATATTCATTAACCCATCATCTGTCCAGTGTGTTATAGCCCCCCCCCCCCCCCCACCCCCTCTTTAAAGCCCTAACCATAGGGTGAGGGAGAGAATAAGCATGGGCCTCCCCTGATGGACTTTGAGCCCGATAAATAATAATAAATAAATAAATGGGTATCTTTTGGCTTACGTGCCTGTAGCCCACAGCCAGCCCGCAGGCTTCTAGCCTGCAAGCCAATTTATTATTAATTCGGAAAAATTCCATTTTTCAAAGCCTGAAATTCCAGAAAAATCTGGAAAAATCCAGAAAAAACAGAGAAAATCCGGGTGAGGATATTGTGTATGACTAACTCCTCTTGGGGTATTTTGGCGCAAATTAAAAATTTGTTAACGAATTTTATGTGTAATTCATTATTTATCGTTTTATTTAAAATTGGATAAAAAATATTTTACGTTTTAATGATTACAAGGATCCTGAGACCACTCTGTTGTTAGGTTAGTTATCTAACCTAACGGGTAATGACGTTTTCACGTGGTCCAAGTAACTTTTTAACGTAAATTTAATATATTTATCCAATAAAATTACCTGCGATGTTGAATAATTGAATTGATTATGCATGTATCTTTGCGTGGTTGATTTTTATATTGACTGTAGCATATATAAACTGTGTGGATGTTGTAAATAATTCAGTCTTGTGGTTTGGGATCGGCCATTTTGTGATACACCTTTTTATATTCCTTACTTTCTTTTTCTGTTTTGAGAGATTTTGTAGTGAGGTTATAATGTAAAATGCCAATGACCGGAGCTCAGCCAAATTGAAGACAGATGAAATCTGCTTTATGCTAGGACCCAAACTGGATTCCCAAGTTGTATTTTTTATTTCTTTTTGTATTTCATTTTTGGGCTGTATTCGGTCATTTTTGGACATTTTATCTCTAAGGGTATCTGGCCGATCCCCACATGACTGTTTATTTATTTATTTTTGCATGAATTTATTTTTCACTAATATTAATTCATTTATATTCAATTGCATAGATAAATGGCAAAATTGGCTAGCTTCGATTTCGAGGTCCTTGATGCAGCAGGAAAGAACTACCTGAGTTGGAGAGTGGACCTGAAGTTCCACCTGCGTTCAGTAGCACTCATTTACTCAATTTTGGCCCCCGCGGCGGCTGAGACACTGCTAGCAAGGCCCCTGCAGCGGCCCAGCGAGCTGGCAGTTCTACTACTGTTGTCTCCGACATGGATAAGGCGAAAGCCATTATCTATATCAGGAGACACATAGATCGGACCTTAAAGGCCGAATACTTAACGGTAGAAGAACCTCTTGAGTTGTGGACAACACTAGAGGCACGTTATAGTCATCAAATTGATGTCATACTACCACGTGCCAGTTATGAGTGAGAAAATCTCTGTCTTCAGGACTATAAGTCCGTTGCTGACTACAACTCAGCACTTCATAATATCACCTCATGCCTGAAGTTGTGTGGTGAAGAAGTCTCAGAGCATCGCATGTTGGAAAAGACATTTACCTCTTTCTATGAGAAAGATGCAATCCTTATGCAACAGTACTGTGAACGCAACTTCACGAAGTTCTCTGATATGCTCTCTTGCCTTCTTAGGGTAGAGCAGAATAGAGACTTACTACTTGCCACTCATAATCTGCGCCCTGCTGGTGCTGCCCCTCTCCCTGAAGCCCACCATGTTTCTCCCCAGAAGTGGAAAACAAGAAGAAGGCTAGAAAGAACAAAGGAAAAGCTGAAGTGAAGCCAGCAAGAGCACCACCCCAGAACAACAACAACAAGGGGAAGAATAACTTCACATGAAAGCGTAAGAACACTGATCCAGTGCAAATTCCTAATAAGAACTGGGAGGACAAATGCCATGGATGTGGCATGACTGGACATTGGTCTAGAACTGTCGCATTCCTCGCCACCTCCAGGACCTGTATCAGGCGAGCCTGAAGCCTCCCCCTGAAACAAACCTGGCGGATATTAAAGCTCTGACCAAGTTCACTGCACAAGACTTCAAGAATGATGATATGCTCGATTGAGCCTTATCTTGTTTGCTCTTTATCTTTGCATTTTAAATACTAGTTTCCTTCATCTGTATTTCCTTTTTGGAACTTTATGAATGCATATTTAGCTTTTCTATTCATTCTGATATATAGATGAAATGTGATATATTATGGACAGTGCTTAGATGTACTAGTGAAGCATTAAAAATTGCTCCCACATACAACGAGACTATAAGATGCAAATTTCTCTCCTTAATCATATAAGAATCTCCCAAGTTTCAAGGATATTACGTTTAAAACGAATATACCTTGGAAACTATGGATAATAATAGTGATTATCTTTATATAACTCGTCAAACGGATGACCAGAAGACCATCTGCACATGATTCGTTGGACCCCCGTCGGGTCCCTATCATTATAGATATTCTTCCTATATAAAGCCAACTTGACTGTGCACCAGAAGTGCCTTTCATTGCAGAGTTTTCAACTTTGGCACAATAGACTTGGTCATCCTGGGTCAGCGATGATGGACGCATCATCAAATGAATCCCTTGGAAAACCTGAAGATTATTCAAAAGGTTAAGTTTCCTTGTCCCCTTTTGTCAAAAGGGAAAACTTATAGAGATACCTTCCCTCCAGAAAGTGGGATTAGAATCTCCTGGCTTCATTGAGAGAAAACATGGTGACCTTTGCGGGCCTATTCACCCCGCAAGTGGCCCATTTCGGTACTTCATTGTACTGATAGATGCATCTACTAGATGGTCTTATGTGTGCCATTTTGTCCACCAGCAATCTAGCTTTCTCAAAAGCTGATAATGTGGGTGAATTCACTACACATGTCTTTCAAGACTACTGCCAAGCAACCGGCTTTGAAATTGAACATCCTGCAGCATGTTCATAGTCAGAATTGGTCATCAGAGTCTCTGATAAAAAGACTCCAATGGATTTTGTGTCCATTATTAAAACCTAGTTGCATGTGGATGTTTAGGGATACGCCATACTGCATTCTGCATCGCTAATCACGATACGGTCCTCTTGTGGCCATATCTTATAACTGATGCCGCTTGCTTATGGTCCACCACCAAACATATCTCATTTGAGAGGTTTGGATGTGCTAATATTTGTCCCCATAGCACCACGTCTTGATAACTGTGAATTTGATGAGCAAAGTCTCATTAAAATAGGCACGCAGTCTAAAGAATCCTGAAGCTTCTAAGACCATATCATGGGACACAAAAGTCCTAATCTTGTTATGTTCCGCATACTGTTTTTGCGTGAAGATGAGATCCAGAAAATCCTTCAAATTCAGACTAAAGTAAATCAATTGGCGGATAAATTCACGGACAACCCTAAGATTGTTCGTTCACACGTCCCTGATGTCAACACGCCAGCTAGTATTGACATCCCAAAAGATGGATGCAATCCACTGGCAGCAGAACTGGCTATACCTCAATTGAAAAGAGGACTCCCGCCAGGTTCAGAATATAAAGTTCCTTGAAAGAGGAAGGTTCCTGGATATATTAAAATGATCCCACCACAGGATGCTGAGCTCAGACCAGTGACCTCTTCCCTCCTAATTTCCCCTGCAGAGGAAACAATAGGATAAACATCACTTTATTAAGTACGTACTGGAGAGGTACTGGACAGATATAGCTCAGTCGACGACGACGATTTTGCTTTCGCTATTGCCGTTCACGTCGCTGAATACGATGATGACGTTCAACCCACTTTTCTATAGCATAAACGCATAGATTGGCCAAAGTGGGACGAGTCAATAAGAGTAGAGCTGGACTCACTCTTGAAAAGCAAAGTCTTTGGACCAGTAGTCCATACGCCTGGATGTGTAAAACCTGTGGAATATAAGTTGAGTTTTCATAAATAAATGAAGGAAATGTGATCATTTTCCTTTTTCATACTTAGCCTAACGTCTCTGGAAAAGCCAAGAAATGCAGCTCATGGATGTTGTGACTGCATATCTGTACGGCAATATAGATATATAGATCTATATAAAACTTCTAGAAGGGTATACTCTACCCCCAGAGATGAAAGAAAGACGTAGGAACGTCTTCTCTATAAATGCCTCAAAGATTAGTATATGATTCTAATAGGTTCTCCTACAGAGACCATTGAGATATCAGATACCTAGTCAAAACAGGGTATTGTCTCGGCTTACAGATTAAAACACCTTTTATGGTGGAATCCTTTTATATTCTTCATACACCAGGAGTTTATGAAGAAAGATGCCCATTTGCAATCTAATAAAAATGGATGCTTATTTATGACCCCTTCCAGTCGCTGGAAGAGGGGGAGGACATCCTAGGTCCTGAAGAGCCTAGCTCTAGTGTACTAGATACACTCCTTTATCTGGCCAACTGCATGTGTCTCTATTAGAACGTCTGCAGTAAAGCTGTTAGCCAGGTACAGTGCTATCCTGGAGAGCACCACTGGACCAAGGATAAGTTGCTCCTGCGCAACTTCCAAGGGTCAAGGAATATATATCGCATATGCAGGTTTACAGATCATCGCGATGACTAAGCACAAATGGTCGACCACCTCCTAAAGATTTCATATCATTCTCCAATGTCTACATCTTCTGAGAAGCTCATCATCCAAAAAGCATATCTAGAATATGCTCATCCAGGTCCAGCAGTACCTTGCAGGGTGTAGACTGAGTAAAAGAATACATACGTGGAGTCATCTACCAAACTTCAAAGAGCGTATCACTCCTAACTGCCACAGTTTTCCAGTAGCAGCTAAATATGAGTGAAACTTGTATAGATGAGTGAAGATTGTATTTGCTTTCAGAACATGATGGATGCATAGACGAATAGGATATGATTGTATAGATACATAGGAGATCTGCAAGCCTGAAGCTTGTACAGATCAGGGGGAGTTGATAGTAGAGTTGTACTCTTTTTTCCTTAGATATGGCTTTTCCCATTGGGTTTTCCATAGCCAAAGATTTTAATGAGGCAACCTCATTTAACTCTGGACCCTGAAGTGTCCACCTCTAATGAAAGCTGAAAGACCTACAAGCATAACCACGCAGCACGCCACTTTTTGACCTGCAACCATCTCAACAACTTTCCATTAACAAATTTTCCCTTCAAATGGTTGTGCGCGCAAGTAAAACGAATCAACTCCCTTTAAACATTTGTGCACGCGAGTGGTTGTGCGCGAGTTGAAAATTCTTAAGTGGTCGTGCACGCGAGTAAAATGGTTCGTGCCCAAATCAACTCTCATCAATTTCACAAAATATGCAAATGAAGTTTAAATATGGTGCAATAATTGAAAGAAGAGCACAAGAAGATCGATGATTCTTTCCTAATAACAACCCATTTCTAGAACTAATGAAGAAGTATTTGTAAGGACCCTGGCTATGAGGAAAACACTAGAATGGGGGTTGAATAGTGCTTATAAAATTTAAACGTTAGTTATACCAATTTAAATTCATAACCAACAATAAATGCGGAATTATAAATAAACCAAAATTGAAACAATGCTAATACAAAGTATGTTTCAAGGGTTCAGATTACCTAAGTCAACTCTCGACTTGTTCCCGGTAATCATATGTCCCTTCCACCCGGATACTACCGGATACTCAAGTTAGAACCCTAACTTGAGGTTTCCTTTAAACCCTCCTGTAGCAACCCTACAAGTGAAATCGAAACACAATCGATGTCCTTGACTCTCACAACGTGGGAGCAAGCAAACCACTCTCACAAACCAAGAGTTAAACCAATATCGAAAGAAATGAAATAATGAGATTGCAACACTTACATTCACCTATGCCTTGAAGTAGAACTTGAAGGAGCAAGCGTTTTGTGTGTTGAGGTCTCTTTCAAAAAGATAGAAAAGCCCTTTCTCTTGTCACCACCAATTGCCTAGAGGATATCACTTTGATTCTAGGTTGGAGAGCAAGAGAGAATGAGATTGGAATTCTTGGGCTTTTGAATTTGAGAGCTTTGAAAAACTTGAAGTTGAAAGATAGGGGTTTGCAAGAGATGATCAAGAAGATAAATAGCCCCTCAATGGAACAGTAAAAGATCTCTTTATAGGTTCCCCAAAACCCCTAAACAGAATCGTCAAAACCCCTTTGAAATCCGTGGAGAAAAAGCCAACGGATAGAATTTACACATTCGATAGTCAACTGGTGAAGAAAACATAGTCGACTGATGCACTGTGTCAGAGAGTAGGTGAGAATTCAAATGGTAACTTACCATGTAGAACAGTCGACTGATGAAGAAAATACAGGCACTTGTAAACCTAACAGGTGCCTGTAAATCCTTCTACAGGCGAATGGCCGTAACATGGGTAAGCTGAGAAACCTTAGAAAGTTTTCGGAAGACACGACAAGCGACTGATGTGGAACACACAGGCGCCTGTACCATGGACATGCGCCTGTGAAACCAACATCAGTCGACTGTCACTAATACTTGAAACTTTCCATAGAGCAGAGTCTGCGGAGGAATCATAGACAGACGACTGTTGAAGCATTGATAGTCGACTGTGCCTTGGATAGGCGACTGTCAATCCAACTGTCATGCCCCGCTTCCCAAGTATAGGAGGCTAGATGCGAAGAGGTCTGCTCAGACTTGAAGCTGTGAAGCTACAGTCTGATAAGCGTCTGTGTGTTCATCCATTCGTAGATTCTTGCATTGCAATGAAACAACAACAACAATAATAATTTTGAAAGCTGGCAATAAATAACCAACATTCAAAAACAACATCCAAATCGTTATTCAAAACATCCAGAGATAAGTCATAAAAGAAGTACAAGAGAGTTTAAAGAGAAAGGCCCCAGGCATGGCTGAAAAGTAAAACATCAATAAGGTGCTATGCACCGAAAAACCTAACAGCAGCAACTAAGGAAAAGCCTCCAGCTGAGACTAGGATAGGTCTCTGGTATCCTCGAACTGAACATCAGCAGAAGCCTCAAGCTCGACGTCAGCAAACTGGTCGTCCTCAGCAACAACCTCATACTCAAAGCCTAACATATGACACCGAAAGAGAAAAGGGCGCATGTCAGCAAAAATCTCCAAAAGGTAAAAATGGGAGACTTTTGTGCAAGGAAACATAAAAGTAATGAATACAACTAGCAGTTTAAAACATAATGACATGGCATAATATTTAATGAATGCAGCAATTAAAATAAACATGATATTTATCAATGCATGTCACGTCGTAGTAAAAGGCTACTAAACAATATTTCACGATTTCACGAAAAGCAAGCAATCATGTCATGCACATGGGTTATGCCTTTCAGCTGAAGTTGCTGTACAGGCACACTTCTACGCTGAGTGATCACTTAACCCTACCCCTCCATGTGTGTCTGAACTGGCGCTCAGCTTCTGGATCATGAGCCAGGAAGTGTTCTTATGGCATAGGGTTGACCTAGCCTCTTTACATGTTGTAGGAGTCAGAATCCTACTCGCCGTAGCTTATTATTCATTTGTAGCGTGCTACGCATTCATGACAAGACATTCAAATGCATGAAATGATATGTGATATGCAACATTTATAGTATAAAAGGCAGTTATTGAATGCGTAAAGTATATCAGAAAGTAACCGTGACATGTGATATGCATGAACATGGCATAGCAAAGGTATCGGATCTAACTTCTTTGTCAAGCTAGATCAAGCATGGGTATTGGATCTAGCTTCGTTGTCAAGCTAGATCAAGCATGAGTGTCAGATCTAGGTTCGTTGTCAAGCTAGATCAAGCATGGTGTCTAGGCGACTATCATTTCATCACCTAGCCTCTTTTACACAAAATCTCAAAATAGCCTAAACATGGCTTAACATCAACTGTGCAAGTTTCACTTTCCTGAAATATCGTCCGTAAATCTCAGATCAACGGGGTCCAAAAACTTCCTATGTACTCAAACCAATCACCAACCTATAGTCCCATATTACTTAACTTCAATTAGTTATTTAATCAAAGCAAGGAAATTTACGGTTTTTAATCTTGTTAAACATGCGGGTGTGCGGGTTCCTACGGATCGGGGTTTACCTTAACACGACGCGAAAGCTACACTGATGTCGGGTAGTGACGTCAGGGGTTGGATTCCGACAGCGAGCAAGATACGGCGTGTGCTTGTGGTGAAGATGGCCGCGGGACCGCGACAAGGAGGAGATGAACGACAGGTGGTTGCGGCCTAGGGGGACAGCCAGAAGAGAGGGAGAAGGGCCGACTGCAAATGGGTGGCCGACAGTTTTTGGGTTCGGCCTGCTGTTAAGGGGGTACGACAAGGAGCCTCGTGGGAGAGAGGGGCTGGCCGGCGATTTGTGGAGGAGGGTGCTGATCACTCCATATTTTACACCTTTTTTCTGCATGTTTGCATGCCATTTTGATCGCTCGAATCGCGCTTTTCACGATATTTCGGCAATATTGCGATGCTTTTCACGATTTCTTGTTTTTGTCGAATTTCAGGAGATTTCGAGCGATTTGGAGTGATTCTAAGATGCACCCACTCCGGAGTGTCACCCGTGACTCCTTCGAGGGGAATTTTGCTTTTGGAGAGGAGTGGAAGAAAAAAGAACATCGTAGGAGCGACGAGGGAGCGAAAATATGAAGTTTGGGCATTTTGAGCATGTCACTCGGCCGAGTGAAGGAGTCACTCGGTCGACCATCGAGAGCCCGCTCGGCCGACCAGATCGGACACACAGAAGACTGAGTATCAGTGTGCACTCGGCCGAGCATCGCCTGCCCACTCGGTCGAACCACGGAGACACCACTCGCCCGAGTGGCATCAAGACGATGACAACAAAAGTCCCAGACTTACTGTAATTTTACAATCGATTCCCGAGTTTCGACTCGGCCGAGTGAAGAAGTCCCCTCGGCCGAAGCAAAGAAAGTCACTCGGCCGAGTGACTCCCGAGGAGCCGACCCCCAAAAGTCCGAAGTTACTGGAATTTGTCAGGGATTGTCACTCAGCCGAATGACATTTGTCACTCGGCCGAGTGAGCCGCGCTGCCTGTAGCGTAAACTGCAATTTTGAGGCTGTGCAGGGGCATTTTCGTCACAGTTTTTTGGGCGATTTTGGGGGGTATTTAACCCCAGTTTTTAACCTAGTTTAGAGAGCTTTTTCAGAAATTTTTGCAACCTTTTTTAGATTACTTTTAGGAGATTAGATTTAGCTTTTAGGGGGGAGAGAAAAGTGTTATTTTGTTGGATGCTATTGGTTCTTCATTGGTTTGTCTCTCTCTCCATCAAAAACTCCATTTTTATTGATATATTGAATATTGCAATGAATTCTATTGATTTTATTTGTGAATTTCTATTGAATTTCATTATGAATTGTGAGTAGTTTTATCGCCTTAGGGCATAGGGATGAACCCTACGAACCCTATTTCTAATTTGAGATGAATTGGTGAAATTATTGCTAGCATTGATTAGGATTAGTTTGGGATTGATTTAATACGAATAGCTAGGGATTCATACCGATTGGGATTTGCAAGAGATTGGATCCCAACTCGATAGGAAGCCCTATAAATTCGAATTGGGTTACAATTGGATTTCTCCGGAATCGGTTTGCTAGAGATTGGACCGAAACTAGGGTTTTTGATTGCAATTCTATATCAATACCCGTTTGCAAGAGATTGGACGAGTAGGAACTATCCCAACCTAGGTCGTAGCTCGAGTTTGCACGAGAGTGGGCTCGAGATACGATTGGAAAATGATGTTGTTCTTCATGCTAGCTTGCCTAGGTTAGGGTTTGCAAGAGATTGGACCCTACCCTAGGTTTGCTATAGACCGGCAATAGCGCGAGAGCGTAAGCTTGGTTCTACATTTAGTTGCGACTAGTTCACCTGAATTTCAAGTCCAGCATTTGTGACACATACGAATCACAATGATGAGATACGGTTTGTAGCGGGGATTCCCTACCCCTAGGCGTCTTTATTAATTTGATATTCCTTTTATACAATTGAACGACTTTGACCGCTTTATAGAGAATATTTCTCGACCATTCTTATAGCCAGGTGAGTTGAAGAAGACACTGTCATTTGACCTCCTCGTGTTCGATACCCGCTCGTCGCTACACCGTGCGCTTGCGGTAAGACTAGCGAGTCGCGTGCCCGGGTGTGCATCCGGGCTCCGATCAAGTTTTTGGCGCCGTTGCCGGGGAGGCAATAGTGTTTGATTCTACCTACCTAGCTATTTTTCTTTTTTGTTCTATTATTTCTATTTCTATTTTACCCTTCCTTTGTGCTAACTATTTCTTTGAAACTCTGCTCTCCCTTGCATGTACACGAGATCCTCGACGAACCCCGAAGAAATACTATACGATCTGGAGATCGAGCGTACATTGAGGAGGATCCGAGCGGAGAAGAGACCCGTTACGGAAGGAAATTTTATGACCCATCCTGAGACACCCGAAGAATTGGCGGAGCGAATGGCGAGGTTCATCTCCATAAGAGATAGGCTCCTGCCTAAGACTTCTTCCAAGACCTTGTCCATAGCTATGCCGGAGTTGGCGGCCGACAAAAATTTCGAATTGAAGACCGGATTGGTGGTTCTTATGCAACAAGATCCTTTTCATGGGAACTCCCATGAAAACCCTCATTACCACATCCAGCTCTTCCTATCAAAATGTGCCACCTTCCAAATGCCGGGCGTCTCCATAGATGCTATCAGACTGCGCCTCTTCCCCTTCACACTCAAGGACAAGGCCTTATATTGGTTGAGGACGCAAACTGAAGGAATCTTCACCACTTGGGATGAATTGGCGAGTGCCTTCGTCGACAAATTTTACCCGCCCTCCAAGACGGTGAAAATAAGAAGTGCTCTTATGTCCTTCAAGCAAGGACCGCAGGAGACTCTCTATGAGGCATGGGAGCACTTCAAGGACTTGCAACATCAATACCCCCATCACAGCATTGAAGATTGGGAGCTTGTCCACAGTTTCTACAATGGACTCCAACCGGGCACAAAACAGATTATTGATGCTACCGCAAATGGAGCCATTTTGTCAAAGACCCCCGATGAAGCTACGGCCTTGCTAGAGGAAATGGCCTCCAACAACCAACAATAGGAGGACGAGCGAGGACACTCTTCATCCTCCTTGAAGCCCACGAGTATTTATGAGGCCAAGGCCGTGGCGGAGCTTGCTAGCAAGTTTGACTCTCTCCATAAGGTAGTGGAGAGGTTGGAGAAATTCATTACCGAGCCGCAAGGAGCCCCTACTACATCCGCACCGACAAACCATATGAGTGATTGGCAAGACCAATCACAAGCCATGTATGTAGGAGGAGAGCAAGGAGAAGGAGCTTTGGAGCAAATTCAATATGTTGCGGAGAATTCCGGATATTGGGCCAACCTGGCTGCTAAAAACCATCCGGGTTTTTCTTATGCAAATAATGATGGTGCCTTGAACCCCCCTGCCTCAACAACCACGTCAAGCTCGGGCTCCACCAACACAACCGAATTATCAACCAAGGGGGCCACCGCAATAAAACTTCCCACCTAGGAACCAAGTGGGACCTTATAGGCCACCCGGGTATAATCAAGGGTGGAGAAATCTAAATCCTCTGCAAGCTCAACCACGTTCGGATTTTGAAGCTAAGGTGGAGGAGTTTATGGTAGAGCAAAGAAAGATTAACGCCACTTGAAGGCGGGACAAGATTCTCTCGCCACCGTCATCGCTCAAATCGGGGAGCAACTTGCGTTGCTCAATAGAAATATCCAACAATTGCCGGCTCAATCCGAGCCAAATCCACGGGGCAACACCGGCCATATCAACGTGGTTGTTGCGGTTACAACAAGAGGGAGGAAGGATACCACTCCCCCAATCAAGGAACCCGTGGTGGAGATCCTAGAAGAGAGCGATCCGGTAATTGAGGTGGAAAAAGAGAAGGAGCCGCAAGAAGGAGAAAAATATAGAGTGGAGGAACCTATTGATGAGCGCCGATTCATGCCACCGGTGCCTTTCCCTCAACGGCTAGCTAGAGCCAAGATCGAGAAGAGGCTAGCTAAATTCCTCGAATACTTGAGAGGGGTGAGCCTCAATATCCCTTTTCTTGATGCCTTAGTGGAAATCTCTTCCTATGCGAAGTTCTTAAAGGACTTGATTACGGGAAGGAAAAGGAAGGAGAAGATCATGCTCGTGGAACACGGAACTTGGTTTACTAGGAGGGAGAAGGAGCCCGCCAAATTTAAAGATCCGGGAGTTTTCGGATTCCTTGTACACACGGAGGAATCCCCCTTACAAAAATCATTGGTTGATTTGGGCGCTAGTGTGAGCCTCATGCCTCTCACCATGTTCTGGAAGTTGAATACCGGCACGGATTTAAAGCCAACCGACATGAGGATTCAACTCGTGGACGGTCAGATTACAAGGCCGGTTGGGATCGCGGAGAATATCCCACTCCAAGTTCCGGGAGGCATATGCTTGCCTTGTGATTTTGTGATCATGGACATCAAGGAAGAGGGTGACACGTCGCTCATACTTGGACGCCCATTCCTCGCCACCGCTGGTGTAATCGTCGATATGCGGGAAGGGACTCTTACCTTGAATGTCGGCAACATTGAAGTTGAGCTCCATATACCAAAGGCTATGAAGCACATGACATATCATGAGGAGCTAGATTATATGGACCTCCTTGATGAGGTCATTGAAGAGGCTATCCCCTACTCCATCGGTGCACTCCATGATGATGGCTTCGAAGAAGGCCAAGATTTGGTCGAAGAAGAGAAGATGGAGGACTCTCCCAATATCTTCACGGCGAATGATGATGGCGACGCTGATGTCGCGAGAATACGGGAGCTTTGCAAGCTCTCGACATTGAAGAATCCAAAGAAAGCTCCACCGATTCGAAGATCGGTGTCACCGACGAAGCCAAGGACCAGAACAAGCTCAAGCTTAGGGGAGCTATCCCCCAACATTGCTCATGATGAAGGGACGCTGAGGAAGGCCACGCACCACCACGATCCAAATCCGAGCGGTCTTCCCGGCAAGTTCGACGGGTGCATTTCATATGCACCCAACATCAAGCGTTAATTGAAAATCCAAAGGGGTCGAGCTCAAGACCTTAAACGAGCGCTTGTCGGGAGGCAACCCGACGGTTTTTGCATTCTTTTTATTTTGGTTTTTATTTTTGTTTTAGACTTTATTAGTGTTTTGAGACTTTTTGCCCATAAAAATCGTGACAACGGGTCTTAATTTCTATGACAGGAGAGGAGAAAAGGAGATGTCTCATATGGAGGAAGATAGAGGCAAGGAAGAGCGCTCCAGAAATGCGCTCAGGCCTTGGGAGGAGGAAGAAACCAACTGGAGGAAGAAAAACAGAGAGTAGAGCGAAAACGGAGCCCCGAAGCAGAAAACAGCACGTCACTCGGTCGAGTATCATATGCGACTCGGCCGAGCAAAGGACCCCATTCGGCCGAGTGGGGTACCAACGAGGGAAGTCTGCTGAACCCAACTCTCTGTCTTTTTTGTGCATTTCGTATTAACTGTCACTCGGCCGAGTACGTTTAGCCACACGGCCGAGGGAAACGGATACCCTCCTAGCCTGAATATTGCCGAGTAGCTTGTGCCACTCGGCCGAAGGAGTTTTTCCCTTCGGCTGAGTGAACAGAAGCCACTCGGCCGAGTCGTAAGTAGGGAAAGAGAATATTTGAAAATTGTTTTCTCTTACGCACTCGGCCGAGTGATGTTTTCACTCGGCCGAGTCGTAACAATATATATATATGCTGAGGCACGGGCGCGACTTTCTAAATCCCCAAATCCTTTCATTTTTTCGCCCGAGCCCGCTGTTTCGACTTCCCTTGCCCACGATCTCACCTCCCCTCGCCCGAATAGCCTCATCGCCGGCCCACTCGCCCGACCACCGCCGACGATCGTCCGACTGCCGACGCCCCGACTCCGACGATACCCCCCGCCGCCGGCTGACCCCCCTATCACCTCGGTTTGCCCCCAAACGCTGTTTTTCTCCTATTTTTCTCGATCCGTAGACCCGTAGAGCCCCTAACCCAAATTAAATTGTTTATCTATCTATTATCCCCCACCTCCGCAATGTATTTTGAATATTACCCGCTGATATCGTTGTTTGATTTGCAGGCTATCTTGGGGGAGCTTAGGGGAGCTTCAGGACGCGATTTTAGCTTCGCGGAGGCGGCACTCTTCGCACGCACTTGCTGGCTTGCACTCGCGGCGTGTACAGGTACACTCGTTCCCTTTATTGCACACGCCACATTATATTTTAGTTGGGTGAGCACTCACGGCACACATGCCGCCCCGCACTAGGCCACGCACGCGGGGAGCCTCTTCCAAGCGGAAGAGGACCGATGATGCCGGTCCCTCTCACGCTAGGGAGGACTCCCCTCTACCTAGCCCGCCACAGCCACCACCCCCCACACAGCCGCTTTCCGCCGATCCCATCCACGCACAGCCCATCCCCGCCGATCCTATCCTACCACCGGCTCCCGTTGTCGGGCCGATGGGGATCACGTTCCGAAACGACGCACACCGCGCCCGTTTCGAGCGTATCTTCCATCGCTCGATAGTACCCACTAGGTTCGCACACCTAGCTGACTTTGACTGCCTAGGGATACTAGAGGGGCTACTCACGTTGTACGACAACGTGGGATGGTGCGATTTACTTGCCGTGTCGGTGGACACCTACGTCCGTCCGACACTTGAGGTACTTAGCTCGATCGACCGGACCCCTGGGGGATGCACCTTCCGCCTGATGGATCGAGAGTGCGAGATCACTCTCGACATGCTTCGTGCATTTTTCCAGTGGCCTCCTGTCCCTGTCCCCGACCGAGCCTACGCACCCATGCACATCCCACCGCCGTCGTTCGACGCCTCCGCCTTTTGAACACGGATCACGGGTTCTCCACACGGCTTTGACCCTAGTAGGACCAAGGCCTCTGCCATTGTCCATCCCTACCTCCGCATAGCACAGCGCCTTATGGCGACCATCTTCCTTGCGAGGTACGAGCCTGGGACGATGTCTACGCCTGAGCTCTATATGCTCTACGCGATGACTCGCCCCAGAGTTCTCGATAGGGGTAGTGACGGCCTGGTCCTCGCCGTCGAGATTGATATCGCTACCTGGTTTTGGACTGCATCATAGTATCGGTGACCACACGCTCACCGATCTGTTGCGGAGGCCTGATCACTCTGCTAGCCTTGATGACCGGCGAGGACCTTCCGGCCGACCTTCGACGAGCCCCGGGCCCCACTGCACTCTCGATAGATGTTATGGCCCGGATGAAGATGCTTCGTCTCCATGGCCAGTGCCACTGGGTATGGTTGCACGGTCCCTATAGTGCCGATTACATGATCCTTCCGAGCCTTGCTCAGACACATATAGCACCGGCACACGTGGACTGGCTTCCGGCGATGGATCTCCTGATCCCCGCTGCCTACGTGCTAGAGGCCGAGAGAGCTGAGCCTGCACCACCTGCGCACCCTCCACCACATGTTGACCCAGTGATCCCTCAGCCTGAGCCTGCACTTTCTGCGTCTCCCGACACTTCTGTCCCCACTTCTGCCAGTGTCGGGGGTACCCTTGCTGAGCCGTCCACCACGTCCACCACGCCCACCACGTCTACCACCATCACCACTGCTGTGCCCATCTCGGTTGAGCCTATTTCTTCATTTCTTCCCAAGCATCCACCCACCATACTTGAGAGCGGCGAGTCTTCCTTCGCTGCCATCGTGGAGACCATGTCCAGTATGATCTCCTCTGGGTTGTCACCTTTTGGTCCATTCACTTCCTCCCCAGCGATCGACCTTTCTGTCTCCACCACCGCCATCCTATCCGAGAGTGTCATGACGTTTGTCCCTGCTTCTGTGTCACCGACCTCTCTTGCTGCCTCATCGCTGATTTTGTCTTCCACCACTGCTGCTGCTTCCTCGTCCCAGCCTGCGTCCCAGCCTCGCACTGAGGCTAGGCATCCACTAGTGAGCACAGCCCCTTACCATGCTTTCCTGCTGAGCCGATTACTTACACTGCCCGTATCAGACAGCCCCGACCTTCTCAGCCTAGACCAGTGCGTCCCCCTGCTCCACCCTCCCCTGACTCTACACTTCAGAGCATTCGTGCTCTAGAGGGGGCAGTGAGTGGACTCCGAGGCAATTTCAGGGCCCTCTCTGCCACAGTCATAGCCATGCAGACTCGCCTAGAGCTACTTCCCAGTATTCAGGCTTGCCTGAGTCAGATACTGGCGAGATTGCCTCCACCCCCACAGCCACCAGCCAGCAGACACGTCCACCACCACCACCACCTCCTCCTCCACCTCCGCCACAGGACGGAGATGGTGCAGCACTACCAGCTTAGGCACACCTTGATGCCATTGATCTTTTTTGTCGTTATGCTGCCCATTCTATGCTGGTCCTTTCGATAGATTTTTGCCCACCCCCTCCCCCGCACTATTTTTGTCCCTATCTTGCTCACATCATTATATATCTTTTTTGGGAGAGAGGGAGAGTTATTTTTGGTGACACATTATCTGCATCACTCCCATCTTTGCATGCATCATTCACATCTTCATATTTTCTTTTCATTTTCCTTTTTTATCATGCATGCATCCTCACCCTCCCCACCCATTTCCCGTCTCTCGGTGTGCCACACTTTGCACATTGAGGACACTGTGCACTTTAGCTTGGGGGAGTGAGTTCTCACACTTTTTGCTTTTATCACCCTTATTTTTAGTTTTTTTCACGTTTTTTCCGCTTTTGCACCCATTTTTTCATCACTTTTTCATTTTTTACCATGCATCACGTTTTTCTTATTTTCTTTGTATGTTGCATTGTAAAAATTCTGTTTTCTTTTATCTTTATTTCTTTCATCTTTTGCTAGAGATGATTTTTCTGTGATGATAATGACGTGGTGTTAGCTTTTCTCTATATGCATGCTAAATTTGTCACGTCATAGCTTTTGTTTCTGATATCATATGCTATGTCCTGTTTTGCATTTAGAAATAGTAACCCACTTCTTTTTCTGTATGAAAATGGATGAAATTCTATTATTAGCTGATGTCTGATGATTCATATGTATGCTATCGTAGAAAACACACCAAGATTCACGCATTGATGCTTATATCTGGAGTACTGCTTTCTTTTCTCATATCACTCCTTATTGCATGATTTGTACGCTTCACTTCAGGTTGATTGAATGTTTGCTAGCATTGATATATCTGGACTAGTTTGCTTTTTGAGATCAAACTGAGTAGATTAGATTACCCTGCTGAAGTTGTCATGCACGTCCTATAGAGTGAACCGAGAGATACATTTATTTCTTTCTCCACATATCTTGAACATTATTTCTCTATTTTAAATTCATTGGTGAATCTCCCCTTAGCAATTCTATTAATGGCATTCCCCCGTTGTTATATCACATGCTCCAAATTCCCCAAAACCCAAAGAAAAAATATATACTTGTATGTCCTTCTCTTTGATTTGGGATCATTTGTTTATATATGTTATTAAAAAAAGGAGAGAGAAGAAAAGAAAAAAAAAGAGATTTGAGAATAAGAAAAGAAAAGAGAAAAGAAGTTCGAAAACGATCCCATCTCATATCCTTTCTCTCTTTCTTCCCTCTTTTGCTTTTATTTTTGTTTTCTTTGACTTTTGGAGCTTCATAAGAAACGGGAATGTAAATATTGATTTGTATATGCCACCACGCTTATGGATAAGCTTGGGGGAGAGGATCCAATGATGTGTGAGAGAGTGGATACTTGACGGTGCATGACAACCTAGGCTAGGTAATATTTTATACTCGGTGAGATTGCTTAAAGTTTCACGAAATCCAGAAATCTACGCTTAGCATTCATTTCATGAAAACCACACTTTTCTATTCTTACTATTCTATTGTGTGATATCTCTTATACTCCTTATAGAAAGCATTCAATTGAAAAGTGTGTGATCTACGATATTGTATACCGCTTTAGATGCTTCAGACGATGCTAATTCTAGAATTATTCCATTTTTCATGCTATATTGATATTCTTGGGTTTTCTATTTCAAATGCACCATTATACTATGATATCGAGATAAAAGTCTTTGACATGTGTTTTACATTCGATACGTGCTATATGAGTAAGCAAAACCCACGTCCTGAGAAAAATGATCTCGCGGCTTCTCTCTTCGCTTTCTACTTTGTTTTTCTTTTTTCATTTTCCGCCTTTCCACCGTTTCTATTTTCTTTATCCACCGGGTTCGCTTTTCACTCATCTTCCTCGAGGACGAGTAAGAGGTAAGCTTGGGGGATTTTGATCACTCCATATTTTACACCTTTTTTCTGCATGTTTGCATGCCATTTTGATCGCTCGAATCGCGCTTTTCACGATATTTCGACAATATTGCGATGCTTTTCACGATTTCTTGTTTTTGTCGAATTTCAGGAGATTTCGAGCGATTTGGAGTGATTCTGAGATGCACCCACTCCGGAGTGTCACCCGTGACTCCTTCGAGGGGAATTTTGCTTTTGGAGAGGAGTGGAAGAAGAAAGAACGTAGTAGGAGCGACGAGGGAGCGAAAATATGAAGTTTGGGCATTTTGAGCATGTCACTCGATCGAGTGAAGGAGTCACTCGGCCGACCATCGAGAGCCCGTGTCACGGCTGGTTTTTGTATGATAAATATTATTTATATCTAAATGAAATTGTTTGCCTTCTTTCTTTACTTCTCCGCGCTCGCATCTTAGTATAGGATCACTCTTGGAACTCATTAGGATCATCCCGAAGCTTCCCGCTTCACTTTGGCGACTTCCTGTGCAAGTTAGCCGGTTCACGTTGAGGAGCCGACCGACTAGATGTTCATCTAGTCGGTCAACAACTCCTCATGGACCGACTAGTTCTTGTCAGGCTTTTTCCCTTGAGTTACTGTTTGCGCTTAGTCGGTCTAAGTTCAACCGCCGACCGACTAGTTTTCGAACTAGTCGGTCAACACTTTTTCGCAGACCGACTAAGTACATAGATCATTTTTCGCATCAGGTTACTGTTTACCTGTTAGTCGGTCAAAGAACGAAAACCGACCGACTAGTTGACGAACTAGTCGGTTAAGCATCCTTCTCTGACCGACTAATCTTCAAAATATCTTGTTGATCATTCTCACCCTTTAGTCGGTCTATGAACACTGGCCGACCGACTAGGTTGCAAACTAGTCAGTCGACGAGCCTTCACAGACCGACTAACTCTATAATTTTTCAACAACCCTGTTCACGGTTTGGGTTGTAGTCGGTCACAGTTATACGACCGACCGACTAGTTTCTAAACTAGTCGGTCGACCGCCCTTCTCTGACCGACTAGTTGACCCCGAAACCCTAATTTCTGTGCTAGCCGCCGTTTCGTTTTCTTATTTAAACGGGGCTTTCTCTTTCATTTCTCCAGATTATTTTCAGTCTCCCTCTTCCCCAATCATACTCCCCTACCTCCCATGTCCACCCTTGCTCCTTCCTCCATCCTTGCGCCTTCCATTTTCCCCAAAAGCTCTTCCTCTTCTCTCTTTTCCTTTTTCTTTTGCCCTAGCACGGAGTTCTCGTCTCAGATCCAGCAGCAACTACGCCGAGAGACGCTGAAATCTTCACCACCACCGGCGATCAACATTCCTCGCTGCGCTACCCGCGGCCTAGGGATTTCCGGACGGCGCAAAGCTTCCATCTTTCCAGATTCGACGCCGGATCTTCGTGCAAACGTCAATTTCAGGTTAGTGCCCTAAATTCGTAGTAACCCACACCATAGGTGATCAAACCCTAATTAAAATCAGCAACCCAATCAAACTAAATTTGTTTTCCGCTGATCTTTAAAACGTTGTACAAACCGTAGAAATCGACGAATGGACATTATGCATGTACACATAGGATAGATCGTCGATTAGGTTAATTAAATTAAAAATGTGATTTTTAATTAAATAGGATAGACCCGATAATCTAGACACTACCCTAATAGGGATTAATGAATCTTGATCTGACACCGTCGCCGTGTCACGATTTTCAGACCTTTTACCCCCGACGAAACGATTGGACGAGGCGTACCAGGGAGACGACGCGCTCGCCACCGCAGGCAAGTGTATCACTTGCGTTCTTGGCCATGTTTAGGCCTTCATCTTGTTAGGAATGTCAATTTAGAAACTTGAGAATCGGACGTGAAATGATAGCGTCCGGGACGCCCTTGACGACTCGGATTTGACAACGAAATCTGAGTCCAACAACAACAATTTCTGACATCATAGGATTGACATGCGTGTGCGTGAGTTGTGGACACCCTAGTACAACCCTCCCTGTTTTGTCGTGTCTTGTTCCTTTTCCGTCTGCACAGCCCGCTGGGCAATAGGGCACTCGCCAAGCCAGAGCGAGTGATCCCTTGTACTAGTTCACAGCCTGATGGGCAATTGGGCACCTGTCAAGCTAGAGCAGGTGATCCCATGTACCGATACACAGCTCAGAGAGCAATTGGGCACTTGTCAAGCTAGAGCAAGTGATCCCATGTCTTGTCACGATTCTTGGGGGTTATGGGGTAGGGTTGAGCGTGCAAGCGGCAAAAGGGATTGATCCCCCTCGAACCGATCAGGCGTGAACCCTTCGTGTCTTGTCTTTTCGTGTCTGGCTTCCCGTGTTCCGTCTTGTCTTGACACCTGTAGGCTAGTCCCGTAGTCCATAGCACTCGCTGTGACTACCACTTGTCTTGTTTACTTGTCTGTTGTGTTTTCTTTCTGTTGTAAGAACCTCAGCATGTTAATCAACCAGTAAAATGTTGTAAGTAATTGGTACACTTGTAGTTTGGTCTAATCTTTCCTTGTAGACCTTACCTGACGTACAGTTCCTTCTTCTGGTGCTGTACGTCAGGGGTTGAGCCAGAGTACATGGAGGAGACTGACTTGCCGGCCGACGTGGAGCCAGAGAGCGTCGATCCCGAGTACGACCCTGAGGAGGATCAGAGCTAGAGGCTGTTGGTAGTAGTTTCCAGAGGCGACCTTATTCTTGTTGGGTGCGTAGCACCTTTTATGTTTCTTGTTTAGGTTGGGTGCTTGCATCATTAGATTTACTTTTCTGCTGTTGTAGCCCTTCGGGCATTGAGACTTGGTACTTTGATATGTTGGAATAAAATTTGTGATGTTCTTTCCTTCTTGTACTTTTATTATTCTGTACTAACATGCAGGGACCTGTACCTTCGTCTTGGTACCACACAGACGCTTATTGGGTCAGGGCTCCTCAGCTCTGGCCTAAGCGGGCCTCGTCACGCTCCGCCTCCGCTGTTTTGGGAAGCGGGGCGTGACATGGTTTTAGTGGTGGCCCATGCAGGTCCACGTCCCATCCTTCTGCAAGTACAGAACAGTAAGAGTAAGGACATTCACTTTTGATATTCAAACATTGTACGAGTCTAACCTTCGTCTCTCTGTCAATAGGATGACCGGACGACGCGTTACCCGATCGGGGAACTTAGGCGATGGAGTCTCGGAGGACCAGGGCAGAGAGTTCCATCAATTTCTGGGTGTGATGAGGGAGATGCTGGATGTTCAGCATCAGCTGGTTCAGCAGTCTCAGCGTGCTGCCCAGGCACCACCTGTTGCTCCACGTCCACCTCCGCCTGCTCCGCGAGCTGCACCAAGAGTGAAGCAGTTCAACGAGCTGCAGCCGAAGACCTTCTCTGAGAAGGAAGGACCTCTGGGTGCCGATGAGTGGATCCAGAGCACTGAGGAGAAGTTGGTTGCTGCGAAAATTCCTGACGATACCCGCGTGGAGATAGCAAAGATGCAACTGATGGAGAATGCGAGGAACTGGTGGCGTATCGAGGAGAGGCATCTTGAGAAGCCAGTGGGATGGAAGACCATCAGGTCTATGTTCAAGGATAAGTATTTCACCAAGTCTGCAAGGAGGGAGTTGCTGGGCAAGTTTATAGACCTGAAGCAAGAAAATATGACCGTCGAGGAGTATGAAGCCGAGTTTGAGATGCTGAGTCGTTTTGCCCCACACATGGTGAAGAAGGAGGAGAAGCGAGCTGATCGTTTTCGTCAGGGACTGCGTCCGAAGATTCAGGCTTCGATGTCTTCGGTGAGTTTCTCGACTATGAGGGAGGTGCTTGATGCTGCGAAGAATCATGAGCTCATAGCTCTTTTGCCTGACCCTCCAGCTTATAAGGGGAAGCGTCCTATGGAGCAGTACCGGCCACCTGCCAGGCCGGCGATGAGGCCAGTTCAGACAGTACCATTCAAGAGGCCTGGAGCACCAGTGCAGCAGCAGAGCAAGGGTCCGTGCCATTTCTGCGGCAAGCCTGGTCATGTTCAGACCAACTGTCGGAGGAAGCTGGGTCTGTGCCTACTTTGTGGAGATGCTTCGCATGCTGCGAAGGACTGTCCTAGAGCTCGCACTGCTGTTGTTGGAGCGCCAGCCCCGTTGCAGATGAGGGCACCTGCTCCGGTTCAGAGAGGACCTGCAGTTCGTGGACCACCCTTGGTGCCACAGAGGCAGATGTACCAGCGAGCAGTGCAGCCTCCGCGGCCGGCTTATACTATGACTACTGTGGAGACCGAGGAGCTGGATGGAGTAATTGCAGGTGACATCTTGACCTAGTCTTTTCTTTTCATAATTATATTGTATTGCTAGTCTTGTTGGTGTGTTTGTTTGTCTGATTGTTAGAGTAGTGTGACCTTGAACCCCTGTTTTCTTAGGCACCATTCTTGTGTTCTCTCACCCCGCTTTGGCTTTGTTTGACTCCGGTGCGTCTATGTGCATCTTATCCCGGAGGTTTATAACAAAGCACTCCATTCCTACCCATACACTTCCTAAGAGTTGGGACATCGCTACTAGGAACGGAATAGTGACGGTGAATCTGGGATGCCGGTCGATTCCTTTAGTGGTTAGCGGACATGAGTTATATGCAAATTTCATCGTCCATGATCTACCACATTTCGATGTCGTCCTCGGCATCGATTGGTTGGGAGATTTCCACGCATCGATCGATTGTCATAGCAAGAGAGTGGTTTTCCGAATTCCAGGTCATCCGGAGTTTGAATTCCGAAGCCGAGACGAGTCGCTTGGGCCCATTAGATTTCGGGCCCAACCGGAGGTGCCGGTGATGGCAGCGTTGCAGATGGGGATGGAGATTGACCGACCAGCGGTTGTCAGAGGCTTCGACGACGTCTTTCCGGAGGATATCTCGGGTCTGCCACCCGACAGAGCTTTGGAGTTCGGTATCGATCTGATGCCGGGTGCGCAGCCGATATCGAAGGCGCCGTATCGGATGGCTCCTGCAGAGCTTGAGGAGCTGCGGAAACAGTTGGATGATTTGTTGCAGAAGGGTTTCATCCACCCTAGTGTGTCACCATGGGGTGCACCTGTTTTGCTTGTGAAGAAAAAGGATGGGTCCCGCAGGATGTGAGTGGACTATCGAGGATTGAATGCTGTCACCGTGAAGAATAAGTATCCGTTGCCACGCATCGACGACATATTTGATCAGCTGGGTGGTTCGAGAGTCTTCTCAAAGTTGTATTTGAGGAGCGGATACCACAGTTGAAAGTTAAGAAGGATGACGTCCCGAAGACAGCTTTCCGGACGAAGTACGGGCACTATGAGTTCGTGGTCATGCCGTTTGGCGTGACCAATGCGCCGGCTGTGTTCATGAATTTGATGAATTTAATATTATACGACTTCCTGGATAAGTTTGTCGTTATTTTCATTGACGACATCCTTATTTACTCGAAGTCTGAGGAGGAGCACAGCTGTCATCTGAGGACCGTGCTGGAGACGCTGAGGCGACACAAATTGTATGCCAAGTATAGCAAGTGCGAATTCTGGCTAGACAGAGTCGCATTCCTGGGACACGTGGTGTCTGGTGATGGCATATCTGTGGATCCAGAGAAGGTCAGAGCAGTCAGGGATTGGCCGACCCCGCAGTCAGCATCCGACATCAGGAGTTTTCTTGGCCTAGCAGGCTATTATCGGCGGTTCATTAAAGATTTCTCGAGGATTGCGGAGCCGATGACGAAGCTGACGAGGAAAGAGGAGGAGTTTCTTTGGTCTGATGCTTGTGAGGAGGCTTTCAGTATCTTGAAGGCAAGATTGACCACGGCACCAGTTTTGACGGTACCGGATCGGAGCGGAGGTTTTGAAGTTTATTGTGATGCCTCGGGGAAGGGCCTGGGATGCGTTTTGCATCAGTATGGCCACGAGGTCGCGTATGCTTCTCGTCAATTGAGGACTCATGAGAAGAATTACCCGACGCACGATCTGGAGTTGGCAACAGTGATTTTCGCACTGAAGATTTGGAGGCATTTCTTGCTGGGTGAATGTGTGAAGATTTTTACAGATCATAAGAGCTTGAAGTACATATTCACGCAGAAGGAGCTCAACATGCGTCAGAGGCGATGGTTAGAGCTCATGGCTGACTACGAGATAGATTTGCAGTATCATCCGGGGAAGGTGAACGTTGTGCCGGACGCTTTGAGTAGACTTCCCACGGCTATGGTGTATACTGCTGACTGGAGGATTCAGCAGGAGCTGAGGGAGATGGATTTGGAGGTTGTCCTACCTGGTGTGATTCATGCTTTCATGAATTTGCAGATTCAGTCCACGATCGTGGATCGGATCAAGGCAGCACAGGCAGGGGATCCGAAGTTACAGAGGATCAGGAGGCAGGTTGAAGCTGGGCTGCGTGCGGAATTCGTGATTCATGAGGATGGTTCACTGCAGTACGGCAGCAGACTCTGTGTACCTGCAGGTGATGTTCGCGAGGAACTGTTGAGTGAGGCTCATAGCTCTCCTTATTCTATACATCCTGGTGGCACCAAGATGTATAAGGACCTCAGGCAGAATTACTGGTGGATTGGCATGAAGAGGAGTGTGGCACGGAGCGTTGCCAAGTGTTTGATATGTCAGCAGGTGAAGGCCGAGCACCATCGTACTGCTGGGTTGCTGCAACCGCTTCCTATTCCGGAGTGGAAGTGGCAACATATTACGATGGATTTCGTGACTGGTTTACCTCGGACCCCGAAACAGAACGACGCAGTCTGGGTGATCGTAGATCGGTTGACTAAGTCTGTGCATTTCATTCCTTTCCGAGTGGGCCAGTCTACGGAAGCTTTGGCGAGGAAGTATCTAGAGGTAGAATTCCTTCTTTTACCTCTTTTTGATTTTCCTCCTTGATTAGTTGTGACGTAGGCCATGTACGTGCAGGAGATTGTACGCTTACACGAGGTCCCCGTGAGCATCGTGTCTGACAGAGATATGAGGTTCACGTCTCAGTTCTGGAGAAGTCTGCAGGAGCATTTGGGTACGAGTCTGAGTTTCAGCACGGCGTACCACCCGCAGACCGACGGCCAGTCCGAGAGGACTATTCAGATTCTGGAGGATATGCTGCGAGCTTGCACACTCGATTGGAAGGGATCTTGGGAGGATCATCTCCATTTGGTGGAGTTTTCTTATAACAACAGCTACCAGGCGAGCATTGGCATGGCGCCGTTTGCTGCCTTATATGGGAGGAAATGTCGATCGCCACTGAGCTGGGATGACGTTGGAGATCGGGAGCTGTTGGGTCCAGAGATGATTGTTGAAGCTGTGGATGTCGTGAGAGACATCAGGGAGAAGCTCAGAGTTGCACATGATCACTTTAAGCATTGGGCGGATGCCAAGAGGAGACCTTTAGAGTTTCAACCTGGAGAGCACGTTTTCCTGAAGATTTCTCCGAACCGCGGAATTATTCGTTTCGGGAAGAAGGGGAAGCTGAGCCCGAGGTACATCAGACCGTTCGATGTGCTGGAGCGTGTGGGAGCGGTGGCCTACCGCCTTGCTCTACCACCATCCTTGGTGGGAGTTCACGACGTTTTCCACGTATCTCAGTTACGTCGGTACGTCAGTGATCCGTCGCACATGGTGGATTTCTCGGAGATCACGGTCCGTCCGGACCTGACCTATGACCAGCAGCCGTGGCAGATTTTGGACCGTCGACAGAAGCAGTTGAGAAACAAGGTAGTCGACCTGGTGAGAGTGATGTGGCATCACGGATCGCCTGGAGAGTCCACGTGGGAGAGAGAGGATGAGATGAGAGAGCGTTACCCTCACCTATTCTGAAAGAAATTCCGAGGGCGGAATTTTCTTAAGGTGGGTAGGATGTAACGGCTGGTTTTTGTATGATAAATATTATTTATATCTAAATGAAATTGTTCGCCTTCTTTCTTTACTTCTCCGCGCTCGCATCTTAGTATAGGATCACTCTTGGAACTCATTAGGATCATCCCGAAGCTTCCCGCTTCACTTTGGCGACTTCCTGTGCAAGTTAGCCGGTTCACGTTGAGGAGCCGATCGACTAGATGTTCATCTAGTCGGTCAACAACTCCTCATGGACCGACTAGTTCTTGTCAGGCTTTTTCCCTTGAGTTACTGTTTGCGCTTAGTCGGTCTAAGTTCAACCGCCGACCGACTAGTTTTCGAACTAGTCGGTCAACACTTTTTCGCAGACCGACTAAGTACATAGATCATTTTTTGCATCAGGTTACTGTTTACCCGTTAGTCGGTCAAAGAACGAAAACCGACCGACTAGTTGACGAACTAGTCGGTTAAGCATCCTTCTCTGACCGACTAATCTTCAAAATATCTTGTTGATCATTCTCACCCTTTAGTCGGTCTATGAACACTGGCCGACCGACTAGGTTGCAAACTAGTCGGTCGACGAGCCTTCACAGACCGACTAACTCTATAATTTTTCAACAACCCTGTTCACGGTTTGGGTTGTAGTCGGTCACAGTTATACGACCGACCGACTAGTTTCTAAACTAGTCGGTCGACCGCCCTTCTCTGACCGACTAGTTGACCCCGAAACCCTAATTTCTGTGCTAGCCGCCGTTTCGTTTTCTTATTTAAACGGGGCTTTCTCTTTCATTTCTCCAGATTATTTTCAGTCTCCCCTCTTCCCCAATCATACTCCCCTACCTCCCACGTCCCCCCTTGCTCCTTCCTCCATCCTTGCGCCTTCCATTTTCCCCAAAAGCTCTTCCTCTTCTCTCTTTTCCTTTTTCTTTTGCCCTAGCACGGAGTTCTCGTCTCAGATCCAGCAGCAACTACGCCGAGAGACGCTGAAATCTTCACCACCACCGGCGATCAACATTCCTCGCTGCGCTACCCGTGGCCTAGGGATTTCCGGACGGCGCAAAGCTTCCATCTTTCCAGATTCGACGCCGGATCTTCGTGCAAACGTTAATTTCAGGTTAGTGCCCTAAATTCGTAGTAACCCACACCATAGGTGATCAAACCCTAATTAAAATCAGTAACCCAATCAAACTAAATTTGTTTTCCGCTGATCTTTAAAACGTTGTACAAACCGTAGAAATCGACGAATGAACATTATGCATGTACACATAGGATAGATCGTCGATTAGGTTAATTAAATTAAAAATGTGATTTTTAATTAAATAGGATAGACCCGATAATCTAGACACTACCCTAATAGGGATTAATGAATCTTGATCTGACACCGTCGCCGTGTCACGATTTTCAGACCTTTTACCCCCGACGAAACGATTGGACGAGGCGTACCAGGGAGACGACGCGCTCGCCACCGCAGGCAAGTGTATCACTTACGTTCTTGGCCATGTTTAGGCCTTCATCTTGTTAGGAATGTCAATTTAGAAACTTGAGAATCGGACGTGAAATGATAGCGTCCGGGACGCCCTTGACGACTCGGATTTGACAACGAAATCTGAGTCCAACAACAACAATTTCTGACATCATAGGATTGACATGCGTGTGCGTGAGTTGTGGACACCCTAGTACAACCCTCCCTGTTTTGTCGTGTCTTGTTCCTTTTCCGTCTGCACAGCCCGCTGGGCAATAGGGCACTCGCCAAGCCAGAGCGAGTGATCCCTTGTACTAGTTCACAGCCCGATGGGCAATTGGGCACCTGTCAAGCTAGAGCAGGTGATCCCATGTACCGATACACAGCTCAGAGAGCAATTGGGCACTTGTCAAGCTAGAGCAAGTGATCCCATGTCTTGTCACGATTCTTGGGGGTTATGGGGTAGGGTTGAGCGTGCAAGCGGCAAAAGGGATTGATCCCCCTCGAACCGATCAGGCGTGAACCCTTCGTGTCTTGTCTTTTCGTGTCTGGCTTCCCGTGTTCCGTCTTGTCTTGACACCTGTAGGCTAGTCCCGTAGTCCATAGCACTCGCTGTGACTACCACTTGTCTTGTTTACTTGTCTGTTGTGTTTTCTTTCTGTTGTAAGAACCTCAGCATGTTAATCAACCAGTAAAATGTTGTAAGTAATTGGTACACTTGTAGTTTGGTCTAATCTTTCCTTGTAGACCTTACCTGACGTACAGTTCCTTCTTCTGGTGCTGTACGTCAGGGGTTGAGCCAGAGTACGTGGAGGAGACTGACTTGCCGGCCGACGTGGAGCCAGAAAGCGTCGATCCCGAGTACGACCCTGAGGAGGATCAGAGCTAGATGCTGTTGGTAGTAGTTTCCAGAGGCGACATTATTCTTGTTGGGTGCGTAGCACCTTTTATGTTTCTTGTTTAGGTTGGGTGCTTGCACCATTAGATTTACTTTTCTGCTGTTGTAGCCCTTCGGGCATTGAGACTTGGTACTTTGATATGTTGGAATAAAATTTGTGATGTTCTTTCCTTCTTGTACTTTTATTGTTCTGTACTAACATGCATGGACCTGTACCTTCGTCTTGGTACCACACAGACGCTTATTGGGTCAGGGCTCCTCAGCTCTGGCCTAAGCGGGCCTCGTCACGCTCCGCCTCCGCTGTTTTGGGAAGCGGGGCGTGACAGCCCGCTCGGCCGACCAGATCGGACACGCAGAAGACTGAGTATCAGCGTGCACTCGGCCGAGCATTGCCTGCCCACTCGGCCGAACCACAGAGACACCACTCGCCCGAGTGGCATCAAGACGACGGCAACAGAAGTCCCAGACTTACTGTAATTTTACAGTCGATTCCCGAGTTCCGACTTGGTCGAGTGAAGAAGTCCCCTCGGCCGAAGCAAAGAAAGTCACTCGGCCGAGTGACTCCCGAGGATCCGACCCCCAAAAGTCCGAAGTTACTGGAATTTGTCAGGGTTTGTCACTCGACCGAATGACATTTGTCACTCGGCCGAGTGAGCCGCGCTGCCTGTCTGCGATTTTGAGGCTGCGTAGGGGCATTTTCGTCACAGTTTTTTGGGCGATTTTGGGGGGTATTTAACCCCAGTTTTTAACATAGTTTAGAGAGCTTTTTCAGAAATTTTTGCAGCCTTTTTTAGATTACTTTTAGGAGATTAGATTTAGCTTTTAGGGGGGAGAGAAAAGTGTTATTTTGTTGGATGCTATTGGTTCTTCATTGGTTTGTCTCTCTCTCCATCAAAAACTCCATTTTTATTGATATATTGAATATTGCAATGAATTCTATTGATTTTATTTGTGAATTTCTATTGAATTTCATTATGAATTGTGAGTAGTTTTATCGCCTTAGGGTGTAGGGATGAACCCTACGAACCCTATTTCTAATTTGAGATGAATTGGTGAAATTATTGCTAGAATTGATTAGGATTAGTTTGAGATTGATTTAATACGAATAGCTAGGGATTCATACCGATTGGGATTTGCAAGAGATTGGATCCCAACTCGATAGGAAGCACTAAAAATTCGAATTGGGTTACAATTGGATTTCTCCGGAATCGGTTTGCTAGAGTTGGACCGAAACTAGGGTTTTCGATTGCAATTCTATATCAATACCCGTTTGCAAGAGATTGGACGGGTAAGAACTATCCCAACCTAGGTCGTAGCTCGAGTTTGCACGAGAGTGGGCTCGAGATATGATTGGACGATGATGTTGTTCTTCACGATAGCTTGCCTAGGTTAGGGTTTGCAAGAGATTGGACCCTACCCTAGGTTTGCTATAGACCGGCAATAGCGCGAGAGCGTGAGCTTGGTTCTACATTTAGTTGCGACTAGTTCACCTGAATTTCAAGTCCAGCATTTGTGACACCTACGAATCACAATGACGAGATACGGTTTGTAGCGGGGATTCCCTACCCCTAGGTGTCTTTATTAATTTGATATTCCTTTTATACAATTGAACGACTTTGACCGCTTTAAAGCGAATATTTCTCGACCATTCTTATAGCCGGGTGAGTTGAAGAAGACACTGTCATTTGACCTCCTCGTGTTCGATACCCGCTCGCCGCTACACCGTGCGCTTGCGGCAAGACTAGCGAGTCGCGTGCCCGGGTGTGCATCCGGGCTCCAATCAGGTGTGGCAGTTTAGGGGGCGGATCGGGCTGTGCTGCTAGCGGGAGAGGGGGATGTGGTAATGGCTAAGGGGAGATGGCCGACAGTTTTTAGGGGGCTGTGCGGTTTTGTGGAGGAGGAGGGGTGTTGGGTGCGTTGGCGGTTTATGTGGAGGAGGAAAGGGAGTGCGGGGTTCCGCGTGGAGGGGCTTGGCTGAAGGTGGCCAGCGGCAAGGGAGAGCATGGGAGATGGCCGGCTGTCTTTGGTGCATAGGTTCAAAGATGGCGGCTGGCTTAGAAAACCCTAGGGTGAGTGTTTACGTTATAACAAGGAGGGTTTCTAAATAGAGTAGAATATGGGTGGAATTAGTGGTTGATCGGAGAGAGGGAGTGTGAGAGGGGAGGGTACAACTAGTGTGGTATATAGACTAGGAAATATCAACATGCATAGGATCTCCTAAAGATTAGATTTGATTAGATTTAATTAGGGATTTGAATTTGAATTAGTCTAGGGCTAATTATAGGTTAAAGATAATTAGGGTGAAAGGTCAGTTTAACGGTGTCTGAAAAATACATGAAAAATATCGGGACGACCGTGTCGACGATAAGATTGAGACTACGATGATCGGTCACGTGCTAGGTTCACGAAAAATGATACTAAAAATAAATAGCCCAACGTCAAAGTCTAAAAGTTAAGACACCCATTCATTCAAAGCTGATTTGTGGAAGAACGACCCGTGAAATGACGTTCATAAAAAATTCCACAAATAACTACTCTCTCTGAGGGTCACAACGATATATAACTTCGTGCGTTTGGGATACAAGAGGAGGTCATAATAAATACGCGTACAAAAAAGAAAGTACGCGCTGAAAACCCCACGATCGAAAAGCGACCGTGACATCCTACCCACCTTAGAGCAAAGTCCGTCCTCGGACTTTCTAACTAAAAATATATCTAGCCATTCTAGTAACTACCCCAATCTTATCACACTATAATTCAAACCATGTATAGTTACTACAAGTGCTTATATATGCACTAGGTAGTCAAACATTAATACTACAAACATGTATATATATGCACATCTATACTTATACCTATCATAGACAGTTAAATTCATACACGTACTTCAATCATTCATATAGTCACGTACATCCCTTACATAACTATCACTCACTTATCACATAGACATTGTACAGATACCTACATAAAAATAGTTTCACACTAGCAAATACAATCGTAGTACTTCACGTATAGATAACTACCGCTGTACAAAACGAACATGGATATACTACTCCCTTATGTCTCCTAGTGTACATTCAACACCAAACATATCAACACATGTAATCACACCATACAATATTAAATCATGTTTGCTATATCTAATATACATTCAGCCCTATTATAAATACACAAATATATATTTATTCAAATACACGCAGATACTTCATCATATACACACATCACATACAATCCTATAACTATATTCAAGACACAACACACATACCATAGTCGCAAACACCTATAGCTAAGCACATACTTACCCATGCACGGTGCACGCCCACACAAGCTAATATACTATTCATACATGCCACTCAAATCACTATATACTTAGCACATTCTACACACCTAGTTTAGCTAGCATATATACATTTAAACATGTAAAACCTTCGTAAAAAACTATACTACAAAACCAGCACCTATATCTATATAATGGTATAGCCAACCACAATCATGTGCGTAACGTAACCAGGCACAACCAAACCTATCACTATACACACATCATCCAGTACTATGTTTATAGCACTATACACTAACCACAGACAAATATAACAATATACTTAGAGTATACCCACTCAAGCATGAGTGAGACTCAAAGACCCATACAAGAACCAGAATACTTTATATTCATTATACGATATTTATACCTATACCAACACACCACTCTTATATATATATATACACCAACGTTATCATATTACTCGTCACACTATACAGGTAAAAACACATGCTATCATATACAAACAATAATATCAATCACACTTTATATTTAGTCAAGTAACACCCCCATAATGCAATCACTTTACATACTATAAGAATATTACAAATATTAGTACACGTAAATAATCATAAGACACCATCCTATACATGCATACATCGTATAGTCATATACATATTACTACACGCATACTCATTGCATGCATACCATACCTACATTCTTATATGCTTACCACATATCTACACAAAACATAGACATATATATTATATATTCACACCATAGCAATTTACATATAACTAGTATACTACTACATATACATATTCATACATAAATACGACATACAATAATCGTGTATACCTCATGGTATACACATACACAGACAACATCCCGTAAAGGCAAGCAGTACTATACAAAATTATAACCATATTACCATACGTATATCACACATATTCATACAGTATGTATATATCTACCTATGACTAAGCACATACATATCTACATACGAGCACACGCTCATGCGTACTAACATATAGATCATATAATAGGCCTGCACACTTAACTATAAGTACACCTATTATCTTTACACCTAACATGCACATGACTTTACTAGTATACTATTTCAAGCATTTACAAGTACTTCAAAATACATACACCATTAGTAGATATTCCAACACTAATTCTATTATACACAGACATCCTTAAAGTGGTATAGCTATCCACACATAAATTTATAAATACTATCATTCATACAACTTCATATATATCATGAATAACACTGAGTATGTATATACAACACAAGAAACAATCATTAATATACTAAGGATAGTAAACTCATACATGATTGGTATGCAGGGGTTCTCACAAACGGGTCCACACACTCTACCTATATACATGCACCACGACGACATCACAATAATATAATGAGCCCACCATACTATACTAAGGTTGACATATGCAACGACGAGCACTAGTATGATGACTAAGCAAAAGTAAGGGAACCAAAATCAAATAGCATAACGAAACAAGATCGGGATGAACGGGTTCAGATAAGGTGTGGATAAGGAGATAGCTTGGTTAGGTGAAACAGAGATATAATTGTGAATATTTAAGTAAGGAAAAGAAAGATATAATAATAGCCTTATAAAATATAGGAAAATAGCGTGTAGATGATATAAGTTAAAATACGTAGTAGGGATTAGACGAAAGAATAATTAGTATAGAGATGAAGTGACTGTTTTGCAATTGGAACTAGATTTGTACTAAGAACTTTGGAGTAGGAAAAAAAACGAAGAGTATAAAAACTGACATACTTGAAAAGTTGGAGTTCTCTTTCGCATAGAAAAATATTTAGAGGTCGGTACAATAAGTTGTTTGAAATAAGTTTGAGTAGTATATATATAGTAAGAGAAGAAACAATATATTGGATTATCGAAAAGTCATTATATGAAGGAAGTAAGATATCCACATGAGTATGAAAGATATAGGTTAAAAATATTATAAGGTAGTATTTTAAAGATTTCGACGAAAAAGTTTCGGAATTTAACGAATGAATTTAAGTCAACTGAAGGGTAGGAAGTCTAAGCTCTTGCTAAATATTTTCAAAGACTTTAAACTGGGAGAGGAATTCAACAAAATAATATTGAAAATACTTTTCAAAGGATCGGCATGGTAATGGGGAAGATTCAACAATCGATGATGAACGACATGAAGGAATCACGTGAATCGAAAGCAAGGAAGTGAATCAAATATGCAAAACGTAAATACGACTGGGAAACAACTTAGTGAATTTGCTACGATGGGATTCTATGGTCATTAGCCCAAAAGTATAATGATGAGGAAAATGATAGAAATCAGGGGATTTAATTACTGGGCTGACTAAAGATTAGGAGAAACTTAGCACTAAGACTTTCTAATGAACTAGACTGTAATATAGATCTCAGGGAAATGGTCCTTAGAGGATCAAGATTGCGATCTCTTCCAGAGCATAAACCTGGAACATCTTTCGGAAATACGCCTTCAAGGTCTCTGACTATCAAACTTGGACGTCTATCTAAGTCTTTCTACCATCTAAGACAAGGAAAATGTTCACATTAGACTCCAATTTTATGACTCAAATGTTTCGAATGTTTCAATGGATGTTTTATTATTATCGTTGTTTCGATATTTCGCAGGTGCAACGACCTGCATGGGCCACCACAAAAACCTGTCACGCCCCGCTTCCCAAGTATAGGAGGCGAGACGCGAAGAGGTCCGCTCAGACTTGAAGCTATAAATAACCAACATTCAAAAACAACATCCAAATCGTTATTCAAAACATCCATAGATAAGTCATAAAATAAGTACACGAGAGTGTAAAGAGAAAGGCCCCAAGCATGGCCGAAACTAAAACATCAATAAGGTGTTATGCACCGAAAAACCTAACAGCAGCAACTAGGAAAACAAACAACAACTAAGGAAAAGCCTCCAGCTGAGACTAGGATAGGTCTCCGGTATCCTTGAACTGAACGTCAGCAGAAGGCCAAGCTCAACGTCAGCAAACTGGTCGTCCTCAACAACAACCTCAGACTCAAAGCCTAACATGCGACACCCAAAGAGAAAAGGGCACATGTTAGCAAAAATCTCCAAAAGATAAAAAGGGGAGACTTTTGTGCAAGGAAACATAAAAGTAATGAATGCAACTAGCAGTTTAAAACATGATGACATGTTATAATATTTAATGAATGCAGTAATTAAAATGAACATGATAGTTATCAATGCATTTCACGTCGTAGCAAAAAGCTACTAAACAATATTTCACGATTTCACGAAAAGCAAGCAATCATGTCGTGCACAGGGTTTACGCCTTTCAGCTGAAGTTGCTGTACGGGTACACTTCTACGCTGAGTGATCGCTTAACCCTACCCCTCCACGTGTGTCTGAACTGGCGCTCAGCTTCTGGATCACGAGCCAGGAAGTGTTCTTATGGCATAGGGTTGACCTAGCCTCTTTATATGCTATAAGAGTCAGAATCCTACTCACCGCAGCTTATGATTCATTTGTAACGTGTGCTACGCATTCATGACAAGACATTCAAATGCATGAAATGACATGTGATATGCAACATTTATAGTATAAAAGGCAGTTATTGAGTGCGTACAGTATATCAGAAAGTAACCGTGACATGTGATATGCATGAACATGGCATAACAAAGGTATCAGATCTAACTTCTTTGTTAAGCTAGATCAAGCATGGGTGTTGGATCTAGCATCGTTGTCAAGCTAGATCGAGCATGGGTGTCGGATCTAGGTTCGTTGTCAAGCTAGATCAAGCATGGTGTCTAGGCAACTATCATTTCATCACCTAGCATCTTTTACACAAAATCTCAAAATAGCCTAAACATGGCTTAACATTAACTGTGCAAGTTTCACTTTCCTGAAATATCGTCCGCAAATCTCAGATCAATGGGGTCCAAAAACTTCCTATGTGCGCAAACCAATCATCAACATACACTCCCATATTAATTAACTTTAATTAGTTATTTAATCAAAGCAAGGAAATTTACGGTTTTTAATCTTGTTAAACATGCGGGTGTGCGGGTTTCTACGGATCGGGGTTTACCTTAACACGACGCGAAAGCTACACTGACATCGGGTAGCGAAATCAGGGGTTGGATTTCGACAGCGAGCAAGGTACGGTGTGTGCTTGCAGCAAAGATGGCCGCGGGACCGCGACAAGGAGGAGATGAATGTCAGGTGGTTGCAGCATAGGGGGACAGCCGGAAGAGAGGGAGAAGGGGCGGTAACAAATGGGTGGCCGGTAGTTTTTGGGTTCGGCCTGCTGTCAAGGGGGTGTGGCAAGGTGGCTCGGGGGAGAGAGGGGCTGGCCGACGATTTGTGGAGGAGGGTGCGGCAATTTAGGGGGCACGCCGGGCTGTGCTGCCAAGTGGAGAGGGGGATGCGGCAATGGCTAAGGGGAGATGGTCGACAGTTTTTAGGGGGCTGTGTGGTTTTGTGGAGGAGGAGGAGTGTTGGGTGCGCCGGCGGTTTATGTGGAGAAGGAAAGGAAGTGCGGGGTTCCACGCGGAGGTGCTTGGCCGGAGGTGGCCGACGGCAAATGAGCTTGTGAGATGGCCGGCTGTCTTTGGTGCATGGGTTCAAAGATGGCGGCTGGCTTAGAAAACCCTAGGGTGTACGTTATAACAAGGAGGGTTGCTAAATAGAGTAGAATAGGTGTGGAATTAGGGGTTGATTGGAGAGAGTGTGTGAGATGGGAGGATACAACTAGTGTGGAATATAGATTAGGAGATATCCACATGATACGTAGGATCTCCTAAAGATTAGATTAGATTAGATTTAATTAGGGTTTTGAATTTGAATTAGTCTAGGGCTAATTATAGGTTAAAGATAATTAGGGTGAAAGGTCAGTCTAACGGTGTCTGAAAATACAAGAAAAATATCGGGACGATCTTGTCGACAATAGGATCGAGACTACGATGATCGTTCACGTGCTAGGTTCAAGGAAAACAATAATAAAAATAAATAGCCCAACGTCGAAGTCTAAAAGTTAAGACCCTTCATTCAAAGCTGATTTATGTAAGAACGACCCGTAAAATGACGTTCATAAAAAAATTCCACAAATAACTACTCTCTCTGAGGATCACAACGATATATAACTTCACGCGTTTGGGATACAAGAGGAGGTCACAATAAATACGCGTACGAAAAAGAAAGTACACGCTGAAAAACACACGATCGAAAAGCGACCGTGACACCAACATCAGTCGACTGGCCAAATGGAAAAGAAAGTGACCTTTGGGCAGGAGAGAGATAGGCGATTGATTAACAACTCACAGGCGCCTGTCTTTTGTACAGCATTCTCCTGAAAAGAGTTAAAGCTAAAAGGCCCAAAAATCAATTGAAAAAGTATATGCATAACAGGCGACTGTAAAACAAATCACAGTCGACTGTTTTGAGATAGGCGCCTGTAAATCGTTCAGGAGTCACCTGTTAAAATCCCAAAATGCACATGCTTGAGAAATGTGAATTAGAGTCTAAGGAAATGTGATCTAATGATTTCCTAAGAAAGAAATGAAGATGTGTGTGTGTGCTCCAACATAGTTCTACTTCTAAGCTACATACTAGAAGAGAATAAAAAGATTACATTTTGTAGAAGCCTCTCTTGTATCCAAAGTATGACCTTGAAGTCTTCTAGGAGCTTTAATCGCAATCTTTAATCATCCAATCCACTTTTCATGCTTTGATTAATTTTTGAGTGACATCCATTGCTAATTGATCTTCATGATATGCTTAGACAATGGATTAACTGCAAACATGGGATTAGTCACAAGTATTTATGTTTGCTCATCATTAACACAAAGTAGGGAGAAGTCCAATACTCAACAATATTAAAGGATTTAAGCAAATATAACATGAAAAATTAGTTTTTTTAATTTCAGGAGCATTAAAAAGCAAACAGATAGATCAAAGAGGTTATTTTAATTGAATATATATTCTACAATTAAAAAACACTTTTGTTCTATAATACCATCCTACAATTCTTTAATTATTTGTTGTATTGTGTTTTCACATGAACAAAATTGCTCATTGCATACAACAGGAAAATTTTTTGCATGTTGTGCGCTGTGAGCTATTTTGGCTATGTGGAGCAAAATTTCTCATCGCGCATAACATGTAAAATTTTTGCATGTTGTGCGCAATGAGTAACAATTATGCATTTAGCAAAATTACTCACCGTGTATGTTGTGTGCGTCGAGAAATTTTTCCATATGATTTTATTTTTACTCACCGCGTACAACAGAAAAAATTTAGCTTGTTGTGCGCAGTTAGTAAAATCAGTGTACGTGTTCAGATTCGGTGATCAACTCAATGGAGAATTTTGCAATATATTTCTCAAACAGCATATTACTGAAAAAAATTTGCTCGATCGCCAACTTTTTTGTTATTACGATTCTACGAAATCCTCCATTCGATATGTATATGTAATAAGTTTTTATTTGGGATTTAATTTGATTTTTTCAATGATTTTTCATGATCTTATGATGTTTTGCCTTATGGATATTTTCGGTACTCCCGGTTGTGCGCTGAGCTGAAACCTAACTAATATTATTTTAATCTTCGTGCAGGGAGTAAAAAGTAAAAGCGGTCATGAACAAAGCAAAACGGTATGTGCGCGTAGCAATTCCCGTGGTTTTATATCTGCCCCTAACGTTTTTCTCTTCGCTCATACCACTTATTTATATGTTTGCCACTACTGTCGTGCACATACCGCTTATTTACAGTTTGCCACAGAAATTACTCATCGCGCACTCACATGGCCAAACTTCCAAAAATTCACATGGGTATACGCGGACAGCATTGTGAGTAAAACGGCCGCTCAAAGGGCGAACATCGATGGGTGGCGACGGCGCCCTGTTCGGGCCCTCTCAAGCGCACGGGTGTCGATAGCTTTGTAGTATAGTATAGATTGTCGATTCACAGGGAAGGCGATTGGTATGGGCCTCGGGCTATAGTTTAGAGTGGTGTGACTATGTTAGTTGTGGGGTGCATCCAAAGTTTTTTCACGGTTATCTCTCACGATTACTATCAAATAAAGGGAAACTAGGGCACCGGGTGTCACCACTAGGATCGTTGAGTGTCGATGCTATTTCATAATCCTTAGGTTGGATTTGATTTTTAGGGCGAGATTGTCGCATATTATATGTGAAATCATAACCAATTATCATTGAACTACTCATCTAACGTATCTCGTGCTTAGCCCGACCATCGTGGATGGCCTGCACGCGATACGTGCATTACGATCGACAATTAATTCCCAATCTCCACTCATGCCACAATCGTGAGTTAGAGTTTCGATATGTGATGTGATGTCTCTTATTAATGCTACTATCGTAGATCATCAATTAGGGATATAAGGCATCGGTGGAGACCCGTAGAGCGAGTGCCACTATCGTGGATCACAAATCCTAAGTGAATCCACTAATGATCCTAATTAAGCCTATAGGACGATCTTTAGGGAAAGGGCCACTATCGTGGATCACAAACCTTAGATGAGAACCCCATAAACTTGGTTGAAACACCCCTGTCACGCCCCGCTTCCCTAAAATAGAGGTGAGACGTGAGAAGGTCCGCTCAGACTTGGAGCTATGAGGCTCTAGTCTGTAAAGCGTCTGGATTTAAACCGAGTAGAGGTCACTGCAAGTGTGATACGGAATAAAAATAATAATAAAGAAAGAGACACAGAATAACCAATCTCAGAATGTCCAAAAATAAGTTCCAACATCACAGAAAAGCAACCAGGCTGAAAAGAAAGAGTCTAAGGCCCAAACATGGCCAACAAAAGTACAACGTACAAAGTAAAAGGTGTCACGCGCCGACAACTAACAGCGACAAAGCAAAGGTGACAATAAGAGGGAGCTCTGGGACGGGTCCCCATTGTACTCGTACTCAACACCTGCAACCTGCTCATCCTCGACGACCAACTCTGGCTCACAATCTAACATGTGACATCCAAAAGAGAAAGGGACACATGTCAGCAAGTCTACAAGAGACTTACGCAAGGAAACTAAAAAGGAAAGTAAGGCAACCTAGCAGTTCTAAAAGTATGTAATGACATGGTAGTTAAAGTATGAGTGCAACAGATAAAGGAACAAGTACACCAAGCATCTAGCATGGCATGTCAAGAGTAGCAAACTACTAACAATCAGAAGTCACGTTTTCATGTCGTGCACAGAGTTCACGCCTTATAGCTGAAGTGGCTGTACGGGCACACTTCTACGCTGAGTGGTCGCTCAACCCTACCCCTCCACGTGTATCGAACCAGGGCTTCCCCTGTACATGTGCTCGCTTCTGGATCATGAGCCAGGAAGTGTTTTTGGCATAGGGTTGTGCCTGCAACGCAGGTGCCTAGCCTCAACAAGTCGGGCATTGGCTTTTGACCAACACATGTAGCCCGCTTCTGGATCACGAGCCAGGAAGTGTATTTGGCATAGGGTTGTGCCTGCAACGCAGGTGCCTAGCTTAAACAAGCAAGTACAAGTATAGTAGCGTGTGCTACGAATGCAACAATCAGACATGGATGGCATGACATGGAAAGCTGTAATTTAAATGCGTACAGATAAGGAATTTAAACATGGCAGTTACAAATGCATGGATGACATGGCAGCATGAACAAAACAAGTTAAAGGGGTTGGATCTAGCTTCGTTGTCAAGCTAGATCAAGTGAGGTGACAGATCTAGTTTCGTTGTCAAATAAATCAAATAGGCGTCTAGGCAGCTATCATTTCACTGCCTAGTCTCTTTTACGCTACGGTACAAAAGTGGCCTAAAACATGGCCTAAACAAGCAACGGGCAAGTTTCACTTGCCTGCACAACCAATCTGAAGTCACGATCAATCAGAGTCCAAACTACCTATGTTCACAAGTCCACTAGCCTACATTCCCAATTTAAATTATCTTGATTAGTGAGTCACAAACAAACAGAAATTACCAATTTTAGTTGATTAACAGGCAAGTGGTGATTTCCTACGGGGCAGATCTTACCTCAACATGACGCGAGAGCTACTCTGACGTCGGGTAGCGACGTCAGGGGTTGGATTCTTGTAACGTGAATGTCACGAAATGACGGGTACTCTGTGATAAATCACATGCATCGAATTAGATCGTAACGACGAGCTACAATTATTAGACAAAAACCTAAAACGTCCAATGACCCAATTTAATAAGTTCTCTGTCCTACGGGGGTTACACATCATTTATAACATTATAGTCTCGCTAATGGTGCTAAGTCGCTAGTACAAAAATATACAACGTGCAACTTAAGGTTAAACAATCACTGACTTAATAATTAACATAATTAATTTATACCAAAACTTAACAATATAAGTTTACTGACATATAATCTAACCTAAAATAACAGTATAAAACCAATCATATAAATATGGATGATGATGAGTTATAAGAAAACGCATGTCGTAATATACATCCAAATGCCAAACATATTGCAATTTATAGTACCCAGTATATCTATAACCCCAACTTACAAAAGTTCTCTGTTGCAAGTTGTAGCACCATATACACATAAAGCTAACCCATTTAAACTACTCACAGCTTCACCTACGAGGAACTCACCTTTCTAGTTACGCTTCCTCGCTTGTTTGCAGGTGGGATTCGCTACCGCTCGTCGAGGGGTCCTGCGACAACTGCCGCGTGGATCGCTGCAGCAGCAGCAAAGAACAGCGGCTGCTGCCCTAGACAGAGGCACTCCCCGGTAGAAGTTGGCCGGAGGAAGGCCGCGAAATGCATTAGACGGCGGGGAGGCCGTGACAGCGTGTCGGGGCAGCGTTGCAGTCGTGCTGGCGGCGTTGAGGACAGCGTCGACAGGGGTTCGCGTGCGGAGGCGCCACCGTGACGAGCAGCAGATCGCTGCTACACGCGGGCGGGGGTCGATGCGGAGCGTGATGCGGCGTGCGAGCGCTGTGCTGCTGTGGAGCTCTGGGTGCGCGGTTGCGAAGCTGCTGCACGCTACGGAGAGACATTGGCTGCGATGAGGAGGTGCTGCGATGGGGCCACGTTGCAGGAGATGCTGCGCTGCGAAAGGCTGGGAGAAAAAAAAAGAACAGAGGCGGCGCTGGGGTTTGCGAGCGGGGAAGAAGAGAGGAGGCAGCCTCTATCGCGTGTAGGAAACAGAACGTGGGGGTGGCAGCTTGTTTTAGGGTTGAAGAGAGAATAGCTTAGGTTATTATTAGCTAGGGCTATTTTATGAGGCTAGGCTCACGTGAATGTGAATGGGCCTATAAGGTTTAATATTATAAGGGAGCAAAGTTCAGCAGAAACGAAAAGGCCCTAACTAATATTATATAGGAATTAAGGGATGGGTTGTAGCACGTGAAGGGTTTTGGGGCCTGAGTTTCACAAAATAGTTTTAAGGCTTTTATTATTAAAAGTAGGGTGCTGTTGTAGGGTTGTCTTGATTAGAAATGTTATAAACAATATAAAAAGAATCTCACTCCCTCACTCTCTCTCAAGCGTGTGTGTGGGGCCAAAGTGGGGATGAAATGGCTAAGTCCAATTCTGATGTAAATTATAATAAAATTATTAGGGGAAAGATACCATGTGAAACTTAGGGTTAAAATCGGTAATAAACTGGGGAGAAAAGTGAAAGTAGGTCAAACGAAGCCCAAAAATTGTGGAATAAATATTGGGGTGACCGTGTCGACGAGAGAAAGAAAACTAAGAAGACGGATCACAATTTTGATGACGTGAAATGAAACTAAAAATATAAAGGCCTCACGACAAAAGTGAAAATTGTGACGTCTCATGAAATAAAGTCAAATCGTGGGAGAACGACCCCCATGAAATGACGTTCCAAATTAATTCCACAATCTAATATTCTTCGAGAGGGTCACAACGGCATATCACACTATAAGTTTCGGATACAGACAAAGTCTAAAATAAATACGTGCACGAACAAGACCACGTGCACGTAACGCGTACGAAGGATACGGGGTCCAAAGGCGGCAGTAATTCCAAGTTGGGCACACGTCGGGGGTCAGCTTGCTAAGGATGCAACCAAGGTACTACGGTCCTATCGACTCAACGACACGAATCACACACACAGCAACAAAACCAATCAGGTACCCTGAATTGCTATACACACAGCCGTATAGCGAATAGTGAGTACCGGCGGTTACATCCTACCCACCTTAGAATAAAGTCCGTCCTCGGACTTTCTAACATATCTAGTCGTCTAGTAACTACCCCAATCATATCACATTATAATTTAAGCCAGGTATAGTCATTACAAGTGCTTATATTTGCACTAGGTATTCAAGCAGTAATACTACTAACATGTATATAGACTCACGCACATTATACACGTATACCTATCATAGTCTGTCAAATTCATACACGTACTTCAATCATTCATATAATCACGTACATCCCTATATAACTATTAAACACTTATTACATACCATGGTGCACATACTCACAACAATTAAATAGTTCACACTAGCAAATACAATCGTAATACTCCATGTCTAGATAACTACCTATGAATAAAACAATAAGGATACACTACTCCCTATATCTCCAGTGTACATCCAATGCCACCATATCAACACAAGTAACCACACCACTTAATATTAAATCATGTTATTATATCTAAGATACATTTACCACTACTATAATTTCACAATTTATAGTCATTCAAATGCATGCAATTATTTCACCCTATATTAACATCACATACGGTCCTATAACTATATTCACGACACGCCACACATATCATAGTCACCAATACCTATAGCCAAGCACATACTTACCCATGCATGGTGCACACCCACACACGCTAATATTTCATTCGAATATACCAATCACACCACTATATACTCAGCACATCTACACACCTAGTTTAGCTAGCACACATGCGTTCACACATGCAAGTCCTTAATAAATAACTATACCACAAGACCAACACCTATAACTATATACTGGTATAGCGACCCACAATCATGTGCGTAACACAACCAGGCACAAACAATCCTATCACTATACATACGTCATCCATCGCTATACACATGGTACTACACGCAAACCACAGACATATGTAACAATATGCTTAGAGTATACCCACTCAAGCTTGAGTGAGACTCAAAACACATATCAGAATACTCTATATACGTAACACGGTACTTATATCTACACCAACACAATACCCTAATATATACTCATATACCTACCAACGTACTACACATACATATCATAGCATCAATCACAACTTTATATTTAATCAAATAACACCCACATAATTCAATCACTCTACATATCGTAATAATATTTACGAATATCAACACACGTATACAATTAAATACATCCTCTTAAGCAAGCATACACCGTATATTCACATATATACTTATGCAGCGAATACATAACTACCTACGTCTAAGCACAATACATAACTACGTACGAGCACATACTCACACGTACTAACATATAGGTCATATAAAAGGCCTACTCACTTAACTTATAAGTACATCTATTATCATTACACCTAATATGAACACAATTTACTAATATATACATATACATATCAAACATTCATAAGTATCTTCAAACTACGTACACTACTAGTCCATACTCCAATACAATTTCCAATATATAAACAGACATTCTTAAAGTGTTATAGCTACACACACACATAACTAACATCATCCCTACACTTCACATATAGGTACCGAATAACACTGAATATACCTATATAACACGAGAGACAACTATTAATATACTAAGGGTAGGACACTCATACATGTCTACACACTCTACCTATATTCATGCACCATGACCACATCCCAAAACCAAAGGCCCACTACTAAACTGGTGTGACATAAACAACGGCAAGCACTAGTGGGATGACTAAGCAAGAGAGAGGAAACCAAGATTAGAAAGCGTAACGAAACAAGATCGGAAAGAATGAGTTCAGGTAAGGCGAGGATAAGGAGGTAAATTGATCAAGTGAAACTGGGATATAATTGTGGATGTTTAGGTGAGGAAGAAAGATGTAATATTACCCTCATATGTTACCGGAAATAGGACGTAAATGGTATAAGTTAAAACACTAAAAGTATAAAACGGTCATACTTGAAAAAGTTGGAGTTCTTTTTCGCCTAGGAAAATATTTAGGAGTCGGTGAAATAAGTTGTTGAATTAAACTTGTGTAGTTTATATATAATAGTGGATGAAACGGTATTTTGAATTATCGAAATGTCATTATATGAAGAAATTAAGATATTTACGCGAGTGTGGAAGACATAGGTTAGTAAATATGATGAGATAATAATTTTAAAGATTTCAGCGAAAAATTTCGAAATTCGGAGATATGGAGTCTTGAATGCATGTTGAATGTTTTCAAATAACTTAAACCGGAAAAGAAATTCAAAATAGATAACATTAAAAATATTCATCGAATGGTCAGGATAGTAATGGAGAAGTTTCTACGATCGACGATGGTGTCATGTGGATTCACGTGATTCGAAAGGAAGGGAGTGAATCAAATAAAACGTAAATATGAATGGAAAATAATTTAGTGAAACTGCTACGATGGAGTTCTACGGTCGATAACACGAATGTGTAACGACCGGAACAAATGATGGAAGCATGGTTATAATTACTGGGTCGACTGAAGACCAAGAGAAACTTAATATTAAGGCTTTCTAATGAACTAAACTGTAATAAAGATATCTGGAAGGGACATAAGAGAAATTAAAATTACGTTCCGCTGGGCCCGAAATCGATGAACCCAAGCGAACGACTAAAGAAATTCTAGAAGTCTATCATGGTCTGAGCTAGACAGGAACCACTAAGATAACTCCTAAGGCGATTATAACAATTTCTAGCAAGGGGTCTATCTAACAATCAGGGACCTCTAACTAGCAAGCACAGACGTCTAACTAATCCTTACTAAAGTCCTGATCTAATGGATTTCCTACTAAGCTGGGACAGATGTTCGGGCAACATGTCTACCAGCCATCTAAGACATAGGAAACGATAAAAATTTAGACTCAGGGCTTATGATTTGGATGTTTTAATTTATTTAATGGACATTCTATTTTTATTATCGTTGTTTTGATAATTCGCAGTTGCAGTGACCTTCATGGGCCACCAAAAAAACCTGTCACGCCCTGCTTCCCTAAAATGGAGGCGAGACGTGAGAAGGTCTGCTCAGACTTGGAGCTGTGAGGCTCCAGTCTGTAAAGCGTCTGGATTTAAACCGAGTAGAGGTTCCTGCAAGTGCGATATGGAACAAAAATAATAATAAAGAAAGAGACATAGAATAACCAATCTTAGAATGTCTAAAAATAAGTTCCAACATCACAGAAAAGCCACCAGGAAGAAAGAGTCTAAGGCCCAAACATGGCCAACAAAAGTACAACGTACAAAGTAAAAGGTGTCACACGCCGACAACTAACAGCGACAAAGCAAAGGTGACAACAAGAGGGAGCTCTGGGACTGGTCCCCATTGTCCTCGTACTCAACACCTGCAACCTGCTCGTCCTCGATGACCAACTCTGGCTCACAATCTAACATGTGACACCCAAAAGAGAAAATGGCACATGTCAGCAAGTCTACTAGAGACTTGTGCAAGGAAACTAAAAAAGGAAAGTAAGGCAACCTAGCAGTTCTAAAAGTATGCAATGACATGGCAGTTAAAGTATGAGTGCAACAGGTAAAGGAACAAGTACAACAAGCATCTAGCATGACATGTCAAGAGTAGCAAACTACTAACAATCACAAGTCACGTTTTCATGTCGTGCACATAGTTCACGCCTTACAGCTGAAGTGGCTGTACGGGCACACTTCTACGCTGAGTGGTCGCTCAAACCTACCCCTCCACATGTATCGAGCCAGGGCTTCCCCTGTACATGTGCTCGCTTCTGGATCACGAGCCAGGAAGTGTTTTTGGCATAGGGTTGTGCCTGCAATGCAGGTGCCTAGCCTCAACAAGTCGGGCATTGGCTTTTGACCAACACATGTAGCCCGCTTCTGGATCACGAGCCAGGAAGTGTATTTGGCATAGGGTTGTGCCTGCAACGCAGGTGCCTAGCTTAAACAAGCAAGTACAAGTATAGTAGCGTGTGCTACGAATGCAACAATCAGACATGGATGGCATGACATGGCAAGCTGTAATTTAAATGCGTACAGATAAGGAATTTAAACATGGCAGTTACAAATGCATGGATGACATGGTAGCATGAACAAAACAAGTTAAAGGGGTTGGATCTAGCTTCGTTGTCAAGCTAGATCAAGTGAGGTGACGGATCTAGTTTCGTTGTCAAATAAATCAAATAGGCGTCTAGGCAGCTATCATTTCACTGCCTAGTCTCTTTTACGCTACGGTACAAAAGTGGCCTAAAACATGGCCTAAACAAGCAACGGGCAAGTTTCACTTGCCTGCACAACCAATCTGAAGTCACGATCAATCAGAGTCCAAACTACCTACGTTCACAAGTCCACTAGCCTACATTCCCAATTTAAATTATCTTGATTAGTGAGTCAGAAACAAACAGAAATTACCAATTTTAGTTGATTAACAGGCAAGTGGTGATTTCCTACGGGGCAGATCTTACCTCAACACGACGCGAGAGCTACTCTGACGTCGGGTAGCGACGTCAGGGGTTGGATTCTTGTAACGTGAACGGCACGAAATGACGGGTACTCTGTGATAAATCACGTGCATCGAATTAGATCGTAACAACGAGCTACAATTATTAGACAAAAACCTAAAACGTCCAATGACCCAATTTAATAAGTTCTCTGTCCTACGGGGGTTACACATCATTTATAACATTATAGTCTCGCTAATGGTGCTAAGTCGCTAGTACAAAAATATACAACGTGCAACTTAAGGTTAAACAATCACTGACTTAATAATTAACATAACTAATTTATACCAAAACTTAACAATATAAGTTTACTGACATATAATCTAACCTAAAATAACAGTATAAAACCAATCATATAAATATGGATGATGATGAGTTATAAGAAAACGCATGTCGTAATATACATCCAAATGCCAAATATATTGCAATTTATAGTACCCAGTATATCTATAACCCCAACTTACAAAAGTTCTCTGTTGCAAGTTGTAGCACCCTATACACCCTATATAGAAGTTGGCCAGAGGAAGGCCGCGGAATGCGTTAGACGGCGGGGAGGCTGTGACAGAGTGTCGGGGTGGCGCTGCAGTCGTGCTGGCGGTGTTGAGGACAACGTCGACAGGGGTTCGCGTGCGGAGGCGGCACCATGACGAGCAGTAGATCGCTGCTGCGTGCAGGCAGGGGTCGATGCAGAGCGTGATGTGACGTGCGAGCGCTGTGCTGCTGCGGAGCTCTGGGTGCACGGTTGCGAAGCTGCTGCGCGCTGCGGAGAGACGCTGGCTGCGATGAGGAGGTGTTGCGATGGGGCCACATTGCGGGAGATGCTGCACTACGAAAGGCTGGGAGAAAAAAAAGAACAGAGGCGGCGCTGGGGTTTGCGAGCGGGGGAGAAGAGAGGAGGCAGCCTCTATCGCGTGTAGGAAACCGAACGTGGGGCGGCAACTTGTTTTAGGGTTGAAGAGAGAATATCTTAGGTTATTATTAGCTAGGGCTATTTTATGAGGCTAGGCTCACGTGAATTTGAATGGGCCTATAGGGTTTAATATTATAAGGGAGCAAAGTTCAGCAGAAACGAAAAGGCCCAAGCTAATATTATATAGGACTTAAGGGATGGGTTGCAGCACGTGAAGGGTTTTGGGGCCTGAGTTTCACAAAATAGTTTTAAGGCTTTTATTATTAAAAGTAGGGTGCTGTTGTAGGGTTGTCTTGATTAGAAATGTTATAAACAATATAAAAAGAATCTCACTCCCTCACTCTCTCTCAAGCGTGTATGTGTGGCCAAAGTGGGGATGAAATGGCTAATTCCAATTCTGATGTAAATTATAATAAAATTATTAGGGGAAAGATACCATGTGAAACTTAGTTAAAATCGGTAATAAACTGGGGAGAAAAGTGAAAGTAGGTCAAACGAAGCCCAAAAATTGTGGAATAAATACCGGGGTGACCGTGTCGACGAGAGAAAGAAAACTAAGAAGACGGATCACCATTTTGACGACGTGAAATGAAACTAAAAATATAAAGGCCTCACGACAAGAGTGAAAATTGTGACGTCTCATCAAATAAAGTCAAATCGTAGGAGAACGACCCGTGAAATGACGTTCCAAATTAATTCCACAATTTAATATTCTTCGAAAGGGTCACAACGGCATATCAGACTATAGGGTTCGGATACAGACAAAGTCTAAAATAAATACGTGCACGAACAAGACCACGTGCACGTAACACGTACGAAGGATATATGGTCCAAAGGCGGCAGTAATTCCAAGTTGGGCACACGTCGGGGGTCGGCTTGCTAAGGATGCAAACAAGGTACTACGTCCCTATCGACTCAACGACACGACTCACACACACAGCAACAAAACCAATCAGGTACCCTAAATTGCTATACGCACAGCCGTATAGCGAATAGTGAGTACCGACCGTTACAACCCCTAATCACCATTCTAACCTGAAAATCATGGTTTTAGCATCTAAACCCTAAAATCATAGGGCTCATCCATTAGCCCAAGAAATAACTATTCACTAATCATGATTGAAGCAAGAAAAGCAAAAACAATAAGGAGATTAAACATTACTTCAGCAATTAATAATAAAAAACAATGGAAGTAAGGAAAAGGTTCAATACCAGACAAGAGAACACAGAAATTTATTGAGAGATTTAAGAACCCAATCAAGAAATCTAAGTTTTAAGCTCCAAATCTTCTCCAAAACCCTAATCCTTGCTCAAGAGAATTAGGGGATGCTTTAAAACGAAATAAAACTCGGTTTATAATCCCATAAACCTAGGGGAATCATTTAGTTTATATACATATGTGTTTGGACCAATTAAAACAAAAGAAAACCCATTTTCGAGCTCCAATTTGGCGCCTACGACCCGCCCGACTCGACCGAGTGGCGATCCGAGTCGAGCCAAAGCTTCATTGGCTTTTAGCTGATGCCTTAGTTTTTGATTTGGAACAGTATCCACTCGGACCGAGTGGCAAGTCCACTCGGCCGAGTTCAGAGGCTCGAGAATTGGCTTGAAAACGTCGTTATGTGTTAATTTTTACTTGATCGAGTAACAATGCTACTCGGCCCAAGTGCCTTTCTCGCTCATATAGCTGCTAAGTCTTTAGTGTAAGCTTCTCTTCATTTACACCTACTCAGACCGAGTAGGATTGCCACTCGACTGAGTACTCTAGAAATGCTGACAAGGGTTGTGAAGCTTCATTTCTTTTGCTCTCTTCTCCTTCCTTGCTCTTCTTCTCCTCAAATCTTCTTCTCCACCACGTCAAGCACCAAGTAAGTCATGCCATTAATGCTCCGGCGATCTTGGATGTGTCCATAGCTCCATTTTGCTTCAAATCATCTCGAAACTCCTGAAAATGAGATAAAAGCTCCGAAAATCATATAATCCAATAAACAATCGATAGATCGATAAAAAACGGGGTTCGAGTGCTCAAATCGATATGGAATGATGCGAATAAAGTACAGAAAACATGGACACATTAAAATCCCCCAAGCTTACCTCTTACTCTCCTTAAGGAATGTTGAGTATTGGACTTCTCCCTACTTGGTGTTGATGATGAACAAACATAAATACATGTAACTAATCCCCTATTTCCAGTTAATCCATTGCCTAAGCATATCATGAAGATCAATTAGCAATGCATGTCACTCAAGGATCAATCAAAGCATGAAAAGTGGATTGGATGATCAAAGATGGTAATGAAGCTCCTAGAAGACTTCAAGCTCATTCTTTGGATAGAAGAGAGGCTTCTACAAAATGTAATCTTTTTATTCTCTTCTAGTATGTAGCTTAGAAGTAGAACTATGTTGGAGCATACACACACCTTTATTTTTGTCCTAAGAAATCATTAGATCACATTTCCTACGCCTCCAATTCACATTTCTCAAGCATGTGCATTTTGGGATTTTAACAGGCGACTGCTGAACGTTTTACAGGCGCATGTCTCCAAACAGTTGCATGTGATTTGTTTTACAATCGCCTGTTATGCACATACTTTATCAATTGGGTTTTAGGCTTTAGCTTTAACTCTAACCAGGCGCCTACTGTACAAAAGACAAGCGCCTATCCAAGCTACATGCGCCTATGATTTGTTAGTCAGTCGCATGTCCCTCTCCTGCCCAAAGATCATTTTCTTCTCTATACGGCCAGGCGACTGACATTGGATTGACAATCGTCTGTCCAAGCCACAGGCGACTGTGAATGCTTCAACAGTCGCCTGTCGATTCTTTCTCTGCAACTCTACTCTCTGGAAAGTTTAACTTATTAGTGACAGACGACTGATGTTGGTTTTGTAGTCGCTTGCCTATGGCACTTGTGCCTGTGAGTTCCACATCAGTAGCATGTCCTGTCTTCTCAAAACTTTCTGAGTTTTCTCAACCTACTCATGTTGCAGCCAGTCGCCTGTAGAAGGTTTTTCAGTCGCCTGTTAGGTTTATAGGTGCCTGCCATTCATTCATCAGTCGACTGTCCTACATGGTAAGTTACCATTTGAATTCTCACCTACCATCTGACACAGTGCATCAGTCAACTGTGATTTCTTCACCAGTCGACTGTCGAGTGTGTAAATTCTATCCGTTGGCTTTTTCTCCACGGATTTTAAAGGGGGTTTTTGGGGATTCTATTTGAGGGTTTTGGAGAACCTATAAAGCGAGATTCTACTATTCCATTGATGGGTTACCCATCTTCTTGATCATCTCTTGAAAACCTCTAGCTTCCATATTCAAGGTTTTCAAAGCTCTCAAATTCAAAAGCCTTAGAATTCTAATCTCATTCTCTCTTTCTCTCCAACCTAGAATCAAAGTGATATCCTCTAGTCAATTGGTGGTGACAAGAGAAAGGGCTTTTCTCTCTTCTTGGAAGAGACTTCAACACACAATACACTTGCTTCTTCAAGTTCTACTTCAAGGCATATGTGATTGTAAGTGTTTCTATTTCATTATTTTATATCTTTCGATATGAGTTTAACTCTCGGTTTGTGAGAATGGTTTGCTTGATCCCAAGTTGTGGGAGTCAAGGACATCGATTGTGTTTCGATTTCACTTGTAAGGTTGCTATAAGTGGATTTAAAGGAAACCTCAAGTTAGAGTTCTAACTTGAGTATTCGGATGTAACCGGGTGGAAGAGACGTAGGATTACCGGGGATAAGTCGGGAGTTGACTTGGGTAATCCGAACCCTTGAAACATACTTTGTGTTAGCATTGTTTCAATTTGGGTTTATTTATTGTTGGTTAGAAATTTAAATTGGTATAACTATTGTTTAAATTTTATAAACACTATTCAACCCACCTTCTAGTGTTTTTCTCATAGACATGGTCCTTACAATTGGTATCAGAGTGAAGGTTTTTAGCTATGGTATCCAACAACAACAATGTTTCTCCACCTCCTTCGTACAACAATCACGATCGTGATGGTGCGTCTACCGTCTTCGAAGGACAATCAACGGTTCGTCCTCCGTGTTTCAATGGCACGAATTTCGGCTATTGGAAGTGCCGGATAGAGACGTTTCTTATGGCTGCTTCTCTTTGGAGAACCCTCCATAAGAAATATGTTGAACCATCCGAAGAGGATTTTAACAAATGGACTCCCTCCGAGAAGTCGCCGAAGTGAACAACGTCAAGGCAATGCACGCTCTTCATTGTGCATTGGATCCGGATGAGTTCAATAAGATATGCACATGTAAGAGTGCATATCAAATATGGAACCATCTAGTCATTACCCACTAGGAAACGAACAAAGTAAAATTTTCTAAATTATATGTTGCAATACAAAATTTCAATATGTTTCATATGCAGGATAATGAGAACATTGCAACGATCTATGGACGCTTCACCGACATGACCAATGAGCTTGAAGCTCTTGAACAAACCTACACCCAACAAGAAAAGGTGAGAAAGATAATCATGTGAATGACCTCGAAATGGGAAAGAAGAGCAATCTCCATTGAGGAGGTCAATGACCTGAAAAACTACACCGTGGTGAGTCTCATCGGTACTCTCATGTCTTACGAAGTAAGAAGGGAGAACCGAATAAAGATTAGAGCAATGATGAACCCAACAGAGGCTAAGAAGAAAGTGTTAGCATTCAAGGCTACTTCTTCATCCTCTGATAGTGAAGAATCCGAGAACGAAATGGACTTGGAAGAAATGGCACAAATGGCGAAGAAGTTCTAACGCTTCTTTTGCAAAGGTAATTTTCCTTCCAAAAATAAATTTGATTCCACTAACAATACCTCATCTCTTTATTTTAGGTGTAACAAGTCGGGGCACATCAAGAAGGATTGCTCAATGCTTATAAACAAAAAAAAGTGGAAAGCTCCAAAATACCACAAGTTCGACAAATACAAGAAGGCCAATAAGAAAGGACTTGTTGGAACATTCAATGATTCAAGCGGAGATTCCTCTAGTGAATCTGAGGATGAAAAGGGTGAGAGTGCACATATGTGCTTCATGGCTCAAGAAGATCCACTCTCCGATGAGAGTGATAATGACAACGATGAACCTGAGGTAACCATGGATGAACTTCGTATTGCTAACGAAGAATTATTTTCTAAGTATCAATCTCTTATGCTTAGATATACTATTTTAAAGACATCTAATGTTAGCAAATCATCCATGCCATGCATCATCAACAATGACACCATTGTTGATACACATACACTTGAGAAAGCCACTTTGGTTTCTTAAAATGACATCTTGAGAAATGAGGTGAATTCTCTCAAATCTTAACTAGATCAAACTTATCTTAACGATTATATTGAACTAGCTTCACATAACACACAATTGGGTATTGAGAATGATTCTCTTAAACCCAAGTGCACGAGCTCAAACCACGTGTGTCCACTTTGGATACCAATATTTCTTCTCTTAAGGAAAAATATGAGCTCATGTCCTCCCAAGTTAAGATATTTAACAAAGGGAAATGGCAATTGGATGAATTGCTTGTAAACTAATTTCTGCCACACATCGTGTTGGACTTGGGTATGTGGAAGCAAATGCATCCAGATCTCGCACATACTATAGTGGTGTAACTATAGATTTTGTGAGGCCATCCTCCGGTGCATCCACTAGTGGTGTCAAAAACACTATTGGTAGCAAACCTACCAGGAGGCCACCACTTCACAATCTCCTTCTTTTGGAAAGAAACCCATTAAGGGTGGAAACCAAAAGGAAGGTCATGTATATATGTACACCAACTCTCATACACGCAGGAAATCTCCTACTTCACATGTGGACACGAATGACACGTTTTATGCTCCACACACCCAGACACGTGTAAACCCACACATGAGAAATATTCATGTACGTGCTCCTGCACATTCATATGTTCACACACATCATCCTTCTATGTATGCTCATCCACCTCATGTTATGCATGCTTCATATGTTGCATATAACATGCATGCTCCTAATTTTGCTTACAACCCATATATGTCTCATTCTTATCCACCTCCATCTTCATATGCTAGATCTCATGCTCATAGGAAGCACGCACCACATAGAACTCAACCAAATATGCATGCAACTAGGAAAAGGACACCCAAACCATACACAATTTGGGTTCTAAGAACACCATCTTAATTGATAGGAATACATATGCTAACTCCTATTTTAGCGATGTAATAAATAGTGGTAATTATGTTGGGAAGCGAAAGTCCACTTGGACTTGACTTCCAAAGGGCTAATCATCCCCTAGGACACAACAAAGCTTGGGTACCATGAGCTTATGGTATATTATGTAGGTACCCAAGAAAAGGAAAGAGAGCAATAAAAGTTATATTGGCTGTAAAAAGAAAGGATGGATACTCAATAGCGGATGCTTCAAACACATGTCAGGAGATCACACATTGCTCTCCGTAGTGATTAGCATCAAGGATGGTGCAATGGTCACTTTTGGAGGTAATCAAAAGGGTGTTGAGTATTGGACTCCCCGGATTTGGTTTTGGATGATGAGCAAACATAAATAATTCATGAACTAACAATTTGTGAGCGCAGTTATGGAGATCGTCGCCAAATTCACGAGAACACTCAAAGCGACATCTCAAGACTTCTCAAAGCTCGTATTCAATGCCTAAAGCTTCGTTGAAGCTTTTGGACCATTTTAGAAGTCATGAAGATTTGATCGAAGCTCTCGAAGACCGTTCTTTAAGGTTCTATTTATAGTCTTTTAGTTTCGATCTATAGAATGTTAAGCCTTGAGTATATCTTACATTTCTATCTTCATAACGCTCATATCTTAGCTCTAGGATCTTAGTAGAAGTCCATTCTAACTTCCTCGAAGCATCGCGCTTCGATTCGGACTTTATTGTGCATGTTAGTTGGTTCAAGAAGAAGAACTGACCGACTAGATGGTGATCTAGTCGGTCGGCAAAGCTTCTTGGACCGACTAGTTTCAGTTTGTATTTTCTTGCTCAGTACTGTTTACAGTTAGTCGGTCTACGTTGACTCACCGACCGACTAGTTTGTGAACTAGTCGGTCAGTGATGCTTCTTTGACCGACTAGTTGAGCTTTACTGTACATGCCAATTTTCTCCTAAGCTACTGTTTATCGTTAGTCGGTCTAAGAACATTTGGCGACTGACTAGTTGATGATCTAGTCGGTCAACATTTGTTCTTGGACCGACTAAATCAATTTGTATTCAGACTAATAGTTTTGACTCTTAGTCGGTCTTAGTTCACTGACCGACCGACTAGTTGTGAAACTAGTCGGTCAGACAGTCTTCTTTGACCGACTAGATTTCTAGGTCTGAAATTCAATCTCTTCACTGTTCTTCACTTAGTCGGTCCATGTTGATTGACCGACCGACTAGTTGATGAACTAGTCGGTCAGTGGTTGTTCTTTGACCGACTAACTGCTTCAGATTTCTATCCGTTGGGATTTGACCTAACTTGTTTTAATGGGACCCTATAAATACGAAGCTTGGTCATTTCTTTCTAGGTTAGAGCTGCTATTAAGAGATTCATTGAGATTGAAAGAGTTAGAGATTCTCACTCATTTCCAAAGCTCTCTTCCTCACAAGAAATCCATTCTCTCACATTCTAGATCTAGAATCCATCTTGAGAGAAGTTTGTTCTTGGTGAGCCTTTCAAGCTCTAGCTTGATTCAAGTCTCCAAATCACTCCTAGGCACCCATTGCTACTCATTTCAGTGGTGCTAGGTCTTGGTGACTTTCTCTTCCTCAAATCCATCCTTGCACCTATTTGGTAAGAATACTCAAGGTATAGGATTTTGTGGTAAGATTGTTTATTTCATTATAAACTCATTTATATTGCTTATTGATTCTCTCGGTTGTGAGAGAAGGTTGTGATCTCGGGTTGTGGGATTCACTATTGCCATTGCATGTATGATTTGATCTTGTGAAGGGTTTTCACAAGATATTCATAGTGGAAATCTTGGGTTAGGGTTTCTAACCTAAGTATCCGGAGGGGATCCGGGTGGTTGGGACGTAGGATCACCGGGAACAAGTCGGGGAGACTTGGGTGGATCCGAACCCAGTAATATCTTTTGTTAGCATTGTTAATTTTGTTGTTGTTATCAATTTAAGCTTCCGCAAATTGATTTGGTAGTTGTTTGCACGATAATTAGGAATTATACTCCTTGTTATTTTTAAAGTACTATTCACCCCCTAGTACTTGTGCAGTAGCTTGTAGGGCATTACAAAGGGAACCATCATTGGAGTAGGCAAAGTCGGTAATCCTTCCAAACCACTTATTACAAATGTTTATTTAGTTAGTGGTTTATGTCATAACCTTATCTCCATTAGTCAACTTTGTGACAATGGTTACAAGGTTAACTTTGGAGAGGGTATGTGTAAAATTGTACATATTGATTCACATATTTTGTTTACCAATATTAAGCATAAAAACATTTATTATTTGAGCGTGCCTAAAACCATAGAACATTGCTTAGTTGCTAATACAAATGAACAACTACTATGGCATCATCGTTTTGATCATGTTCATTTTAAGCACTTATATAAGTTAGCTAAGCATAATCTTGTCAAAGGTTTTTGGAAAATTGCTTTTAGTAAGAAAAACTTTTGTGATTCTTGCCAAAGAGGTAAACTAAGTAAATCATCTTTCAAACTTAAAGAAGGCATAACTTCTGAGAGGCCCCTAGAATTACTTCATCTAGATTTATTTGGGCTAACTAGAACCGCCTCTTTAGGTAATGCTCATTATAGATTAGTTGTCATTGATGACTTCTCTAGATTTACTTGGGTTTCATTTTTAACCAATAAAAATGAAGCTTTTGAAGAGTTTACTATATTTGCACAGAAAATTCAAAATTTCTTAGGATACACCATTATCACTATTCGTAGTGATCATGGAGGAAAATTTGAGAATGAATCTTTCACTAAATTTTGTGATGACAATGGGATCACTCATAACTTTTCTTTTCCTTGCGCACCACCACAAAATGGTGTTGATGAGAGAAAGAATATGACCCTAATAGAGTGTGCTCGCACCATGCTCCATGATAGTCATCTTCGACTACAATTTTGGGGCAGAGGCGGTGTACACAACATGTTATGTGCTTAATAGGATCCTAGTGAAGCCCTGAACGAACAAAACTTGTTTTGAATTATTTTATGATAAAAAGCCGCAGGTTAAATACTTTCGTGTTTTTAGTTCAAAATGTTATATAAAGAACCCCTTTCGTAACTTAGATAAATTTGAGCCAAGATCCGATGAAGAAATCTTTGTTGGATACTCCACACGTAGCAAAGCCTATCGAATATACAACAAAACGTTTTCAACGATCGAGGAATCACTACCTGTATCATTTTATGAAGATTTTGATATTCCTCATGTTGTTGTTGATAGTGTAGATGTTTTATGTGATTCCATTAGTAATGTTAAAATTAATGATTCTATTATTGAGACTAACAATACTAATGAGATTGTTGAGTATGTTCCATGTGATCCAGGTATTTCCAAAGCTTATCCAACCGTTCGTAATCACCCCCATGACCAAATTATTGGAGATATTGGTGTGGGTGTACAAACCAGGTCAAAAATTGATGAATTCTCTCATTGTGCATTTGTCTATACCATTGAGCCAAAGAACATCCAAGAAGCGTGTCAAGATAGCTCTTGGATAGTTGCAATGGAAGAAGAGCTCATGCAATTTGAGAGAAATGAAGTCTGAGAGCTCGTTCCTCTTCCAAATGGTCACAAAGTAATTGGAACCAAGTGGATTTTTAAGAACAAGACCGATGAAAACGAGGTCGTCACAAGGAATAAAGCAAGGTTAGTAGCTCAAGGCTATCGACAAGAAGATGGCATTGATTTCGAAGAATCCTTTGCCACCGTAGCTAAATTAGAAGCTATTAGATTGCTTTTATCTTTTGCATCCCATAAAAATTTTAAATTATTTCAAATGGATGTTAAATGCACATTTTTAAATGGTATTGGTAATGAAGAAGTTTATGTTTCTCAACCACCCGGTTTCATTCATGAAAAATTTCCAAACCATGTTTTCAAAGTTAAGAAAGCGTTAGATGGGTTGAGACAAGCTCCTAGAGATTGGTACGATCGATGCAACACCTTTCTTTTGGATTTAGGTTTTAAAATGGGTGAAGTTGATTCAACTCTTTTCATTAAAGATTATGAAAATGACATCCTGTTAATTCAAGTTTATGTAGACGATATAATATTTGGTTCTACTAACTTTAAACTTTGCCAAGAATTTTCTAAGTCTATGAAGGATGAATTCAAAATGAGTCATATGGGTGAACTGAACTACTTCCTTGGACTACAAATTCGGCAAATGAAGGATGGAACTTTCATACATCAAACAAAGTACACCGGGGAGCTTATCAAGTGATTCAGCATGGAATCGTCTTTACGCAAACGAACTCCCATGAGTACGACAACCCATCTACACAAGGATGAGAACGGGAAAGCTGTAGGTGTTCGTCTATATCAAGTTATGATTGGTAGCTTACACTACTTAACCGCTTATAGGCCCGATATTATGTTCTCCGCATGTCGTTGTGCAAGATATCAAGCTAGACTTAAGGAGTCACACTTGATTGTGGTTAAACGAATTTTTCATTACCTTAATCATTCACTAGATTATGGGTTACTTTACCCTAAGTCTAGCACATATGAGCTAATCTCATATAGTGATGCTGACTTTCCCAGATGCAAATCTGATAAAAAGAGTACTAGTGGTACTTGCCACCATCTAGAAAATTCCCTAGTTTCTTGGTTTTTCAAGAAACAGAACTCGGTATCATTGTCCACGACTGAAGCGGAATATATTGCTGCGGGTCTTGCATGTGCACAAGTTCTTTAGATAAGAAACACGCTCAAAGACTATGGTATCAATTGTGATACTTGTCCTATCATGGTTGATAACCAAAGTGCAATTTGTCTTTCCAAGAATCCGGTACATCACTCTCGTACCAAACACATAGATGTGAGATATGCGTACACCGATACTAAGAAGGACATCATCTTAGAGTACATTGAAACCCAAAAACACCCAAAAACAAATCACAAACATCTTTAATAAACCTCTTAAAGAAGATTTATTTGTGAGGTTGCGTTGAGAATTAGGGATTATGGGTGAATTTGAATTATATGAGTTCATACTTTTATGATAAATCATGCTTGAACTCATGTCATCATTTTACTTCTCTTGTTTTGATATGCTATATGCTTTTCATTTATTTTTCAAGAGACTATTTGAGATTTTGATGATTTTGATTGTTTGGATTAATATGCGTGGTTTGTATGTTAAGCTATAATACTTTGATAATGATTTCATGATTATAGTATTGTTAGAGTATAGGTCTTAGGGTGAGTTGTCTTAATCCTCTGGATTTCAGCCTCTCTGTACATTTTTGGACCAGGACAGACGACTGTAATTCCTTTGACAGTCGCCTACCCAACTCTAATTTTTCTTGTCTGTAGTCTGAATTTATTGCATAGGCGACTGGTGAACTTTTTCCAGGCGACTATCTCTCCGACAGGCGACTGCAAGTTGTTCATCAGGCGCATGTCCTAATTTTGAGATGTCTCTGTTTATTCATCATATTTTTTGACCCTCTGTCAGGCGACTATTGCGTAATTTAAAGTCGACTGCCATTTTCCCAGGCGATTGTGAGTTACTCAACAGGTGACTGTCTGTCTACCCAAGTCAGATCTGTATCTTTTCGACCAGTCGACTGAAAATTATACATTAGTCGACTGTCCACTTCAGTGGCTGTTCGTTAACTCGATCTGAGCCGTCGATCTGACCATCCAATGGCCCAGATTCATTTGTCCCCATCTTATATTCACGAGGCCGTCGATATTTTCTCTCTTTTCCGATCGATTTCCCTCGTCTTCCTCCTTCGAACTTCAACCGTCTCTTCGTCTTCCTCGTCGATTCGAAGATCCTACCCATCGATCTCTCCCCTAATCACTCGATCGAGAGTTTGGGTCTCTACTCCTCCATCGTTCGTCGTGGATTTGGTATATCTCTCTCATTCTTGTTCGATCGTGCCCTATTTCCTTGTCTTTCTGTCGATCTGTGATCATGGCCCCTAAAACTGCTACATCATGGTTCAAACCTTTAAGGAAATAAGGTTCTCCATCCTCACCCCGCTCTCAAAGTCCTCAGTCCTCGCCGTCCTCTGGTGAGTTTCTGGGGATATCAGTCGCTGATCCTCTTCCTTCAGTATCTGAGGTTGAACCCTCTCCACTGCATCCAGCCAAGCCATCCTCTCCTTCTCTTTTAGCTCCGTCGGCTGATCCTCTCATCGTTCAGTTAAATGAGCATGTTTCTCTGCTTGAAATGAAAGTTTCGAACATAGATCAGAAGCTTTTGCTCCTTCTTGAGCTGAACTATAAGTCGTTTCGGTATCACAGCTTTCCGGTTCTGGCTTCTCTCCAGGCTCTGTTCTCTCCTTCCGAGGATGTTCACCATAAATTTTTCCTCATCCTCTAGTTGATACTCAGGCACCCCCTGCTGAGTTCACCTAGCCTTCATCTAATGATGTTATGCTCTCAGTGCCTATTACTCTCTCGTTGATCAGTCTTTAGTGCCTGATCATGTGGAGATCCCTGCTGTTGCTGGTGCTTCGTCATCAAAGCGAAATGCTCCTGTGTGTCCTTCTCGTCGCTCTTTTAGAATGGTATTCCGTTGCTTTGGCCACTCTTCGAACTCATCTGTAATTCAGATTGACCAATGTAGCTCTGCCTCTACTCACCCTAGGACTTCTTTTTATTAGGGTTTGAATATATGTTTTTTGGTTTGTTTGTTTGTACCTCTAGATGTTGTTATACTATTACGAGTTAGTCTCTTTTTGTACTCCTGGTATACTTTTGGCAGTATGGTAGAGTAACTCTCTGATGGATGTTGGTGTACGTATGATGATTATACTTTTGATGTACATGGAGTTGATGTTCTTTCGTTTGTACTCATTGTATCTTTTGATTATATATATATGATGATGTTTTTACTTTATCATATGTTGTTTCACATTGTGTCACATTTTGTTGATTATGTGTAAATTTTGAATTGTCTTTCTTTGTATGCTCTATTATATACATGTGAGATGGTTTCTAGTTTTTGAAATGTCGATATTGGATTCTCGTTCCTTTAGTCAACTACGATTTCTTGTGTCGATGAGTTTTTGGGTATATATCATTGTGATATCCCTTCATGTTTTCTCGATTCTATTTTGGTATCAAATTAAATATATATCCCATCTTTCGACTCTCATGATTATTTTAGTACTTATTTAGCACTAATGTTGTTGTTTTTCCACTCCCACTTTTTGGATAATGCAATAGGAGGAGAGAAATAAACATATCATAATTATGTGCTAAGTAAATTCTAAACTTGAATCTAAGATTGAAATTGCTTTAGATTCAGGGGGAGTAAGATATAATGAACTTGGATTATAAAATCCTAGATTTCAAGAATTAAAATCATTTCATTCATGCATATCTTACATGCTCGCTTCAATTGATCTATAGATGCCCTTATAAATATTGACTAACTTGATTGGCATCTATGTATGGAGAGTTAGTATTCATTAAGCACAATTATTTATTTTTTTGTTTATGTTTGTTTGTTTGTCACAAATATTGTTTATATTTGTTTATCATCATCAAAAAGGGGGAGAATGTTGAGTATTGGACTTCTCCCTACTTGGTGTTGATGATGAGCAAACATAAATACTTGTGACTAATCCCCTATTTACAGTTAATCTATTGCATAAGCATATCATGAAGATCAATTAGCAATGGATGTCACTAAAGGATAAATCAAAGTATGAAAAGTGGATTGGGTGATCAAAGATGGCGAATGAAGCTCCTAGAAGACTTCAAGCTCATTCTTTGGATAGAAGAGAGGCTTCTACAAAATGTAATCTTTTTATTCTCTTCTAGTATGTAGCTTAGAATTAGAACTATGTTGGAGCACACACACATCTTTATTTCTGTCCTAAGAAATCATTTTGATAAGGTTCTGTGAGGACCTTATTAATATGGTATTCCTCAAATTAATCATCAGGAAGTCACAAGATTACTCGAGCCTCGTGAGATGAAGGAGTCGAGTAAAACATCATAATTGATGACGTCCTAGCAAACTTCCAAGATGACATTCGAAGTGGAGACTCTAAGAAATGGATTGTTGCAATCCGTAAGGGTCCTTGCACATAAATAAGGTATGGACCTTAGAAGACGTGCCCAAGTGAAGTGTTTCCTTTGGCCGCCAGTGAATCTTCAAGATAGAAGTTTAGTGCAGATGGAAAATAGAGAAGTTCTAGTTATGCTGATTAAGAACGGTTATCATCAGAACTCCAATAAACAGATTGTGATGAAACTTTCTCACTAACAGCTGTGTACAAATCTATTCGGATCAAACTCGATGTCAATGCTTATGACGACCATGAAAACTGGAGTATGCATGTAAAGTCTAATTTCTAAATGTGATTTAGAAGAACGAACTTTTATGGGTCAGCCAGAGAGTTTTCAAGGTCAGTGGGAGCGAATAAATGGCATGCGATGCATTAAGGTGCTGGAACATATGTTTAGACAAAGTGGTCAAAGAGTTTGCCACTTTATTAGAAATGATTATGAACTGTTCAGATGTCCAGTAACTATTATGGATGATTATATCTAGCCTCAAGTGAGGACAATAAGCTGGATGAGATCCAGGCAAGACAAACATTATGGATTCCAAAAGACCAAGGAAATTATTTGGAAGAGATTCAAATGTGTGGTCTAGCATGAACATAGAAAATCCTTAAGTCTATACTAAAGACAGTTTGGTAGATTCACTCACAAAGGCTCTACCACATGAAGTCTAGAGAGATTTGTGTGTAAATACAGTATAAGTTACTGTGATAAATGGGCATGAGTGCAAGTGGAAGATGTTAGAAGATGGGTATGCCCTCAAGACAATTTATCTCTGTGTATATGTACAAACATCTTGTTCGAAATAACAGCAAGCTGTTTGGTAAGAATTTACCTAAGTTAATAATAATGTAGTCTACATTAGAACTTAGGTAAAGTCCTGAGACTTGATGTGAGGTCAACCAAGTATCGAGATAAGGATCTCGATCATGGAGAATTACTTGACCGATTGTAGCATAAGTCTAAAATCATTCGTGGTCGTAGATGTTTCAAGAAAAAGATATCGATACGTCGAATAGACCATTGTGTCTTTGTCTTCATTATAGAGTGGTGACGACGATCTCATGGTCGTTTGACTTGGTGAACTCGGAGATGAGACACAGATGCTCATTGGAGAATAAGTTCACTGAACGACCCAACGAGAGTAATCATATGGTTGACATTAACTAATCTGTCAGTAATAACTCTCAGTGATGATAGGGAAGTTGGTCCTTAGACTTGAGGTCATTGTACGAACCTGTACGTGAATGGTGTCACTTAGATCTCTGACCAAGCTTTGAGGCAAGGCCTATCGAAAGGTCTTTAGTTGGTTAACACTTGAAGCGTGCGAGGAGAGTAATGATCAATAGAGGATCCGTCTCTCTTGTTAATGGGGAGTTAGTGTCGCACGTGTTGGTTTGGTTTTTAGTGAAAACTTTGGCCAAAGTATATTGGAAAAAGTCCATATTGATAGACTAAAGACTGATAGAGACTAACCGAATTCAAGCTATTGGGGTTGACAGTTGACTAAACCCATGGCGTGACTAAGCGACATAGTTTTAATGAAGGGGCTAAAACTACGACATTCATCGTAGACACAGTCATGGTGGTCCCAATAATACTCTTGTCAATGAGTTAACCACATAATGATGATACCTAAACAGTGACGACACCTGCTACTCGTAGTCACTGTCGTTTGGGGTTTCGAGCCCCACCTGTAGTAGGGTCAGGCTGTAGGGTCTCACAAAGAGTGAGACATTCGTCACGTAATATGAAGTCTTAGGGGAGATAATGCATATGATGTATGTGAATTTAATATGTCGCAAAGATTTTGTGATTAAGGATGTGGGATTATTGCATATGATGTAAAAGGATTTAAATATGTTGTAAAATATTTTCGAGCATGTTTTATATAATAAACGCATAAAAATGGATACAGGGATGTCGGGAATGTCCCGGTTGAAATCCCAGTTCAAACGTATCCAAAACGGGCTCCAAATGAATCAATAAGGCCAAAACAAGAATTAGAGCCAATATAGGGCATTGCGGGTGACCTGCAGGCTAGAATCACACCCGCTCAGGAGGGTGGGTGCATGTGCCTGCAAATGCGGGCTGGCCTCTGCCCAGCCCGCCAACTCGGGTGGGCCTGCCCGCAGTGGGTTGGCACTCACTTCTGGCGGGTGCCCAATCCGCTTTGGGTGGAAGCGCGGCCCGCTCAAGCGGGTGGATGTGCCCAGGCAGGTAGGCGCGCTCGACCTGCAGGTGGGCCCTACCTGCAGGACCCACCAAGGGTTTGTGAAACCCTTAGTGTGACGGTTGCGGTTTTGGGCAAAAAACATAGTTTTTTTGGCGAATTTTAAGACGACGTTTGAGGGGTCAAACGAAGGCGGAATGGATTACCGTTTGTTTCTATGCGATCTCCGTTCAGTGCTCTTTGATTTGATAAATGATATCACTTACGAAGCTCAATGGTGAGGGAGGGAAAATTCGTTGAAGTTTGGCCTTTGTGAAGGTCAAATTTGAAATTGATTTTCTCCTCAAAATTTTAGTCCCACATCGGATATGGAGAAAAGAGGAGGGGTCAGCTACCTATATAAATAGGGGCCAACTCCCTCCTTGAAACTTGTACAGATGCATCCCGCACCAAGCTTCAGATCGGAGTAGCTCCATTAAACGTGAGCAAGCCCAGATCTAAGCTAAATTAATATTCCCTCTTTCTCCCATTTATTCCTTGATCCTGATCGGGCTCTAGTAAAGCTACGAAGGAGTTCGGATTAGATCCGAAGTCTTGACGGAGAATCCACTCTAGGTGAAACTTTCTCGACTGCATGGTTGGCTCGACGTCAAAGGTGTTGCTCGCCTCGGGACGCGGTTCAGATCGGGACGCGGTTTGGCTCGAGAGAAGCGGCTCAGCCCCAACGCGGGGGCATCGGTTTGGGGATAAAGACAGGTTGCTGAAAACGATGCTTCGTGCGGTAGCAAAGTGACATGCGTTTATAATTGCAATAGTTTGATAGATCTATCTTTAGGGGTTGGTCGGACTTAACCCCGGGATAGTGGAGATTCTGGCTAGGGTTAATTCTTTATGCCTGTTCATAAATTGGTTTTAAGATGCTTTCCACTGCTTACTTTGATTTCATCGTCCATCCGACTTAGGCCGGATGTCGATTTTATAGCCATAAAGACCCAGAAAACCCTTAAATACTAAGCTATGATCATGATCAAATCCTAGAATATTTCCTCTAACCCGTCCATAGATCGAAGCAAGGGATCGAAATTATGCAATGGTCGAGGAAAAGATAAGTATCAGATAATGGGTTATTGGCCAATCGAGGAAGTGGCCCCACGACACATGAACTTTCCATGATTCGTGGAATCGAAAATCTTATTCATGCTTCAAACTTTCTTTCTTTTCTTTTCTCTTTTCTCTCCTTTTTTTCATTTGGATTCTAATTTGTTCGTGTAAGGAGTGTTGGGTCGATGACTCCCAGGTCAGATGACCTTAGGGCATCAGGCCAAGAAGGACCCTTTGGGCCTACTAGCTCAAACCAATTTTAATCCTTATTCACATGCACTCCCCCAAGCTAAACCTTTCGATGCGAGGCCCCGATGATTTCCGATTCATGGTGATCTGGCTACTAAGAGTCGCTAGAAGAACGGTGCATTATTTCATTCTTTTATATATACAAACATTTTTTGGAAGGCATGAATATGTGAAGCCAAATCACTTCTCAGTACTAGTTAATATGTCGTTATCCAGGTCTCGATGGGTTATAAACCATTATACTCAACTATCAAATCTACGATCCAGGCATAAAATGGATCTCTAAGAGACCTAGGTTAGTTTCAAGTACTTTTTGTAGGGAGATATATGCCATTGAGGCAATTTATCCTAATATAACATCTTGTTCAATATATAAATGGTACTAATTACCCAAGTATAAATTCAATGAATTATGTACTTGGATAATTTCCTTAGACTTTAAGTGAGGTCATTACATATCTAGATGTAGATCTCGATTATGAGAAGTGAATGCCCGATAGGAACTTAAGTCTTAACACGATCATGGTGATAGATGTGTCGAGAAAGGAATATCGATACATTGGACAAACCATTATGTCTTTGTCTTACCCTAAAGGATAATGATGATCTCATAGTCATTCGACCTGGCGAAGTTGGAGACAGGGCACATGTGCTCATTAGAGAATGAGTCCACTGAATGACCTAATGTAGAGTTATTAAATGCTTAATCCCTAACTAAACTGTCATTAAAAACTCTATAGTGATGATAGGCAAGTTGTTCCTTAAGTCATTGTACAAACATGTGTGTGAATAGTGTCGCTTAGATTTATGATCTAGCTTCAAGGCCTGGCCTGCTGAAAGGTCTTAGTTTGGATGACACTTGAGGCATACGAGGTAAGTAAATGACTTAGATGGGATTCATCTCTTTCGTTAAAGGGAAGTAGTGTCACAAGCTCAGTACGGTTCTTTGTGCTAAACCTCGACCTAGTTACGTTGTAGGATGTACATCATGTATTTAACAAAGACCGTTGTATACTGACTGACGTTGGCTAGTAGGGTTGACGGTTTACCATACCCTACGCCATGCAGGGACATAGTTGTGACGAAAGGACTAAAACTGTGGTATTCGTCACTGATACAGTCAAAGTGATCCCGACGACACTTTTGTCAATGTGCCAATAACGTAAGTATGATTCTAAAACAGAGACGACACATGATGCTCGTGGTTACTGTCGTATAGGGGTTTCGAGCCCCAACCTGTAGAAGGGTCAGGCTCTAGGGTCTCACATTGAGTTTGGTTTGCTTCTTAGTAATAGGAGGCATTTAGGAGGAGTACACTCAGGTGCACGAGAATAATTAAAGTCACTAAAGAGTTAGTGACATTAAGTTGATCTATATTAAATAGGATTTAATAAAGATCGCATAAGTTTTCGACAATTAAATGAGATTAATAATGTCGCAAAATGTTTGCGACTTCAACATTAGTAGAATGCTGAATAGGATTATTGCATATGATGCAAACATGTTTAAAATACATTATAAATAGTTTATGATGATATTTTAAAACTAACAAACACATAGAAAGGGATAGATGGCTCTTTGGGATGGTCCCATTTGAACCATGCTTTCCAACGAATCTGGAATCGGGCCAATTGGAGTTGTAGAACTCAATTTATGGCTAAAAATGCCAGAACTGGGCTTTTTGCCCAGTTCTGGTCTGACTAGACTCAGTTGGACTGGGCTAGCCCACCCAACTAGGCAGATCTAGCCCAGCCCGCCAAAATGGCGGGCTGAACCCGCCTGCTCTACGGGCGAGCCAGCCGGCATTGCGGGCAGGCAAGCCTGCCTTGCGGGCAGGTTTGACTCGCCCACACTATAGCGGGCGTGTCAGCCCGTGCATGCCAGGTGCGGGCTGACGCCCAGCTCAGGTTGGGCATGCCCAGTTGGCCAGTGGGCCCCACCAGCGGGGCCCACTGTCTAGAAACCCTAGAAGGGTTGCGACGGCTACGAATTCAGCCGATTTATGAATTTTTGCTCAACTTTGAGCAATTGTTTGAGGGGTCAAACGAAGTCGGAATTCATTGCCGTTTGTTCCTATGCGTTCACCATTCATAGCTCTTCGAAATGATAGGTTGTATCATTTCTGAAGCTCAACGGTGAGGGAGAATTAATTTGTTAAAGTTTAGCCTTTATGAAAGGCATACTAACTTAATGAACTCTCCAATTTCAATTTAGTCCCACATCGGATATGATGAGAATGGGAGGGGTCGGCTGCCTATATAAATCGGGGACAACACTCTCCTTGAAAAAAATGCACCAAGTCTCTAAAATTGAGAAGCTCCAAAAGTTTTGAGGACGCTTAATTCGAGTATTCTCTCCTATTTTCTTCTGTTTCGTTCGCGTTCGTTCTAGCAAAACGATGAGAGGGATTTGGATTTGATACGAAGTCTAAGACGTCGGATTGTGATCAACTGAAATCTTATTCGACAAGTGGTTGGCCCAGAGGCGCGATGTCGGCTCGCTTCAGGTGGATCGGTTCGTGGGCGCAAAGGCAGCTTCGGGGAGCAGAAGCCGATTCGGTACACCTTGCCGATGCAAGCAAGGTTCCGGGTATGTGGTTTAATTAGTTTTCTTTTAATTATGTCGCAGTAGCATTAGATATTTCTTGGGGTGGTCAGATCCACCCCAAGTTAGCAAAGATCATGGCTTAGGGTCTTGTTTCGTTAGGGCCTTCATTAAATTGTTTAACGATTTATTTATGCTGCATTTTTCTACCTCTATCGTCCGTCCGACATAGGATGTGCATAGAATTATGCCTTAAGGGTCCAACAAAACCTTTCAGTGGTATCAGAGCAATAGGTCTGCATGTTGATCTAAGGATTGCGATGTTATTAATTGATTGAATGACTTTTAAATGCAGATGAAAATTTTAACTTTATGCGATATTATTAAAATGAAAACTTCTTTTATTTGAAATGTTTTAAAAAAATTGTTTTATGTGATAAAATTGTTTTTTAGAAACATGCAAATTTTTATGATGATTTTAAAACAAAGTTTTGAAATAAAAATTATGTGATAAATTTTATGGAACTGTTATTTTTACTAGATAAAAATTTTATGTTTTAAAATCATGCTTTTAATTTAAAGTGTTAAATTTTAGGAATCCATATTAATTATTTATAAGATAAAATTTTAATATGGTGTTCTATTTAATTTTTAAATAGTTGGATACCTAATTTTATGCGATAATGTTAGCGTAGTTTATGTTTAATGGCCATTCTAAATTATTGCTTGATTATTTGATAATTCAAGAAACCTTTTAGGTTAGCCATTAATACCTCTTTAAAATTTATAATATGTATGTTAAATTACATGCTATGTTTTAATAAATTGTTACAACCTTTTCATATCTAATTCCCGATTAGGGTAGTCCTTTTTAACGACGAATATTATTTTAATAGTTTTAATAATAATTTTCATTAAAAGACTACACTTTAAAGTGTTGTAATTTGTATTTATTAAAATCCTAATAAATGATTAGGGTAGCACATTAATACAAATAAACCTTATAGTTGCTAAGGGCTTAATAAAAGTTATTAATGAATCTTAATAATTTGAATTTTAAGTATTCCACTAGTTGATAGGATTAACTAGTTCTGATAAAAGCCTTTTAGTTTATGTCACACATATATAAATGATAAGTCTCATTCAATGGACCATGATCCGGTCAATGTGCTTGGCTAAGTTTGTTGGATCACCCGAGCTAGACTGGGGGTAAGTGATCCTGGCTTAGTCAATTTTCTGGCCGTATCCACTGGACCGCAATGACACGAATCATGATTATATGACACCCTGAACTATTCCTAAGTCTAATACGATAATAATTTTTTTCAAGATAAGACGTAGCCCTCCTTGTTTTAGAGTTTGGCAACTATAGGATCCATGTTACAGTTGTTGAGCACACTCAAGCTGTGATAGGGCAACCTTATAGAAATCAACTTCTTATTACATATGATATAGTCTTGTCTTGACCCAAACCGTCGTGTTGTGAATACACCGAGCGCCGGCACAAGTTAAGCTAGACACGAAAACAAGGGTCTGACTAGGCTAGTCATTATGATTTGGATGAGCACATTCATGATCATAAGTGGCTAGGGGTAAAATTAAATAGGGAGTCTTATGTGATATGATTTATGAAGAGTTCATCTACCGACTGCAGAGTCAAACAATTTATTGAGCACACTCAAGGTTGTTAGACTCAGGGTGGTTGAATCCCTCTTCCATAAAATTTTAATAATAATAAATTATTTATTATTATGGCTTAAAATTCTTTAAAAATATTGGGAGAATAAAATTTAATAAAAACCTCTTAAACTATACAAGAACATATGCTAATTCAATGTTTATTAATAAATGCAGTATGGAGTCAGGATTAAAATTCATAATCGAGAAGAATGGGCTAGATGTGACGACCTACACGGATTGGCTGAGAAACATAAAGCTGGTCCTCTCGCTAGCCGGGATTGGCTACATACTGATGGAGGACGCTGTGGAAAGGCTCGACGAGGATGCCACCAACGAGGAGAGGGAGGCATACAAACAGTACCAAAGGGATGCAGAGAAGGCCATGTGCCATACTCTGGCCTCTATGACCAATAACCTGTAAAGAAAGTACGAACATATAGATGTTCGTAGTATGCTTCTGAACGCAGAGGAATTGTATGGCAAGAGTTCTAGAGCTGCCAGGTTTGAGGCCACCTGCAACCTTTGGGGAGCCAAGATGACGACGGGCCCTGGGCAGAATCATGTTATCAAGATGATCGGCTACATAGAGGATGCAGCCCAACTAGGATTTGTCCTTGAGAATGAAATGAGCGTGGACATAATCATTAGATCTTTGACCCATGATTTCAATCCGTTCATTACGAGTTTCATAATGAACAGCACTGAAGTGGATCTTCCTGGTCTCCTGAACATGCTCCGACAGTTCGAGGATATCGAGAAGAAGCCAACAGCTACGTTGGTTGTAGGTCCTGCCCCTTCTCACTAGCCTAAGGGCAAGGGAAAGAAGAGGCAGGCCCCTCAACCTTCGAAAGAGAAGAAGGGGAAAAAGAAAACCTAATGGGCGTAGTCGAAATCTGAATGCTTCCACTGCCACAAGCAGGGTCATTGGAAGAAAAATTGCAAGGTCTATCTTGCAGAAAAGAAGGGGAATGGTGATGCCTCTACCCCAGGTACAAATCTTATTTAAGAGCATATAAATTTCCATAAAGCTTTGATACATGGTATGCGATACCATTATGAATACTAAGACATCTGTAAACTGTCTCTATGTGCATGAAGCAAAAGATGGAAGAAGTTTCCAACACGGTCGACATTGGAGTAATCGTTGCTGCTGGGGCCATCTAGGGACTTCAGAAGATATGTCTATATGTGCATGAAGCAAAAGATGGAAGAAGTTCCCAACACGGTCTACATTTGAGTAATTGTTGCTACTGGGGCCATCTAGGGACTTCAGAAGATATCGAGAAGCGGACGATACTTTTTATTTTGAATAAATATATCAAAATTTTGTTTTAAAACAATGATTAAGTGATTGTCACTCAAAGTTTCTGCGATGAACAAGTTTTTCATTTCTGGATGAAATCGTTGATATCTTAGGAATATATGCTCTGGTTGATAATATGATTTGTTGTGAATGTCTGTTTAAATTACTGTGTATGGCTATTTGAGTTGGTGAATATTTTTTCCTGAGCTATCATGGATGCTTCTAAGTTAATAAGATTAATTTGAGCTGTCGGCATACTTTTAACTAATCCTTAGTAATGAGTAAGTCTCAGGAGCGTATAAATTAGATATGATCTTAATTATATGCACAATGAGAATAGTTCTTGTTGGACTGCATTTAATACTTCAAGTTTGAAGATTATTGCAGTTAAAGGAATAAACAGTGTAGGAAGTTTTGATTGAATAAGTTGTCATCAAGACTCCTATGGATGGATCTTTATATAACTTATTCGTCAAATCAAACCTGACATTGATACATTCCACTTTGATTAACTCAGCACAAATGGGCTGGTTATACTTAATAAATATTCTAAATAAGATTTAGAAATATAATTTGAAGTATTTAACCAGACGGTTCTCAAAGTCAGTGGGAGCGAGCTTATTACTTAGTTTAGTATTGTGACCAAGTAAAAGTTCCAAATTATAAAACCGTCTATATGCGACATCAAATCAAAAGAGTTTTGATTATGCCAAAGGTATAGAAACTTTGAGGTCATTAATGTACTGGATATAATTGACACAAGAATAATTGGAATATGCTACGATATGACTAACTTGTAGGAATGATAAAAATTACATCTCGTTGTGTATGCTAATCGTTAGCTATACTAGAAGGAAAATCATTGGATGAGATCCAAAGACGGTTTCAAAGGACCAACCTTGTGTGATCAAGTGGTGTATTAATAATAAGACTCCATTAAACTGTATAGTAGATGCGTTTTAGCAGATCCCTTTTAGGGTTGACATATGAACTTCCGTAGTGACTGATATGCTATAGCGGTATGAGATACCGAGATAAATAGCCTAAGTGCAAGTGGGAGATGTAGGGAGATATATGCCCTTGAGGCAATTTATCCTAATATAACATCTTGTTCAATATATAAGTGGTACTAATTACCCCAGTATAAATTCAATGAATTATGTACTTGGATAATTTCCTTAGACTTTAAGTGAGGTCATTACATATCTAGATGTAGATCTCGATTATGAGAAGTGAATGACCGATAGGAACTTAAATCTTAAAACGTTCATGTCATAGATGTGTCAAGAAATGGATATCGGCATATCGGACAAGCCATTGTGTCTTTGTCTTACCCTAAAGGTTAATGATGATCTCATAGTCATTCGACCTGTCGAAGTCGGAGACGGGGCACATGTGCTCATTAGAGAATGAGTCCACTGGACGACCCAATGTAGAGTTATTAAATGCTTAACATTTAACTAAACTGTCATTAATAACTCTATAGTGATGATACGCAAGTTGGTCCTTAAGACCTGAAGTCATTTGTACAAACCTGTGTGTGAATAGTGTCACTTAGATCTATGATCTAGCTTCGAGGCCTGGCCTGCTGAAAGGTCTTAGGTTGGGTGACACCTGAAGCATACGAGGTAAGTAAATGACTTAGATGGGATTCGTCTCTTCCGTTAAAGGGAAGTTAGTGTCACAGACTCAGTACGATTCTTTGTGCTAAACCTCGGCCGGGGTACGTTGTAGGATGTACAACATGTATATAACAAAGACATCTGTATACTGACCGATGCTGGCTAGTATGGTTGACGGTTTACCATATACTAGGCCACGCAAGGACATAGTTGTGACGAAGGGACTAAAACTGCGGTATTCATCACTGACACCGTCAGAGTGATCCCAACGACACTTTTGTCAATAGACCAATCACGTAAGTATGATTCAAAAATAGGGACGACACCTGCTGCTTGTGGTTACGTCATCTAGGGGTTTTGAGCCCCAACCTGCAACGCCATGCTCCCTGGGATTCCCAAAGAGCGAGTGTTTCGAAGAGAACAGGAAATACAATACAATGATACTAGCAGGTCCACTGTGCACATACTGGGAAGTACACGTAATGCTCCACCATAAAAATACAACACCAGAGAATAACAGTTAAAGACAAAAAATATACAACAATGGATGGTACTTTCAAATATAAGGAATATCAATACAATATGGTCACTAATAAAAATACAAGCTACTTATTAATACAAAATCAATAGTTCACCCCACAACTTCCATATGTTAATACAATGGCATACATCCAAATTATTTAATCCAAATATTCACATATATAATATACAGCTTATATACTTATGACCCAACAGCTCTATATCAATATACACATATAACATTCAAAGTATTCAATATAAATATTCATGCAATAGTCAACCATACAAATATCCTAATATACATCCAAGTATATAAGTATCAAAGACAATTATGGTATTCAATGCATATGGGTATTACAATCTACCCACCTTAAAAACAAAGCCCGTCCTCGGACTTTCTAAGGCTAGGTCTAGGCTAAGGGTGTCTACTTCTTAACTCTACGGCCTTCTACAAACCTTAAAATACAACTATCCCTATGCAGCATTCTCCGCACTATCCTTACACACACCGTAGTGTGGTGACCTGCATGGGTCGCCAAATGTAACGCCCCGCTCCCCGAGATACCCAAAGAGCGAGTGTTACGAGGAGAAAAGGAAATACAATACAATGATACTAGCAGGTTTACTGTGCACGTGCTGGAAAGTACACGTAATGCTCCACCATAAAAATACAACACCAGAGAATAACAATTAAAGACAAACAATATACAACAAGGAATGGTACATTCAAATATAAGGAATATCAATACAATGTGGTCATTAATAAAAATACAAGCTGCTTATTACTACAAAATCAATAGTTCACCCCACAACTTCCATATGTTAGTACAATGGCATACATCCAAAGTATTTAATCCAAATATTAACATATATAATATATAGCTTATATACTTATGACCCAACTACTCCATATCAATATACACATATAACATTCAAAGTATTCAGTATAAATATTCATACAATAGTCAACCATACAAATATCCTAATATACATCCAAGTATACAAGTATCAAAGACAATTATGGTATTCAACGCATAAGGGTATTACACAACCTGTAGTAAGGGTCAGGCAGTAGGGTCTCACACCGAGTTTGGTTCGCATCTTAGTAATAGGAAGCATTTAGGAAGAGTGCACTCAGGTGCACGATAATAATTAAAGTCACTAAAGAGTTAGTGACATTAAGTCGATCTATATTAAATACGATATAATAAAGATTGCATAAGTTTCGACAATTAAATGAGATTTAATAATGTCGCAAAAATGTTTGCGACTTCAGCAATAGTAGAATGCTGAATGGGATTAATGCATATGATGCAAACAGGTTTAAAATACATTATAAATAGTTTATGATGATATTTTGAAACTAATAAAAGCATATAAGGGATAGATGGCTCTTTGGGATGGTCCCATTCAAACCATGCTTTCCAACGAATTTGGAATCGGCCCAATCGGAGTTGTAGAACTCAAGTTATGGCTCAAAAGGCCAGAACTGGGCTTTCCTATTTCTGGTCTGACTTGACCCAGTTGGACTGGGCTAGCCCGCCCAACTGGGCAGGGTAAGCCTAGCCTGCAAAAATGGCGGGATGAGCCCGTCCGCTCTGCGGGCGAGCCAGCTCGCCTTACAGGCAGGCGGGTTGAGCCAGCCAACCTGCTCTGCGGGCAGGTCAGTCCCGCCCGCACTGTAGCGGGGGGTCAGCCCGTGCATGCCAGGCACAGGCTGGTGCCCAGTTCAGGCTGGGCATGCCCAGCTGGCCGGTGGGCCCCACCAGCCGGGCCCACTGTCCAGAAACCCTAGCAGGGTTGCGACGGCTACAAATTCAGTCGATTTGAGACTTTTTCTCAACTTTGAGAAATTGTTTGAGGGGTCAAACGAAATCGAAATTCGTTGCCATTTGTTCATATGCGTTCACCATTCACAGCTCTTCGAAATGATAGGTTGTATCATTTCTGAAGCACAACGGTAAGGGAGAATTAGTTCATTAAAGTTTAGCCTTTATGAAAGGCAAACTAACTTAATTAACTCTCCAATTTTAATTTAGTCCCACATTGGATATGATGAGAAGGGGAGGGGTCTGCCGCCTATATAAATAAGGGCCAATACTCTCCTTGAAAAAATGCACCAAGTTTCTAAAATTGAGAAGCCCCAAAAGTTTTAAGCACACTCAATTCGAGACGGAAAATTATTCTCTCCTATTTTCTTCTGTTTCCTTCGTGTTCGTTCTAGCAAAACGACGAGAAGGATTTGGATTTGATCCGAAGTCTAAGACGTCGGACGCGCTCAAATGAAATCTTCTTCGGTAAGTGGTTGGCCAAGAGGCACGGTGTCGGCTTGCTTCCGGTGGATCGGTTCATGGGCGCAAAGGCGGCTTCGGGGAGCAGAAGGCGGTTCGGTACACCTTGCCGGTGCAAGCAAGGTTCTGGGTATGTGGTTTAATATGTTTTCTTTTAATTATGTCCCAGTAGCATTAGATCTTTCTTGGGGCGGTCAGATCCACCCCAAGTTAGCAGAGATCCTGGCTTTAGAGTCTTATTTCATTAAGGCCTTCGTTAACTTGGTTACCGATTTATTTCTGCTGCATTTTTCTGCCTCTATCGTCCGTCCGACATAGGACGGGCATAGAATTATGCCCTAAGGGTCCTTCAAACCCCTTCACTTTTATCCCAGGGAATATGCGAATGATCATAACGAGCATATTATATGGGATCTGAGACTAAAAACGTATCCTAATCATATATTCAGATTGATATCGAGGATATCGAGTGTAAAAGATAGAAAATAAAAATCCATTCAGTAAACCACGCATATAAGGCTCGACTTCAGAAAATTATTAAACATGTATTTACATATGATGCATGGAAGATGCATGATGCATGAAAGATGCATGATGCATGAAAGATGCATGCAATGCAAGTATTTTTTTAATATGCGTATATGGAATAATGAAAACGTGATGCATGGAAATAAAAAAGGAAAAGGAAAGGTGATATGAACATATGGAGAGAAACAAGATGCATGGAAATAAAAATAAAAAGAAGGGGTGAAGTTGAATAAACATATGGACAGATGTTTGAAAGTGGAGGTGGATAATAAAAGCAAAAAGTGAAGCGTGAAACGCTCCTCCCCCAAGCTGGAAAGGAGCAGTGTTCTTAGCGCGAAAGTGTGAAGTGGTAGTCTGAGGGGTAGTTAGCAGGGGGATGGTGAGGAATAGGAAATGCTCCTCCCCCAGCCTAATGTGATGCTATGCTCTAGATGTGATGGAGAGGTGCAGGTGAGGACAATATGTATAAGGGGAGAATGAGTGTTGAGATTAGGAGGTGTTGCCATCATTGGGCGGGGGTGGTGGTGTATATGAGAGTGGTAGGGGTCGGGTGTCGGGGAGGAAGCCAACGACAACAAGTCTATCATATATATTGTCATGCACCGCTTCCCATTTTACCGGGAACGAGGACGCGAGCGGGTCCGCGATGTTCTTAAAACAAGGATGAGTACTTTTTTTATCTTTTTCTTTTCTTCCTCCTTGGTTTAAACACACTAAGAGTCTGTGAAATAAGATGGCAAGATCTTGCATGCTTATAAGAAATAGTATAGATGACATTATTACAATACCAAAGCGTCTGAAAGTAAAGTACAACATAGGCCTAGTATGGCCGCAATCAACAAGTACAACAATTACATTATTCAAATATATAAAAGTGTGGTCGCAAAGGGGAACATCTAGTCTTCTGTGGGGAGGTACTCCACGTAGCCTTCGAGCACTGGCTCGGTTCCTGTAGCAAAGACTTCAACGAACTCACTGTCGGTACATACGGACATTTCGTAAAACAACAAAATGAAATGTCGTCAGCGAGGTATACTCGGTAAGATAATCTCCAAAACCAAACGTTAGACATTTAAATTAAATGAAGCTGAAAAGACAAGTGATAAGATAAGTAGAAAAGAGTTATGGCAGTTTAAATATTTCCATCAATTGCAACCTGCAGCAGTTTCATTATGCAATAATAATTTGCAAAGCCATCTGTAACCTGTGACAATTTAGCATTTAGTAATCACATTGTAGCAACCTGTAGAAAAAGAGGTTAGAACAATAATCAGTAACCAGTCTATACTAGTGATGAGTCCATGTCCAAGAGTACTAGAGATAACCAACATGCACCTTGCGACGTGAGCAACTCCGAGGCGGTACCCCACCGTTTCGATATGGCAATGGTCAAGGATCTAACCCCCGTAATGTGTTGGAGGTAATTTAGTATGACGCATCCAGCCACTCTGTAATTTTTGAGATCATTGACTACCCCAATCCCAGGTCAAGTCAATTGTCGGGTCAAAAGAACGTGTACTATCTATTTATTGTTGAAATTCCATCTTTCATTATATTAAAGTTCCATCTTCCATTCAGTATTGTTGAAATTCCATTTTCCATTTTTATTGTTAAAGTTCCATCTTCCATTCAGTCAATTCAGTCTCGATGTTTCAATAGTCCGTACAATAGTTCGCGATTTCACGACTCAGATTTTGCAATTAAACGAAAACGTAAAAATCGCTTAAAGAGATAAGAGATTGAGCAAGAACTAATTTTAACTAGGCAATTGGGTTTAAATTAGCTTAAAATATTTTCTAAGGATAGTAACTATTTTTCAAGATTATTAAATAATTTTTAAGAAATTTTAAAGCGCCAAAAACAATTTTTAAATTGAGAAATCATTTTTGAAACGTATGTTCGAAGAATTGTTTAGAGAAAACCGTACTTCAGAATTCTTTAAACAAGATGTCAAAGTGATCGTATTTACGATTACTATAACATATCTTTTTATCGTACGTCAGTGTAAGTAAAAATTGCAAGTTACGAATTTTAAAAGGAATTTAACCTATTTAAGTTTTGCCTTTGAAAATTCACTGTGAGAAATATACTTGCCTTTTGGTTATAAAATTAGCGCCAATGGATCCGTTTCGACGTTTCTGATTTTCTGGGACAGGTCTCGTAATTTTTTGAGGCATGTGCGATTTACTATAAATTTAAATCCAATAATATCAATTTATAACTATACTAAATACGTGAATACGTATTAAAATACGTATTACCGTATTTCTCCTTCGTTCGACAGTTCACAATCACAGCGAACTCGCGTTTACTAACGACGGGGACGAGGCGGTGCGGCGAGGCGGCGGCGGCGACGAGGCGGTGTGGCAAGGCGGTCAGCGGCGTCGAGGCGGTGGAGTGGCGTCGGACGGCGGGAGCATGCTTGAAGGTGACAGTCGGAGAGGCGGCATCGGAGCGGGGTTTGTCGGGGTGCTGGGTAAGGGGCTGTCGGAGTAGGGCACAACGACGAGATGGGCTTCGGGCGACGGTGCGGGTGCTGAGCTCGTCGGAGGGCGGCAGCCTCGTGTCGTCGAGGCGGTGCAGTTGGAGGTGGGAGCGGGGAGAGGGGTCGAACGGTGGGCAGAGGCCTCGTGGCGACAGCTAGCTCCGGTGGGGGTGCTTCAGGGTGTCGCTGGCGGTTGAGGCGGCGGTCGTGGTGGCGCCGGTGGTCGGAAGGTAAGGGAGAGGGGAGTTGAAGAGGAGAGAGGGAGGAGAAAATGGGTTCGGGCACTGGGAGAGCGTGAGTTTCCTGGGTGTGGGTTTGTGAAGGAGAAGGGTGATTAGAGGAGGGGATTATATAGGGTTAGGATTATTAGTTTAATAAGAGTGCAATAACTATTTAGTCAAAATGGCCATTAATACAAAGTTAGCTTTTGACTAACTTTAGAATTCATATACCACATGGGCTGCCATGTATCTTGTTTTGGTGTTATCTGTCGACATATGTGGGTAATTAGAATGGTAATTAAGGTGATGTAAAACAGTAATCAGTGAATGTAATTAGTGAAATTACAATTTTGCCCCTAATGTCAAACGACTCCGAAAAATTACGAAAACATAGCCACGGGTTTGTATCGTCACGAGGATCGTGACTACGAGATCTATTTTGTAGTTTGAGCTACGGAGATACAAGTTTTGGGCCAAAACGTTTAGGATGCGGGTTTGCGGGTTTTCTATTGATTTGACTTCGGAAAATTACGAAATTAATGTCGGAAGCACTAAATGATCTTAGAATGATACTGGAGAATTTTGAAATCATTTTGATAACGTTTATATAGAAAAATAATTGTTACTGCTATAACCTTAATAATAGAGTTTAAATAATTATAAAAATCATTTAGGGATTTAGGATGGCACTCGTATACCCTAAAATAGGCTATAACTATATTGGTTCTACAAAACATTTTTTATAAATGATTTAGAAATTATTTTGATGAAAACTCCTAATCAACCACTACAAAATACTTTTAAATTAAGAAAATCCGTAGAAAATGGGAATTTCAAAATACGGGTCGTCACATTTTACCCACCTTATAAAAATTCCGTCCTCGGAATTTCTCACACTAAAATACAGAGAATAATGATACAATGAAACTAAGATTCAGTGAACAAATATGGATATCTCTCACGCATTTCATCTTCTTGTTCCAGGTGGATTCACCAGGTGAGTCATGTCGCCACATCACTCTAACGAGATTGACTACGCTATTCCTGAGAGTCTTCTGACGTCGATCCAAAATCTGCATTGGTTGCTGCTCATACGAAAGATCTGGTCGTACTGTGATCTCTGAGTGGTCAACCACATGAGTAGTATCACTGATATAACGACGCAGCTGTGAGACATGGAATACGCCATGTATTCCTTCTAGTGATGGCGGTAGAGCCAGGCGGTAAGCTACTTCTCCAACTCGCTCCAGTATATCAAAAGGGCCGATAAATCTCAGGCTGAGCTTTCCTCTTCTTCCAAATCTGATCACTCCCTGGTTAGGAGATATCTTCAGAAATACATGATCTTCAGGTTAAAACTCTAGATGACGATGCTTCGCATCGGCCCAGTGCTTGTATCGGTCTTGTGCAATACGAAGTTTGTCTCTGATAGTACGCACCACATCAACAGCTTCTACAATCATCTCCGAACCCAAAAGTTCTCGATCGTAAATGTCATCCCAACTTAATGGAGAACGACATTTTCTTCCATATAGTGATGCAAATGGGGCCATACCGATACTTGCTTGGTAGCTGTTGTTGTATGAAAACTCCACAAAGTGCAAGTTGTCTTCCCACGAGCCTTTGAAGTCAAGCATACAAGCTCTCAACATATCATTGAGTATCTGGATGGTGCGCTCTGATTGCCCATCCGTCTGTGGATAATACGCAGTGCTGAAGCTCAGATTGGTACCAAGATTCGATTACAGACTCTTCAAAAAGTGAGAAGTAAATCTCGTGTCTCGATCAGAGACAATGCTCACTGGGACTCCAGGCAATCTCACGATTTCCTGTACGGTCATCGTTCATATTATGAAATATACTAGGAAGAAGTTACAAGATATAGGATTAATCATTACCTCCATGTACTTCTTCACGAGTAATTCAGTCAATTGTCCTTCTCGGAATGGTAATAAGTGTGCCGATTTGGTTAATTGATCAACGATCACCCAGATGGCATCATTCTGCTTTGTACTCCGAGGTAGTATAGTGACGAAATCAATGTTGATGTGCTGCCACTTCCACTCGGGAATAGGCAGTGGTTGAAGCAATCCTGCGTCGCGATGATGTTCAGCCTTCACTTGCTGACATACCACGCATTTGGTGACGCTTCGAGCAATGCTTCTCTTCATTCCATGCCACCAAAAATTCAGACGAAGATCCTTGTACATTTTGGTGCCACCAGGATGAACGGAGTATGGGGAACTATGTGCTTCATTCATTAGCTCTTCTCGGATATCGCCTAAAGGCAAGCAGATTATGCTGCCATATCTCAAAGATTTGTCTTCATGGATAAGAAAATCCGTTCGAAGACTTGCTTCCACTTGAGTCTTGATCTTCCGTAACTTTGCATCTCCAGCTTGAGCGGCTTTGATACGATCGATGATGGTAAACTGAATTTGAAGATTCATCAATAAAGCTTCAATCCCAGGTAGGATGATTTCAATCTCTATCTCTCGCAGCTCTAGTTGTAGTCTCTTCTGAGTCGTGAGTGTCATAACGGTTGGTAGCCAGCTCAATGCGTCTGGTACGACATTAACCTTTCCAGGATGATATTGGAGGTTGATGTCGTAGTCAGCCATGAGTTCCAACCATCTGCGTTGTCTCATGTTCAGCTCCTTTTGCGTGAAGATATACTTCAAACTTTTGAGGTCGGTGAAGATTTTCACTTGCTTGCCCAGTAGAAAATGTCCCCAGATCTTCAGAGCAAAAATAATTACGGCTAACTCCAGATCATGAGTCGGATAGTTCTTCTCATGAGTCTTCAGTTTTCGGGAAGCATACGCCACAACATGACCATGTTAATGTAGCACACATCCGAGACCTTTGCCAGATGCGTTACAATATACTTCAAATCCCCCAGTTCTGTCTGGTATAGCCAGAACTGGTGCAGTTGTTAGCTTCGTCTTTAATCCTTCGAAAGCTTGCTCATAAGTCTCGGACCAAATATACTTGACGTCCTTCCTTGTCAGGTGTGTCATGGGCTCAGCAATCTTGGAGAAGTCCTGGATGAATCGATGGTAGTAGCCATCCAATCCAAGAAAACTCCGGATGTCCGAAACTGACCGAGGGGTTGGCCAATTTCTAATAGATGCGACTTTCTCCGGATCGACAGAAATACCATCTCCAGATACCACATGCCCAAGAAAGGCAACGCGGTCAAGCCAAAATTCACATTTGCTGAACTTGGCGTATAGTCGATGATGGCGCATAGTCTTCAATACAAGCCGCATGTGGTCAGCATGATCTTCCTCGCTTTTCGAATAGACCAGAATGTCATCAATAAAGATCATTACGAATTTATCCAAGAACTCATAGAAGATGAGGTTCATGAGGTTCATGAATATTGCTGGCGCATTGGTTATGCCAATGGGCATAACTGCAAATTCGTAGTGTCTATATTTGGTTCAAAAAGCAGTCTTGGATATGTCGTCCTTCTTGAATTTCACTTGGTGATATCCACTCCGGAGATCAAGCTTGGAGAAGACTCGAGATCCCCCAAGTTGGTCGAAGATGTCGTCGATGCGCGGCAATGGATACTTGTTCTTCACGGGGTCCTTGTTCAGCTCTCAGTAGTCCACACACATCCTTTTTGAGCCATCCTTCTTCTTGACCAATAGGACTGGTGCACCCCAGGGAGATACGCTGGGATGTATCAATCCTTTCTACAACAGGTCATCTAATTGGGTACGAAGTTTCTTCAATTCTACTGGTGCCATACGATAAGGAGCTTTGGAGATAGGTTGAGTATCTTGCATCAGATCAATGGTGAATTCGAGAGCTCGATCGGGTGGTAATCCTGAAATTTCTTCAGGGAATGCGTCGTCGAATTCTTGAACTACTCTAGGCTTCTCAGGTTCAGCTAGCATAGAGGCCATCATCTTTTTCAGAGGCTTGGCCTGGAATTGAATAGGTCCAAGCGACTGGCTTCTGCTCATAAATTCAAACACTGGATGGTCGGGAATTTCGAACACTACCTTCTTTTTGTGACAATCGATGGCAGCGTAAAAAGTTCCTAACCAATCAATTCTGAATACAGCGTCAAAGTTTGGCATGTCTATTATCATGAAGTCAGTGAAGAGCTCGTGACCATATATCACCAAAGGGCATGATCGACAGCCACCGAAAGTCTTCACTACGCCATTCTCGGTGTTGATGTTCCATTGGTTAGAAAGGGGGTCAACATGAACGGAATGTGTTGTAGCGAATTTAAGTGATAAGAAGCAATGGGATGCTCTAGAATCAAAGAGGGATAAGGCTTGTGTAGATGCTACTAAAACGATACCTAGAGTATGATAAGGTATACTTAGCAGTCTAAAGTAAAGCTATGAGCATCTATTAGAGTAAGGGAGGATGTCTTAGATGTTACATGTGATCACTGGTTCAGTCGCCTTGGCTTCTTCAGCTGTCATGGTAAAAGCGTGGCGTTTAGGCTGGGACTGTTGGAAAACCCTTTGCTGTGGGGGTAAGGGTGGTCCAAGGATGTTGATCCAAGAGCTCCAGTAGTAAATGGTTTGTTGATGCACTGAGGGCAGTCTTTAACAGTGTGCTCCGAGGATCCACATGCCAAGCATTGGTTCAAAAGTTGGCGACAGTCCTTCTTGACATGTCCCAGTCGGTTGCAGTGGAAACATGTCATTGTAGCTTGATTGTTGTTTGGAGGAGCAGCGGTCTGGTTGTTGGCTGGAGCAACAGGCTTGTAGTTGTTGGGAGCAGTAAGCCTCTTGAAGGTAGTAGTCTGCATCGGTCGAAGATTGTTCCTTGGTGGTTCCATCGGACGCTTTCCGTGGGCTACTTTATGCTGTTTGTCAACAACCTCATGGTTGCAGGCAGCCTCCAGTATCTTCTCATAGCTGGTCAGATCAGCCGAGGTCATTGAAGCTTGAATATTGTAATCAGACCTTGGCGGAACTGGAAGGCATGATCTTCTGTATTCTCGACCATGTGAGGAGCGAATCGACTCAACATAGAGAACTCAGCATCGCATTCGTCAACAGTCATTGATTCTTGTTTCAAGTTGACGAAACGTTGTTGAAGTTCCCTTTTTGTTGCTTTAGGGAAAAACTTCGTGTTGAAACGTTCACGAAATGTGGCCCAGGCAATAGGCCGCATTATACGCTTTTCCTCAGTGTCCCACCAGGTTTGGGCGTAATCAGTCAATTGGAGCCTGGCTATTTCTACCCATCCTGCCTGGGGGATGCGGGAAACGCTCAAATTATCTTCAGTGCTACGCGCCCATTCTTCAGCTTCCAATGGACTTTCCTTTCCAGAGAACATTTTAGGATGCATCTCACAGAATTGTTTAACTCCGGCATCTCCTCGGTGATCAGTTCGAGGTTCACGCTCGAGGATGTGATGCTGGATGTCCAACATCTCGCGGATGATCCCCATGATGTCGTTCTCAGTGATGCCGTTGGCGTTTTGGGTGTTGGGTCTACCTGCCATGCTGCAAATCAAACCACAAGGTAAGTTCGGTAATTATATTCCAGTTAGATAATTTGATATCAATGTCATCCAAATCATTTCTTAAGGTATTCGCATAAGCAAGACCTGCATGTGTCACCACTAAAATCTGTCACGCCTCGCTTCCCATTTTACCGGGAGCGAGGACGCGAACGGGTCCGCGATGTGCTTAAAACAAGGAGGAGTACTTTTTTTATCCTTTTCTTTTCTTCCTCCTTGGTTTAAACACACTAAGCATCTGTGAAATAAGATGGCAGGATCTTGCATGCTTATAAGAAATAGTACAGATGACATTATTATAATACCAAAGCGTCTGAAAGTAAAGTACAACATAGGCCTTCTATGGTCGCAATCAACAAGTACAACAATTACACTATTCAAATATATAAAAGTGCGGTCGCGAAGGGGAATGTCTAGTCTTCTGTGGAGAGGTACTCGACGTAGCCTTCGAGCACTGGCTCGGATCCTGCAGCAAAGACTTCAACTAACTCACTGTCGGTACCTGACGGACATTTCATAAAACAACAAAATGAAATATCCGTCAGCGAGGTATACTCGGCAAGATAATCTTAAAACCAAAACGTTAGACATTTAAATTAAATAAAACTGAAAAAACAAGTGATAAGATAAATAGAAAAGAGTTATGGCAGTTTAAATATTTCCAGCAATTGCAACCAGCAGCAGTTTCATTATTCAATAATAATTTGCAAAGCCATCTGTAACCTGTGACAATTTAGCATTTAATAATCACACTGTAGCAACCTGTAGAAAAAGATGTTAGAACAATAATCAATAACCAGTCTATCCTAGTGATGAGTCTATGTCCAAGAGTACTAGAGATAACCAACATGCACCTTGCGACGGGAGCAACTCCGAGGCGGTACCCACCGTTCCGATATGGCAACGGTCAAGGATCTAACCCCCGTAATGTGTTGGAGGTAATTTAATAAGGCGCATCCAGTTTCTTTGTAACACTTATGATCATAGACTATCCCAATCCCAGGTCAAGTCAAGTGTTCGGGTCAAAAGAACGTGTACTATCTATTTATTGTTGAAATTCCATCTTTCATTATATTAAAGTTCCATCTTCTATTCAGTACTCTTGAAATTCCATTTTCCATTCTTTATTGTTAAAGTCCCATCTTCCATTCAGTCAATTCAGTCTCGATGTTTCAATAGTTTGTACAATAGTTCGCGACTCCACGACTCAGATTTTGCAATTAACCGAAACGTAAAAATCGCTTAAAGAGATAAGACATTGAGTAAGAAATAATTTTAACTTGGCAAATGGGTTTAAATTAGCTTAAAATATTTTCTAATGATAGTAACTATTTTTCAAGATTATTAAATAATTTTTAAGAAATTTTAAAGTGCCAAAAACAATTTTTAAATTGAGAAATCATTTTTGAAACATATGTTCGAAGAATTGTTTAGAACAAACCGTACGTCGGAATTCTTTAAACAAGATGTCAAAATGACCGTATTTACCATTACTATAACATATATTTTTATCGTACGCCAGTGTACGTAAAAATTGCAAGCTACGAATTTTAAAAGGAATTTAACCTATTTAAGTTTTTCCATTGAAAATTTACTGTGAGAAATATACTTTACTTTTGGCGATAAAATTACCGCCAATGGATCCGTTTCGACGTTTCTGATTTTCTGGGACTGGTCTCGTAATTTTTTGAGGCCTGTACGATTTACTATCAATTTAAATCCAATAATATCAATTTATAAATACACTAAAATCCGTGAATACGTATTAAAATACGTATTACCGTATTTCTCCTTCGTTCGACAGCACGCAATCGCAGCGAACTCGTGTTTGCGGAAGGCGGGGAAGCGGCGGTGCGACGAGGCGGCGGCGGCAGCGAGGCGGTCGTCGGCGTCGAGGCGGTCGAGTGGCATCAGACGGTGGGAGCGTGCTCGAGGGTGACAGTCGGAGTGGCAGCGTCTGAGCAGGGTTTGTCGGGGCGCTGGGTGAGGGGCTGTCAGAGTAGGGGGACAGTGGCGAGACGGGCTTCGGGCGGCAATGCGGGAGCTGAACTCGTCGGAGGGCGGTGGCCTCGCATCATCGAGGCGGTGCAGTCGGAGGTGGGAGCGGGGAGAGGGGTCGAATGGCAGGCGGAGGCCTCGTGGCGGTGGCTAGCTTCGGTGGGGGTGCTTCGGGGTGTCGCCGACGGTTGAGGCGGCGGTCGTAGTGGCACCGGTGGTCGGAAGGTAAGGGAGAGGGGAGTTGAAGAGGAGAGAGGGAGGAGAAAATGGGTTCGGGCACTGGGAGAGCGTGAGTTGCCTTGATGTGGGTTTGTGAAGGAGAAGGGTGATTAGAGGAAGGCATTATATAGGGTTAGGATTATTAGTTTAATAAGAGTGCAATAACTATTTAGTCAAAATGGCCATTAATACAAAGTTAGCTTTTGACTAACTTTAGAATTCATATACCACATGGGCTGCCATGTATCTTGTTTTGGTGTTATCTGTCGACATATGTGGGTAATCAAAATGTTTATTAGGGTGAGGTAAAACAGTAATCAGTGAACTTAATTAGTGAAATTACAATTTTACCCCTAAAGTCAAACGAATCCGAAAAATTATGAAAACATAGCCACATGTTCGTATCGTCATGAGGATCGTGACTACGAGATCCATTTTGTAGTTTGAGCTACGGAGATATGAGTTTTGGGCCAAAATGTTAGGATGCGGGTTTGCAGGTTCTCTATTGATTTGACTTCGGAAAATTACGAAATTAATGTGAAAAGCACTAAATGATCTTAGAATGATACTGTAGAAGTTTGAAATCATTTTGATAACGTTTATATAGAAAAATAATTGTTATAGCTATAACTTTAATAATTGAGTTTAAATAATTATAAAAATCATTTAGGGATTTAGGATGACACTCGTATACCCTAAAATAGTCTATAACTATATTGATTCTACAAAACATTTTTTTGTAAATGATTTAGAAACTATTTTGATGAAAACTCCTAATCAACCACTACAAAATACTTTTAAATTAAGAAAATACGTAGAAAATGGGTATTGCTGAATACGGCTCATCACATATATTATACACCATGGAGTGCAAGCTATGCAATGTGGATATCGTGGTGTCCCTGAAGGATCGTAACTACCAAACACCCTCCTCTATTATGTGGAGTCGCTCCTCCACAGTGAGAGGAGGTGGAGGTAGGTGTATAGGCTCCTCTGTGCCCTCAAGTTTGGTAGTGGCACGTGCAGTGGAGGTAGAGGGATCTGTGGCGCTAGGCTGGGGCTGGGGCTCAGGCTGTGCTGCAGGTGGGAAGATAGGATCAGGGTCAAATGCACACTGCGTAAGTGCCTCGGCACGTGTACATGCAGGATTAGGTAGGATAATATACGGAGTGCGCTTTAGCCCATATATCCGTACATACTGATCTTTCAAGTTCAATTTGATCATATGCTTGTTCGTGATAACTGAGAGATCGAGGGAGGTAGGTGATTCGTGGTGAAAAGTGTATATTTATACCCCCTAACTACCCCTATTTTGTGCTAAATATTAGGCTTAACCTTGCTCTCGTAAGTGTATCATCACTTTATGTTTCATATTAGAGCTTATTTGCATTCTTTGCACAAAACATCATTAAATGGACTAATTTCTCATCCTCCTATTTTTCAAGTACTCCTGGGAGTCTTGGGGATTTTCTAGAAATTTCTGAGATTTTTCTAGAGTCCCGAAGGAGACAAAATCAAGTAAAGAGAGAAGTAAAGCTGGGGGTCAGGACAGTCGACTGCCCATACAACGATAGTTGATTGTTTTTTCAACGACAGTCGACTGTTCTTTCAACAGTAGTCGACTGTTTATCTCCTCTTGAAGGGAGCAACGGAAGTGCTGACTTACTGTCATTTTTGCACTTCTGCAGCAGGTGACTGAAGCACAAAAGACAGGCGACTGTGTCATTCACAGTCGCCTGTGCAATTCTCAGCAGTCGCCTGCCTGTCGTACGACAGTCGACTGGAGTTTGTTCAACAGTCGACTGTCGTTAGTTTTTTCTGTCGGATCTGGGTTGCGAGAAATGGGTTTTTCTTAACCCAATTTCTCCCCAGTCGCTGTGGGCCATTGGTTGCTTCTTTGGAGGGTTATGATGTAATCCTTTAGGGGCTTAAAAACCCTATACTCTGATGTAATGGGGATCAATTTGGCCAGAGCATTTTTACTATTTCATTGGGGGTTTAGACCCACATCTTCTTCCCCAAAGGCTAGGGCTAGGGCTTGGAGGCCATTGGAGTCTTGGAGAGCTTGGAGGAGTTGCAAGAGAGGGAAGAGCATGGATTTCTAGGGTTTCTCTTGGTGATTTATTCTCCTCTTTTGTAGCTATTGGTTTCTCTTGATTTGTATGAATATTTGAATGATTATTGAATGAATGTGAGAATCATTAAATAGTTGTTTGATTGTTGGTTGTAATGAATGCTATTTGCTTCTCATTTATGATTATCAAGTTGCTTTTCATTATGAAGGCCTAGAGCCAATAGTGTGTGGAATTGGGATTAGCTAGGGTTTGTGAAGTTGACTGTGATAATTCATTTCTTGCATTTAATTGGATTAGCATATCTTGAAATGGGTGCTAATAGTGTTGATTGATGGGTTGTGCCCTAGATTTCATTGAGTCGTGCACCACTCTTGGTGGGACCGTAGAACGGTGGTGTACCTTAAGGGTCACACCTACGTGCACGATCCGTGCATCCTATTGACACTGATGCAAGGATCGATTCACGAGCTTAAGTTAGGGATTCCAACCCACTAATCAACACATCAATGAATCGTGCATTACCCTTGGTGGGGCCATAGAATGGCGGTTTGCCTTAAGCGTATTACCAATGTGCACAACCCCGCATACCTTGAAATGGATGTGAGGGTTGATTCATTTGGAATGAACCTATTGCTAATTATCTCACAACCCTATGACATCCCACTCCACACACTTCTCCTTGCTTGAATAGCTCCACACTTTGGTCTCCACCCTACCTAACTTGGGTTTGGCTCAACCGTGTCACCACACGCTTTCCACTCACCATACTTATTAGTTTAGTTGGTCGTGCCAACAACTTTAGCATTCCTTAACCAATTGAGATTGTGAACGTGAAACAAGTTGTCTCTGTGGATTCGACCCCGTACTCATGGGTTTATATTGCTTTGACACTCCTACCCTTAAGAGGCAAGGGTGTGCATCCTACTTAAATTGTGCACGCCCCACGGTCAATCAATTTGGCACCGTTGCCGGGGACAACGGTTTTCACATTCACATTTTTGGTCGATTTTGGACACTTTAGGTGTAGTACTTCCAGCTTAGTGTTGAATCTTTTTGGTTGTTTATTTTATACTTTTTGAGTCGTTTTTCTTTCTTTCTCTTTTTTATTTCAAAAATCTTTTGTGAATAATTGTTTTATTATTATGGATTTATTTTCAAACTTTAGCGATGCTTATGTGAAGGATTCCCAACTACCACCGTTCTTTCACGGTATGGGGTTGGAAAATCCTAGTTCATTTATGCAAAAGTTTGAAAAATGGTGTAGAAAAGAATTTTGGGATTTGTTTGGTGAGAACACTTGTGCAGATTTTATTTATTTTAAAGTGTTCCCATATACTTTGAGAGATGATGCTAAAATTTAGTTTGATTCTTTTCCTCGAGATTCTTTTTCTACATGGCTTTCTTTTCAGACTAATTTCTTTCGAGCTTTCTTTCCTATTTATTACAGGAGCGCCAGGCATTTGAGGAACAAATGGCGAGCTTTATCCAGTTTGACGGTGAGACTTACTGTCAGGTTTTGGAGAGGTTCGATGATTTAGTGCTTGGGTGCCCAAGCCATGCTTTCAGCGCAGAGGATCTTCTTCGGATTTTCTACACAGGGTTGCAGCCTTCGGCACAGGACTTTGTTCAGATGAGCAGTAGCGGAGATTTCTTTGCATACGCTACAGAGGATGCCTGGTTGTACCTGATAGACCTAGCAGAGTGGGAGTAGACTGCGCCATCTGGAGAGCCATCACTTAGATATGAGGATGATGGCCAATCCCCGGTTCCACTTCAGGATTCAGAGAAGCAGGTACAGTGCCAGTTTGAGGAGCCATCTTTAAGCTCTTTCTCTTGCGACCCCATGGGATACCGAGCAGGCCAGGATATTGGATTGCATGAGAGACAAGTAGAGGACGTTGAGAGATTACATATTGAGGATCAGGAGGAGATGGATGATAGAGTGTATGTCACCCATGTTGGAGACACGATGTAGTTTCGTTGGGTTGGTGGTAATGATGAGATGGAGATATGTCCAGGCGAGAGTGAGATAGATGACATCGGAATGCCTGAATCACATTGCTGGTCTGATCCATTACCATAGCTGGAGGTGTGCGAGCATCTTGGATGGACTTTTGAGATGGCTTACTACGGTGGTATTGAGAAGGATGAGTGCACGGGACACAGCCTACAGACTACTTTGGAGCCCGAGCCCTCCATCCCTTCAGATTCAGTTCAGCAGCCATCACTTCAGAACCTCAGGACACGCATCAGTCCGTCATCCATGACGAGGATATTCAGGGTGGACCACAGAGTTCAGGAATGTCTGTAGAGGCCATTACCTTTGATGGAGAGGATGCGACAAGCGACAGTGACTACGAGATGATCTACATTGAACATGCACTGCCTTCTCCTCCACACTTGCCCCTGCAGCCATTTCACCCTCCTCCTGAGGAGTCGCATCAGCCAGGCGATAGTATCGCCATTCAGAGAAGTTCTCATCATACTTTTCCCTTCATTTTGGAATCTCGATCTTCATTTCAATATATGTTAGATTCAGATTATCGTCATACATATTCATATCGCTATTTTTATTATGACGACCCTATTTGGACTTCCTTCATTGAAAGTCTAACTTATTTTCTTTGGTTTGACACATCTTGTCACCCGCAGGACACAAGAGCACATTCTAGTGAGATGCTAGGAGTTGTGTTGCTAGGATCCAAGGAAGCTGGAGGCGCTTCGTTTCCAAAGCAGTTGGCTGAGGAACGAAAGGATATGATAGAGAAGCTGCCTCTACTATTACACATTCGGGATCCACCTTTTGCTAAGGTGTATTCTTTCCTTTCTTTAGTGTAAATAAATTAAAATAAAAAAATTGTAGTTTTGTTTGCTTTAGTATGCTTGTTTTCCCTCTAGTATCGTTGAATAATATCTAGTTTCACTTCAACCATTGAGGACAATGCTCATTTCTAGTTGGGGGAAGTGAACTATGAAGTTGGATGCTAGTTTTGGGTAGTTTTGAAATTTTTTGATGTTAATAAAAAAAATTCTCATTCATCATCATTATTCATTCATTTTGAGTATATCATTTTGATGCCTCCATCCTTACCTCCATCACAATTCTTTTGCTTAGTCCCTACATGCTTAATGCCATGCAATTTTTTCGGATTATTACTTTGGTATCAAATTTATAGTTGTTGGATTGGCGTGTTTTAATTTCTTTTCCATTTTGGAGTCAAATGTTAATATGCCATGTATGATAATATTTTATATGTTGTGATACTCTCTTTGAAATAATTCGGGAATAGTTTGGTGTAAGTGATTGCATAAATTGGGATGAATGGTTAGTTTTTGATTAGATAGGACGTGGCCATTGGTTATGTTTTGTTTTCCTCCTAAGGAGTGGGTGGATGAGTTGATAATTCATGTTTAGAATGAGAAAGAGAATTAACATAAGTGAATGTTTTTCTAATCAAATTGAGTATCCCGTGCCCCACGAAATATTGGGGAGGACACCAAAGATGAGATTTAGGGGATCATTCCATCCCTTTGCCTATATTGCATCACCGCGTGTATGCAAAGGTGGCGGTGTTTGCATTTCATAGCATTATTGCGTGAATGCAAAACATAAACATACTAAAAACAAAAAGAATACAAAAAAGAAAGAAAGTGAAAAGAAAAAAAATTTAATGAATAATTGAGGGAATAAGCAACATGAGTGATGCAATCTCATCTCCAACAACTTAGAAGGAAATTTCTTTTGTTTGGCCACTTCCTTGAATTTTGAAAATTTTGCCATTTTCGCGTCTTCCCAAAGAATGCGATACGGTGCTTATTTCCTTACCTTTCTTGGAATTGGATTGAGGAGAATGTCATTTGTTATTTCATTTCATACATTGTGTATATTAGCTTTGAAATCAATTGGAAATAACATATGAAGTATGCCATGATGATATCTTAAATTTGGTGCATGTTTTCACTTTAATCCGAAATTATCGCTTATTTTGCTAGGGACTAACAAAATGCTAGTTGGGGGGTGTGATTCGTGGTGAAAGTGTATATTTATACCACATAACTACCCCCATTTTGTGCTAAAGATTAGGCTTAACCTTGCTCTCTTAAGTGTATCATCACTTTATGTTCCATATTAGAGCTTATTTGCATTCTTTGCACAAAACATCCATATATGGACTAATTTCTACTTCTCCTATTTTTCAGGTACTCCTAGGAGTCTTGGTGATTTTCCAAAATTTTCTGGGATTTTTCTAGAGTCCCGAAGGAGACAAAATCAAGTAAATGGAGAAGCTGGGGGTTAGGACAGTCGACTGTCCTTACAAAAACAGTCGATTGTTGTTTCAACGACAATTGACTGTTCTTTCAATAGCAGTCGACTGTTTATCTCCTCTTGAAGGGAGCAACAGAAGTGCCGACTTACTGTCATTTTTGCACTTCTGCAGCAGGCGACTGAAGCACAAAAGACAAACGACTGTGTCATTCACAGTCGCATGTGCAATTCTCAGCAGTCGCATGCCTGTCCTACGACAGTCGACTGGAGTTTGTTCAGCAGTCGACTATCGCGGGTATTTTCTGTCAGATCTGGGTTACGAGAAATGGGTTTTTCTTAACGCGATTTCTCCCCAGTCGCTGTGGGCCATTGGATGCTTCTTTGGAGGGTTAGGATGCAATCCTTTAGGGGCTTAAAACCCCTAAACTCTGATGTAATGGGGATCAATTCGGCCAGAGCGTTTTTACTGTTTCATTGGGGGTTTAAACCCCCATCTTCTTCTCCAAAGGCTAGGGCTAGGACTTGGAGGCCATTGGAGGCTTGGAGAGCTTGGAGGAGGTGCAAGAATCGATTCACGAGCTTAAGTTAGGTATTCCAACCCACTAATCAACACATCAATGAATCATGCATTACCCTTGGTGGGGCCGTAGAACGTCGGTGTGCTTTAAGGGCATTACATATGTGCACAACCCCCGCATACATTGAAATGGATGTGAGGGTTGATTCATTTGGAATGAACCTATTGCGAATCATCTCACAACCTTAATGACATCCCACTCCACACACTTCTCCTTGCTTGACTAGCTCCACACTTTGGTCTTCACCCTACCTACCTTGGGTTTGGCTCAACCGTGTCACCACACACTTTCCACTCACTAAACTTGTTAGTTAAGTTGGTCGTGCCAACACCTTTGGCATTTCTTAACCAATTGAGATTGTTAACGTGAAACGAGTTGTCTCTTTGGATTCGACCCCGTACTCACGGGTTTATATTGCTTTGACACTCCTACCCTTGGGAGGTGAGCATGTGCATCCTACTTGGATTGTGCACGCCCTGCGGTCAATCAGTAGGGCCAGGAATTGATGGGATGCTATCGTCCATGTCTAGGGAGACATGATGACGGGAAGGAATGAGTGTGATGAGACATCCACAACGGATTTTGTTAGAGGTGGATATGGCAATGTGCATGAATCTGTGTGCTAACCATGAGCATGCATGGAAAAGTCTGCGTGGGATAGTGACGCCGGTGGGTTTTATCACCCGCGACTGTGTCATGCCCCCATAGAAATAGGAGCTTAGGTCAGGAGACTATGCCTGTCTCCTCCCTATAGAAGAGTGTGTTTATGAGAACACGATGGGCGAGGCATAGTGATGGGTGAATGATAGAAGATTCCTTCGTCATAGTGCAAGAGAAGGATCCCACCCTCGTGATCTCATTCCAGAAGTGGGATACATTGAATGCGGCAGGGTGGGCACTAGATGGGCCTATGGAATTGTCTACCGAGGCTGTAGGCCAATGATAGATAGTGTTCATGGCAACAAAAGAAATAGTGTAGTCGGTGTCCAAGACCTTGAACTCTAACTGTGAACCCTCATACTTTAGGGAGCTAAGAAACTCAAGGGTGAGTCTCTCGTAGGTGGGGGCTTGAATGGTGAGGATATCATCCCATCCTAGGTTTGAAAATAGACGTCGTACACCCTCAGCAGCCCCTAGGGTTTCGAGAGCGGGAATGCTCGCGAATTTCGTGGGAAGAATGGGTCACTGAGCTAAGATGGCATAACGATCTCTCTAGGCCTTTGTAGCAAAAGTGATCCCCATAGTGTCGATCTGGGGTGGGGTCACAGTGGGTGGGGGCGGTTGTGTAGATGTGGAAGGTCTATCTGATATGCGTTGATGCATGACCTTCCCAATTGGGAATCTTGGAGTGGTGGCCGTGGGCATTTCATGCAAGGAAGCATGATGTGAGAGAATGTGTGAGAGCAGTGCACGGCAACCACACAATGTGCATCAACAAGCAAAACCAAGATCGCAGCAAGCTGATTTGAATTTTTAGCGTGAAATTTGAAAATATGGGGCAAGGAAAGAGATTACCCAAGGATTTTGTCGATCCTCGTTGCGATGCCAAGCAATTGGGTGCTAAAGATCTTCCCCAAACTGATGAGATGGTCGAATTTGAGCCATAGTCTCCAAATTGCACCGACGAGCTCAAGGGAATGGTCGATTAGGGTTGCTATGAAGGGAGGTGATTTTGGCAATGGAAGAAAAGGAATTGATGATGAAGAGAGAGGAGGAGAGAGGTAGACGCGAGCTGGGGTGGTGGGGAATTGAGAATCGTTGGAGGTGGGGAGTTATGGAGGGAGGAGGAGGAAAGTAATCGAAGCATTTTTAGAGAAAGAAGCGAGGGGGGTTCGACCATGTTAGGGCTCAGCTTTATATAGTGGGGCAACATGACCGCGTGACACGGTCGTGTCATCTCCAATGGGCTTAAATGTGTAGCTTGGTGAGGTTAGAGGAATTGGGGGCCACGCGGCTATGGAAGCTCGGTCCAAATGGCCATCGATGGAGGGCATGCGACGCGATCGTTTGGAGTATTCTAAACGACCGTGTTAGGGTCCAATTTTTAGACTTAAATTCCAGAAATTTGCCCTCTTGACGTGATCACGTCAATGAAGTCAAACAGATATTTAGCTTGGCCATTGCACTAAAGTGGTCCCCTCATGCGCACATAGCCGTTTGGACACTTCACACAGTCGTGTGATCTCATAGCATGTGTTCTTTGAATTATTCTTTCCACGCTGCTCTTCTTGGCTCCCTATCTCCCCACGGCCGTGTGGATTTCTCCACACGGTTGTGTGGAGTATCATGCAACATAAAAATCCCAAACAAAAAGGGAATCAAACTATTGATATATGTGGGTTTTTTAATTCATCATAACTTAAGCTTAAAAATTTTTACGATAAGAAATTTAAAAACCAACAAAATTTAAGCCATGGGTTCTTAAGTTTATATGATTAGGGGCATGCCAATTGAGAGGTGAACAATTTATTCAAAGAGGAAGGAAAAATTTAATGCTAAGAAAGATTAAGAAAGATTAAAACTAATACGCCCTTCTTACGAAAGAAGAAGCGAGTTTATTAAAATCCTAGAAAAACGAAAAATTTCTACTCTACTAGATTGAGTATACATGTTTCAAAAGGTGGATCCCGGATGTGGATTGGATCAGGTAGCTGCTCTATCTGCTCTTTTTGTGGTCCGCTGACGTCGTCGTGCCACGAAATCCATTAAGCTCCAGCAACGCTCCTCCAAGCACCTCTTGAGGACGACCACCTGAGTCATGCAAGAGACAATGGACAATAGCCCAAATCGGAAAATTCTTCCCCAAAATATAAGTGTCCCAGATAGGATCGTCAACATGAATTAAGAATTTTATAATTCAGTGACAGATACTCCCCGAGAACATTGTGCTATCCCTTGAAGATGGTGTGATCATCACCACGTTCCTTCTTTCGATATTCTCACCAGGTGTTGACACGGCCCATCGTACTTCAATGGAATGTGCACATGTGTCCTGCGAGAAGTGCGTCGTGTCAATAGTATTTGAATCTATATAGTTTGGAAATGAAGTCTGAGAGTCAAAAATAAAGTTTTGAGAATTTAAAGAGTCTCCCCTTATGATGCTGGTGGGTTCAGATAGACGCTCTGCCTCAAGAGTGATGGATGGTGACTACGTCAGAAGGTATGGAGGTTGTTGGATACAATGATCGATGACTTCATATTTGATGATAACAAATGTGTATGAATGATTTAATGTGTGTGCTAAGTGTTTTTCAGGAATGGCAAGTACATAAATCTTGAAGGAGAGACTTGGTCAAAGTGATGGAGAATTGCCCATAATCTTCAAGGAGAGACTTGGTTCCGGTTCTGGAAATCAGTCGGTCGGTTTCGGTTCCAAAACGGTTCGGTTTCGGTTCGGTTCCACGGTTCGAATAGAACTGTGGTCGGGTCTAATTATATGAAGCATTGCACATAATCAAAGAACAACAATGCGGAGAAAAAAGGAAAATCCTTAGCGATAACGTGGGATATGGACAACGAAGATAAATCTCAGGAGGAAACTGTACACTTCGCCCCTTGCTTAATGGGGAATATCGATGATGTAACCAAAGCTTAACTTCTGAGTACTATTAATGAAATGCAAGATGAAATTGAAAGCCTAGAATCAACCATAGAGAAACGTGAATCCACTCTAGAGAAGTTTTGAAATTCTAACAACGAACTGCAACATGACAATTACAACATGTCATTAGAAATTGATGAACTTAGAAAAAATTGTTACATGTGATTCTACCATTAATGTGCTGAAAAAGGAAAAATCTAGGTTGCATGAAAAAGTTGATTGTCTTGCTTGTCCTACTTTGTTAAAAGAAATTAGCATGCATAAAGAAAGAGTTACTAAGCTAGAAAATGATAATAAAGAGCTTAATGTAAAGATGTGCATGCTAAGTGATGAAAACAAAGAGCTTAAAGTCAAAATGATTGATTCTAAAAAGAAAGTTGAAATCATGAAAAATAATGAAGAGGATAATAAGAAAGCTTTCATTAATAACTGCACTTTGCTTGTGAACGAAAATGCTCATTTCAAATCTAAAGTCATGAACCTAGAATTGAGCATTAAGAAATTTGGTGTGGAAAAACAATCATTGGATATAATTCTTGGAAACCAAATATATGGCAATAATAGGCGAGGACTAGGATATGGTTTTAAAAATGTTGAAAAGTCAAATATTGAAAAGTTCACATTGAAACAACAAAAGTTAGAAATATTCATGCAAAGTGCTTTACATGTGGTTGCGTTGGTCAAACCTCTTATTATTGCAAATATAGGAACACGAATATTAAGTTCAATCAAATATGTGTTCCTAAAAATTTAATGACTAGAGTGAGTGGACCTTGTTGGATTCCAAGGTCACACATAATATCTTCTGTGTAGGTAAGATGGAGGTGGCGAGGAACTATGAATTGGACGTCGTATTTTTTAGTTCCTTAGCCAAACGACGATGCGATGGTATGGTTTTTCTCTTTGAACTTAATGCATACCTTCATAGCATTTTGTGTGTGTGCTTGATTAGTTTTTATTTGTGTGCTAGTTTGTTTGCTTTCTTGCCTGTTTAGTTCTTTTTAAAGAAAAATAAAAAAATTGAAAAAGACAAAAAGCTTAAAAATGGTGCTTAATGTATATCTTTCTTTTGAATCATTTAAGTGTCATTAATGAATGATAATCATATCCATGTATAAATTGATGTATTATTGTTATGGCTACATGTGCATGTTTTATTTTCTAAATAGGCATGACATGTTCAATGATTTGAATAATATGATTTCTACACCTACACTTTCACTTCCACGTGCATTAAATTTTGTTGTACATTTGGAGACATCTTTTATGAAATATTGAAAAGTGAATGTACGATGAAAATAACTGAAAATCTAAGTGATATGATGTGTCTTGCCTTGGATAAAAAAATAGAGCTCAAAAGAATTGAAATGAAACAAAAATGCATAAATGAAAAGAGCTCAGTATGAAAAATGGATACGATCTATGGCAACAACACTACCCATGAGTATCCAACATAAACTTTAAGAGTAAACTTTAGCGTTTGTGTTATACTCATCAAGCAATGCCACCCCACATCTAAGAGTCCTCATCGGCTATGTTTTTGGGTATGGTAACTTGAACTCATTTTTAATGAGATGTGGAAATCAATCCTATGTGATATCACGTTACATGGAAAATGTGGAATGATTTTGGTTGAATTTCTTAAAAGTTCTCCTCATGGGCTTCAATGTTTAACCATCACACTTACACGATTGTGTAGAAGTCCAAGTTATAATTTTCATTGGATTTTCCTTGCTTATTATTCGAATGTCTACATGCAAGTGTATGTCGTAATTTATAATGCTCACTATTTTGCATGTGGTATGAATTTGACTTCGTATATACACTTTTGATGATAATAAAAGAGGGATGAATATTGAGAAGATTTGTGCATTAATGCTTATGAATATATGGATACATGCGTGTATGTGCATATATGAATATTGGTTTAAGGGGGAGCATTAATGAATAATGAATATGTGAATACATGTTCAAGGGGGAGCATGAATATTAGGGGAGCATGCCATGCTTATTTGTTGAACATCATTGTTGTATTGTTGCATGATTCCTCCATCGTCAGACTTCACACAGACATGATATCATTTGAATTGTTATTGCAAATCTTATATTAATTTGTCATCATCAAAATGGTGAGATTGTTGGATACAACGATCGATGACTTCGTGTTTGATGATAACAAACGTGTGTGAATGATTTGATGTGTGTGCTAAGTCTTTTTCACCAATGGCAAGCACGTAAATCTTCAAGGAGAGACTTGGTCAAAGTGATGGAGAATTTGCTATTCATTAGCAAAGTGGACTAAGTCAAAGATGAGGAGATAAGGAGGGAATCAATTCAAATCCATATTTGAATTGATTCAAATCAATTGGTGCATGAATCAAATCCTATTCAATATTCCTATCCTATTTGAATCCAAAATCAAATCCTATTTCCATATCCAAGGGTAATTGAAAGAGATCTTTTAATTGGTTGATTTCAAATCTCAAACTCCTTTATTTATGGGATTCTCCTTAAGCCAAACTCATGTCCACATCTCCTATATAAACCCCTCTTCCAAACTACAAAAATGCGGCCATAACATCAAGAGGTGCAAAAATATTTCGGACAAAAACCCAAGTTGAAAACCATAGCCGCAAGCTTAAAGTTCATCATCTAACCAAGCTAACATACTCCCATGCCGTAAGCACCAAGGCCAAAAAAAAGCCCCATTGCCATCTCCTTTAGCCGATATGTTTGACTCCACAACCTCATATAGGAGAGCCGCAATTTGTTTTTGATCTCATGGGTTAAATCTCCAAGTTGCAAGTTGTTTTATTTCTTGGAGCAAGCCACAACTTTTGGGGGCAAAAGTCTGAAAGGCTGCGGTAAGATTCAACTCCAATCAAAGAGCTCACAAGTGCAACACCAAGCATTGCCGCAATTTTTGGAACCCAAGAACTGCCGAAATTATTGACCAACCTACTTCGTCTCAAGCTGCTGCATCATTCAACTTCAATCAACAACGAGAAGGGACAACCAGTCTTTATGGCTCAGTTTTTTTACTTGGTTTGAAATTTGATCCTCGTTGTATTTGTTGCTCTGCATGAACTTATCCCCACGCAAGGAGGCCACAAAGGAGCCGTGCCAACAACAGCCTTGTCGACCCTCGCAATTTCTGCATCTTCTTGAGCTTGGCGACCCAACAAGCTGATGCGCCACACTGCCTCTACCGACCGTATCCAAGCAAGCAACACTCCCTTGCAGATCGACAAAAGGTAGCACATCAACGAGTCCATCAGTCAAAAGTGCCGTAACTATTACCGACCTATTCTCTTGCTGCATGCTGACCGAAGGAAGAACGTGCTATCAAGATGTTTGCCAAGTCAGTTGCTGATTGATTGTCGCAAACAACAAACAAGGGGCCAAGATCACTTCACTTGCTGACAGCCTGCTGCTTGCCGCAACAACAAGGTTGCTGTCCTTATTTGCTAATGTGCCATAATAACCTTGCTGACCTATCAATCAGCCGCACCAAAAGGATCATTGCCGACCCCTTTGCACTCGAGCATTGCCGCAACATCCTATAGAGAGTGCCAAAGCTGCAACATTCAAAGGTGAGGGTCATAGCCGCAACTTGAGTTGCAGACGTAAGATCGAGACTACATCCTGTCAAACTTGATCTAACCAGAGCTGATTGATAGAGACGACACAACATCAAAAACTGAGATATTCTAAACTCTGATTATTTTATATTTGTGATATTAGTGTCTTGATCTCTGTAGGAAAAACTTTACCATATTTGTGACACTTTTGGGGTCTTGTCTAGGTGGTTCTAGACAAGAAGGACTTAACTAGTTGGGGCTAGTCAAGAGAGAGCTTATACTAGGATTAGTTTTGTTTATCACGTTGGGAGTGCGGGTACATAGAGCCAGGTGATGTAGAGTGGGTGCTCTAGCTACATGTTGTACCAGTAACATTATTAATCTACTATTTGCTTTCGGGGCTAGACGTAGGTCGTGGGTGCGACGGAACCAGGATAAATCATCTGTGTACTCTGTGATTGTTTTTATTTACCCTGCATCTGATTATAATTGCCTGCGATTGCTGATTAATTGCCTGAGTTCATAAAGAATTTTTATTAGCATATTCACCCCCCTCTAGGCTTAGATCCAGATCCAACAGAGATGGATGTGCGTCTAGCTCTCTAAGATCGATTGTTGTGTACGAGCTCACATGCACATCCTCCTCGACTATTGGTCCATGCTCTGCAGTTAGCTTGTCACTCTGACATGCTTCAGGCTAGGGTAATGACTCTGGAGGTAAGCAAGGCTCGGGTCTTGTGGTAACTACAGTCTCATCTTCACCTTCACATGGCTTCTCCTCCTCATTATTAAAATATTGCAATGTGTCTCCATCCCAGCTAGCATGTATACTGTCGGTGGTGAAACCTCTAAGGGATAGATAACCCATGAGAGATTTTAAAACGTCTAGTTTAGATGGGTTACTTTCCATTGGCGTGGTGGGTGTTTCCTCCAAATGTTCTTCAATTTGTGGCTCCTCCTTTATGATTGGGGGTCTAAAATCCTGCTCTGACTGCGTATGTGAATGGCATCGAGATGTAGCAATCAGGCTCACTTCATGGCTAAGCTGGCTGATCTGTTGAGCGACATGTGCTTGCCCTTCCCCATGCTGTCGGAGGGAGGTCTTGAAGTAGTCGTTTTTTCGCCCTTGAGCTTTAAAGTATGCCTCCATAAAAGTCTATAATCTAGATTTCTAAGGTGGTGGAACGAATGGTAGGGGAATTGGGGCATATGCCCTTGATGTCCACCCATGAAGTTGTCCTTCCAATGCGTCCATCTTCATAGCGAGAAGTGAAACGACATCGTCGTTGGGAATCATCATTTCATACTTCTTGTGCACCTAGTCAAACAAAAACAAGAAAGAACAAAGAGAGGCTCGTCGGTAAAATGAAAAGAGAGTAACACAAAAATAAATGGGGGTGGAGGGGAAAAATTTTCTTTTTATTTATTTATAAAAATTTAATGCATGTAGAATAACAAGCCTAAAATTAAACTAATATCAATCAGGCGCAACCTCCCCAGCAACGACGCCAAAAACTTGTTAGCGAAGGCTTACACTTATAAACTGTAAGCGTACGGCTGTCGTCGTAGCACTAACAGGTCATCTGCAGGGAGGTTGGGTAATTGAGTACTAGCCTAATCCTAGGCCGTGATAGCTACGTGAGGATATGTTTAATGTGAATAGGATAAGGAGAAACAAATAAAATAAAGAAGGATCTAGGGCTAGATATTACCCAATTATGGATTGAGCATGGGTAAAGACTCGCTCCTTGGCTATCGAGTCATCTTAGGGTGAGGTTGTCTAATCCAAGGGTTTTCTCTCCCCCCCCTCACACACTTCCACGGTACATGATAAATATCCTCTTGTATTAACCCGACCACCTACTTCCGTGGCACATGGTAGGCCTACATAGCCCGTATCGATACCGACGTCAATCATGCATCGATATGCACTATGTGCATTATGTCCGATGAATATCCCAATATTCCTCCATGCCACCTCCGTGGATTAGGATTAGGATATATGTTATGAGGGCTCTAATTGGTTGTCGACGTCAATCGTGCAATTCGATGGTATCGATCAATGTATTCAAAACCCCTAAATTAATCCCGACGTCAATCATGAATTAATCTAATTACCAACGAATGGGAAATTTAATCTACATTGATAATAATCATCCTAACATAACCCTAGTTAATAATCCAATATCCAAGCAAGCACTTCTAACCCAAATTCATTTCACAACAGGATCCACCATACCCTAGATAAAGATCTACTAATAAAACATGCAGAAATATGGAAATAGACGAAGAGAACAATGGGAAATCATGGAAAACAAATAAAGAAATAGAAAACCAATAAAATACTTAGCTCCCCAATCGTTGGAGTTACAATTTTGCCTTACAATCACATCTCCAAAGGAGAAACCAAGCCAAAACCCTATCTAATCTATCCTACTACTAAAAACTAAGGAAAAATATCAAAAAGGGAAGAAAAACATAGCAGATCATCGATCCCAAGCTCTGGAGGTGCTCCCAGCCTTAAATGCAACTCCAAAAACCCTATTGGGTCGCTCCAGACACGACCCGACCCGACCCGACCGTGTGGAGAGAGCCACGCGATCGCGTTGCTTCAGCAGAGTTACTCATGTTGTAAGCTTTAATAATTCTCAGTTTTACACGACTGTTTAAAAACTTGAAACGGTAGAGTTTCTTTTTGCTTGTTATGCTGGGCCTTGCTTGATCTGGGGATGACACGGTCGTGTGAAATATTCACACGTTCACGTCTCTTTTTGCTTGCTATCATGGGCCTCGCTTGATCTAGGGATGACACAGTCGTGTGAAATATTCACACAGTCAAGTCATCATGGCCTTCTTCTTCGGAAGATGGGGACCACACGATCGATCAAACGATCATGTGGTGGTGCTTCATGGGCTTCTGAGTTTCAAGCCGTGTGATTCTCACACGGCCGTAAGACACCTCACACGGCCGTGTGAGGTGTGTTGGGAGATGGATATGCCCGCGAGGCAATTTATCTCTGTGTATATGTATAATTGTCTTCTTCAAAATAACAGTAAGCTTGATGTGTGTTTATATTTCATATATTTGCACACGTTTTCTTACATGTTTTCCCGTTATTTACCGCCGTCTTATATTCATTTTCTCGTGTTTTCTTGTTTTCTTTCAATTTTCCGTGTTTTTCGCATTTTACAGGAGTTTACTGGCTTAGGGGACATAAAAACGACGATATCATGAGTCCCCGGAGCAACGGGAGGAGTCACGCATGATCCAGGGGGTCAAACGACGAAGATCGCATCTTTCAGCCCCTTACCTGACCGGTTGGTCATTTCCAACCGATTGGGTGATGCACGCGTGCACCACCCGGACACAAGTTGGAGCGGCCAAGAAGTCACTCGGTCGGTTTAGTGACCGGTTCAAACACCCCAACTCTCTGGAATTCTGACGCTGAATGCCAACCGATCGGGTGACTTTCACCCGATCAGTTCACCTGTAGCCGATTCTCCGAAGCCACGACACGGAGAGATCAACCGACCGGTTCACCCGACGGCACGAAGATCCAACCGATCAACTTCAACCTTCAACCGACCGTGCCGTGGTGACCGGGTGGAATCCTATTCTGCGCTGCTGAAGAAACGAAGCAGGTCACCCGATCGGGTGACTTTTCACCCGATCGGGTGATTTCGTATTCTATATATAGGACCCCTAGGTTTTCCAGAAACGAGGGTGGTTATTTTTTGCTGTTTTTTATCTCTCTTGACGGCTGTAATTTTTCAGATATTTGTAAGTTTTTCGATCTTTGTCAAACTTTAATATAGTGTTATTAGCATTGCTCTTACTGCTTTTCAATCGCCTGATCATGATTTTAACGGTCGATTTCTATTTAGATCGCTTTTTACTAAATATGTGTGAGTAGTTCCCAAATCTGGGATTTTGGTGGAAACCCCTTCGTGGGTTCTCCCCGATGCGTCTATAGGGCTAGGAAATCGATAGGGATTAGGAATCTACCGGTTACGTGGGGTGTTTTATTGTCATCGGCGGGAAAAAGACCGCCTTTGACCGTTGGGCCAAGGGGGACTAAACTTGGCGGTTGACTCCCTAGCCATAGCTCACGCCCTTAGCATAGACGTCGAATCCTAGCGCGTGGAAGCGGCAGGATGAGACGTTGGGAGTTATCGTTGCGAGCTTAGGGCTCCCAGAGTCGGTCAGTGTTAATGGACACGGGAGTGCCCACTGACCGAACCCGGGAAGTTCGGCGTATCATCCTGGGCACCGACCGGAATATCGGGCCCATGGGACGCTGGTACCACTTTCAGAGGCAACGTCTCACCATTAGACCCTAATTCCGATCGCTATCCTACCCGTAGGCCGTATCGACGAGAATCGCACGATAGGGTGGAAACCAGAGTCCCGGGTTTTTCCTTTATATTGTCTATACCTTGCATTCCATTTACAGTGACAACCCATCATCCGATTCAGGCTAGCTTGCTCATGGGGTGAATTTGACCCTACTTGACACAAGCACAACCACGCCTCCCTGAGTTCGACCCCCAAGCCACACTACAACACCATGAGCTTGCGGTTACAAATATTTAAATCTCACGCCCCCAATCATATTATTGCACATTCATACACGCACAAAGTGGGGGACGTCAAGCTTTATGGTGCAGTTGCTGGGGAGGTAACATGCTTGTTATTTTAGGATTTCATGAACCCTTGTGTCTAGCTCACATCTCTACATCGCGATAATTTTCGCATTCTACACTTTTTGATTTTACTTGTACATACTGTAAATAGTAGTTGTATAGAACTGATTGACTGAGTCGCCGTGCTGCTATCGCTACATTCGCCTCCCGTTTATGCAACCTGTGCTTTTGACGTGTTTGCTATTTGTGCAGTTCTCTCTCTCCTTTCTTATAGGTTTTCTGCCCCATGAGGGGGATGTCGTATGCCGTTTCGGGCGATATCTGGGATCATTTGCACCACATCCGCTGCTTGGCACATACCTTGGCGGAATCCCTAAATGCTTCGAATATTCTAACCCTTCTGTCTACCGCTGTGGAAAATCAGAGATGGTATTTAGATATGCAGCAGGATCCAGTCACGATGACTCACCTTCCTCCTGATGATGTGGCGTGTATCGACATGCGCAGTTTCGGATTTCGGGGAGAAGAATTGTTCACGGAGCCCGGTCAGGAGAACCACAAGGCAGAGTCTGTCGGTTGCATTGGACAGGGGCCGATCCATACCTTACAGACTTTTATCGAGCATCCCGGATCTTGGGGCAACGAGGAAGCTGGGAGCAACGGTGGGGAATCTTCGATCATTGAAACCTGCTTTCACGTCGAAGCTTTCTTCCCTGAGAATTACTATGAGCTTGAGAAAAACCCCATGCCTTCCTCGGTTGCCCCCACGATACCTTGCGAGGGTTTACCACGTGGGACCACGGTTGGGAGTGAAGTTCCAAACGCTGGCTTTCAAGAGATCCACGAAGAAATCCTTTCACTAGAGGATGCTTAGCTTGAGAAGTATGCGTCGGGGCCTCGTGAAGTTGAGATGAAAGAGCTACCCCCGGGGCTAAAGTATGAATATTTGGGGACGGACTCGACCCTGTCGGTCATAGTGAACTCCTCGCTGCCTGAAGACCAGATGACCAAACTTCTTAGTGTTTTAAAAAGGTTTAAGGGAGTTTTTGGATATGCAATTGAAGATTTAAAAGGGGTTAGCTTAGGCCTCTGCTCACACAGAATACTGCTTGAAGATGAGCAAGCCTCCTCGATTGAGCCACAGCGGAGTCTAAATCCCATAATGATGGAAGTTGTGAAAAAAGAGATTGTTAGGCTTCTACATGCCGGTATCATATACCCTATCTCCAATAGTCGCTGGGTTAGCCCGGTGCACGTCGTACCCAAGAAAGGAGGAATGACGGTGGTTCGTAACGAGAAGAACGAGCTAATACCTACGAGGACCGTCACGGGGTACCGGATGTGCATTGACTATAGAAAGCTAAACAAATCTAGGAGGAAGGATCACTACCCTCTCCCCTTCATTGATCAGATGCTCGAGAGGCTGGCGAAGCACACCTATTTCTGTTTCATGGACAGGTACTCCGGATTCCTTCAAATCCCTATTCATAACGATGACCAGGAGAAGACGACTTTCACTTGCCCATTTGGGACATACGCCTATAGAAGAATGCCGTTCGGACTTTGTAACGCCCCTGCTACATTCCAAAGACTCATGTCCGCTATCTTCTCCGACTACTCCCAAGACATCATGGAGGTTTTCATGGACGATTTTTCCGTCTATGGAACTAAGTTTGACTCGTGCCTCGGTAATCTAACTAAAGTCCTGGAGAGATGTTAAGAAAAGGGATTAGTCCTGAACTGGGAGAAATGCCACTTCATGCTCCAAGAAGGGGTTATGCTGGGACACGTCATCTCTTCGAGGGGAATCGAGGTTGATAAGGCTAAAGTTGAGGTGATTGAAAAGCTTTCGCCACCGCTCAATCTTCGAGGAGTCCGTGGTTTTTTAGGACATGTGGGATTTTATCGCCGCTTCATAAATGACTTCTCGAATATTTCCAGGCCGCTGACCCAACTCCTTGTGAAGGACACGCCTTTCGTCTTCGACGAGGAGTGTATGGAAGCCTTCCGCACCCTGAAACAAGCTTTGATTTCCGCACCCATAATACAGCCATCGGACTGGAATCTATCCTTCGAGCTAATGTGCGACGCTAGTGATTATGCGGTTGGTGTCGTCTTGGGGCAGAGGAAGGATAAAAATCTGCATGTCATATATTATACGAGCAAGACCCTTGACGCCGCCCAAAGAAATTATACTACCACGGAAAAATAATTGCTAGCGGTCATCTACGCTATGGACAAGTTCCGGCAATATCTCGTGGGTGCTAAGGTGATCGTGCACACAGATCACGCGGCTCTCAAATACCTATTGAGCAAGAAGGAAGCTAAGCTGCGGCTCATTAGATGGATTCTCCTCCTCCAGGAATTCGACCTGGAAATCAGAGACAAGAAGGGGGCGGAGAATGTAGTTGCCGATCACATGTCCAGAATGTCTACCCTCGATTTGAACGCTACTCCGATCGATGATTCGCTCCCTGACGAGCATTTTTTCTCCGTCTCTTCCACCTGGACCCCTTGGTACACCGACATCGCAAATTATCTGGCTTGTGCCATCATCCCCCACAATGTGAGCTACCAGCAGAAGAAGAAATTCTTCTACGAGGTCCGCAAATTTTATTGGGACGATCCCCATTTGTACAAAACCTGCAATGATGGGGTGATACGGAGATGCATCCTTGAAACTGAAACGACCTTTATAATCTCCCATTGCCATGGTCAGCAATGTGGAGGGCATGCGAGCACCTATAAGATGACTGCGAAAATTCTTCAAAGCAGATTCTACTGGCCAACCCTCTTCAAGGACACCCATGCTTTGTCCAGGCCTGCGACAAATGCCAAAGGACGGGGAATATCTCCAAGCGGAATGAGATGTCTCAACACTACATCCTTGAGGTAGAAATCTTCGATGTGTGGGGAGTGGACTTCATGGGACCGTTCCCTTCCTCTTCAGGGAACCAGTATATCTTGGTAGCTGTGGACTACGTATCGAAGTGGGTTGAAGCGATTGCCAGTCCAACCCATGATTCCAGAGTGGTCGCCAAGTTCTTTAAAAACAACATATTCCCGCGATTCGGTGTACCTCGAGTCCTGATCAGTGATGGAGGGAGCCACTTTATAGAGAAGAAATTTGAGGCTCTCTTGAAAAAGTACGGGGTACAACACCGGGTGGGGCATGCCTACCACCCGCAGACTAGCGGCCAGGCGGAAGTCTCTAGCCGGGAGATCAAAAGCATACTAGAAAAGACGGTGGCCAGCTCTTGGAAGGAATGGTCATCAAAACTTCCTGATGCGCTTTGGGCTTACAGGACGGCATTTAAAACTCCGATCGACACAACCCCCTACCGGCTTGTCTACGGGAAGGCATGCCATCTGCCCGTGGAATTGGAACATAAGGCATTTTGGGCAATCAAGAACCTAAACTTTGACGCCAAGGAGGTTGGAGGGCACCGGCAGTTACAACTTAACGAGCTCGACGAGATCCAGATCAATGCTTATGAAAATGCCAAGATTTACAAGGAGAAACTGAAGCGGTGGCATGATAAGCGTATCTTGAAGAGGGAATTCAAGGAAGGAGACTTAGTTCTCCTATTTAACTTAAAGCTGAAGCTCTTTCCTGGAAAGCTTAAGTCAAGGTAGTCGGGACCTTTCCGCGTCACCAAGGTCTTCCCGCATAGGGCTATTGAGATAATGGGAAGGGATGAGCCATTCAAAGTCAACGGGCAGCGCCTGAAACACTATGCGGTAGGAGAACCAGAATTCCCTCCGGTCGGATTCTCAGCGACCGACGACTCTTCCTCAAACCCTCCGGACCCCAATTGACCACCATATGAGGCGTCGAGCTAACGATGTTAAACAAAAGCGCTTCATGGGAGGCAACCCATGCTCTAAACCTTTGTTTCCAATTTTTAGAATTATTTTTAGCTTTATTTTATCTATTTTTATAAATAAATCCAGCCGTCAAGAACTTCGGTTTAGGGACTTAGGCCGTTTGTGTACTTTTGCAGAAAACAAGGCTCCAACCGATCGGTTGATAACTCAACCGATCGGTTGGGATGTATCAGCTGACGGTCGTATCAGTCACTCAACGAACCGATCGGGTGAAGCCAGCCGAGACCGGGTGATAGACCGTGTAATCTGTACAGAAGTCTCGGGAAATTTTGGGGAATTGATCAACCGATCGGGTGAAGATATGAGAGACCGGTTGGCAGATCGGGTGAACTGGGGCTGAAGTCTCGGGAAATTTTCAGAGTTTGTCAACCGATCGGGTGATGAGAAGCATGACCGGGTAATAGACCGGGTAAGCTGTACCAAACCCTCGTGAAAATTTGTGGAGCGGCCAACCGATCGGTTGAGTTATCAACCGACTGGTTCGCCTGTAGCATCTCTTCAGTTGGAAATCTCGACCTAATAGTCAACCGATCGGGTGACAGCTCACCCGATCGGTTCGACTTAAACCCTATAAATACACCCCCCCCCGCCCCGACCGTTCATTTCCTCGCCCGATCTCACCGTTTTCGCCGTCGTTTCGTCTCCCCCGACTTCCCAACGGCCGAAAAACCTCTCCCACGACCTCCACTCCCCCTCTAGCCTCTCCATCACCCTACCCCTTCCATCTCTCCATCGTTTTCTCTCCATCTCTTTTCCCCATTTCGATTTCTTAAACCATAATCCCCCATTTTCGGATTTTTCGCTGAAGAGAAGTGCCGCGGCTCCACGCTCCGTCCGATTGCACGGTATTGGGGTCAACCCCAAGCAAGAAGCTCCAACCTCTGCTGGGTAACTTCGCTCCACTGCTCAAATTTACTTTTTATCCTAGAATTTCTACTCGCTTGATTGTTTGTGTGTGCGTGATTTTATCGTGTTCTACACTCCTTTGCATTACACTCTCACACACACTATGGCCCGGGATCGTGATAAGGGGAAGGGTATCATGCGGGAGGAGGAACCGTCTTGAAAGAGACGCAAACAAACACGTCCTCCTCCCAATACACAATGTGCACTATCACTGGCCCCTCCCCCACCTGTTATCCCCCCTGAGGACCCAATGTTGGGCCCGCATGGGTAACGATTTAGGAACCAAGAGCATAAGGACTTCTACCTTAGGCTGGATGCTCGGGGGCATCTTCAACCAAATTCGCCCACACCCAATCACTTATCGATCTCGGTGTCTTCATCGAGGTCGAGACTCTTTTCGCGAACTTAGGTTGGTTAGCCTTCCTGAACACCACCGCGGTGTCCTACCCGTCCCTCACACTAGAATTTCTTTCCTCACTCGTTTGTGAGTCGGGGTCGACCGTCATTTTCCGGGTGCGTAACAAAACCATCCGCACCAACCTGAGCACGATCAATGATATATTTGGTTTTCCTATTCTTGGGGACGACGCTATCCGACACTACGGATACCCACCGGAATTTGACATCGATAACTTTTGGTTCCGCCTCACCATACTCCCTCGCTATCCCCGAGGTAAGGCCAAGGCCTCCTCAATCATCCATCCTATATTCCGTCTGGCCCATCAGATCATATCCTCCGCATTTTCCCCCAGGGATGAGTCAGGCACTGTGACCATCCCTGAACTTTTCATTCTATGGGCCATGACTTTCCCTTTCGTTCGAGACGATGATGGGATTAGCTTTAGGGTACCTACTGTCCCCGTCCATGCCGGTGACTGGCTTATTTACAAGCTCCTCGAGACTAGTCGGGCCGACAAGAGCAAGATTTGCTGTGGGGGAATAATCACTGTCATTGCTTCTTATCCCCTATTTAATATCCACATCCCCCGTGATCTTCCCACTGCCGCAGGACCCTCACGTCTAGATCTTGATGTCCTGCGACATATTCATATGATTAAGCCCCGCCCTGATCTTCGTTTCGATTTCAATTACGACCACCCCCCAGCCCCGTACACTATTCTCCCCAACCCCGCTCGCATGACTATTGCTGTAGTGGGAGATTGGACTTTTCCGCCCGATCCCGAGTTTCTAGCGGGGTTGCGCCTTCCTTTCTTTCCCCCGGACGCACGCAGACCACCTTCCCATGCCGCCCACTTAGGCGAGCAAGATATTCCTGCGTCCCGGGGAGATATCGGGGCTGGCCTGAGTCACACCACCCGTGCTCCTGGCCCTATCACTGCTGAGGATCTTTCTGCGGCCACTCCGGCCTTGTGTCCAGTGCCGGCATGACCACTGCCGCCGGCACTACTTCCACATCACTTCCTGGCACCACTTCCACTTCACGTCAGTCCACTTCTTTTGGTCGTCGCCAGGCCTCAGCTCGTCTTGCTCTCGAGGCTGAGGTCGCTACTCTCCGTGAGCTTGCCTCGTCCTCTGTCCCCTCGGACCCATCACCATCCTCCTTTCTCACTCACCCACGTTTTCTCGCACTTGAGAGGAACATGGTCGCCATCCTCCCCCTTCTCACTCACCTACACGGATCACCACCACCCACACCACACCCCTCCCCACCACCTTCACCACCTCGACGATCGTCACCTCCCCCGTCACATTCTTCTCCTCCACCATCCCACCCATCCCCACCTCCTTCACCCCCACCTAGGCGATCATCTCCCCCTCTCACATCTATTCCCATCCCCGTATCTACTTCTCCTCTCACGACCACTTCTGTCGCTCCCACACCACCCCCTCCCTCCTCCGCTGTCACTGCCTACGTGCGCCGCAAGAAATTGCAGGTGTGCTCCAGATCTCTCCCACCGCCACCCACTACCGTCACCATCACGCCTTCTCCCCCAATTTCTATCCCTACTACCACCGCCTTGATCGCCGTACTTCCACCACCACCCACCTCCACCGACACTTCACCCATCATTCACACCCCCACTGCACCTATTCCTCCACCTCTTTCCCCACTTCTCTGCACACCCCCCCGCCTCCCCCGAGCACCCATCCACACCCTCTTCCAAGGAGGGCAAGGACTCCCCATCTCTTGCTTTTTGATTTCACTTTGTTTTATTGACATCCCCCTCGCTTATCTCTGCATATTCACGATCACATCATTTTGCTAGCACCGTCACGTCTAGCTTGGGGGAAGTCAAATTTTTGGGTGTGCTGTCGTGTTTCGTTTTTCTTTATGTGTTTGTTTATTTGTCGTGTCGTGTGATTTTATTTCTTTTATTTATTTTTATTTTCTATTTATATGTCATGTGGTGTGCTTTTATTTTTATTCTTATTTTCTGTCTCGTTTGTGTGATTTTCTTGTTTTTCGTGTCTTTTTGTGTCTGTGCATATAACCCCCATTTTCATTGCCCTCATGTATTTAATTCTATTGCATTGAGGGCAATGCAAGCTTCAGCTTGGGGGAGTCGCACTTCGTGCGTCATTTGTCTCTTTTTCTTCGTTATTTGAGTCATTTTCCTCCCTCTTTTTCTTTTTCTTTTTCTTTTCTTCTTTTTATCTCTTTCTCCTAGAGATGAACCCTATGATGAATTGCCACAAAATCACACACACACATAGCATGGCATCGATAATCGCATTCACTAACCCTAGGATATCGAGTCCTTTTGCATTTCATGCATCGTGGGTCCACTTAGCTTTTTGTGAGTCGTACGTCGTGCCTAGCTGTTTGGTGTGCTTCTACTTTGTGATTTTACTTTATATACCTGTCCAGGAATGACCCCTAGATTGTCATGCTTCGATTTGAATATGCGGTGTTTTTTCACCTGTCTGCTTCTGCATGCTATATATATATCATATACTTCATTTCGCATGTGTCGGGATTCCACAATTAAGGACTAGGATAACCCATTTGGCCCATGCTCTAATTAGCGAGAATAGTTTCCTTTGCCCAAGTGTTTAGATCCCGATTTCTTTTTTGTTTTACTTGGTGCAAATCGCCTCGGCGTGTACCATTCTCTCACTTGGGAGAGTACACATGTGTATAGCCAAAAACCCAAAAATCCAAAAAAAGAGAAAAGAAAAGAAAAACCCGAAAAGAAAAGAAAAGAAAAAAAAATTGTATAGCCAAAAATCCAAACAAATACAAATACCCAAAACCCAAAAAATTCCTGTGTGAATATTTTCCTACTCGCCGAGAATAAAGGGAAGGCGAGAATTTGTACCGAGTGTCCTACTCCACATCATCTCAACCCCCATCGTTTTCGAAAACACTTGGCTTAGGAACTTTTTAGCCATTATCTAGGCTTTAGTGTGGTGATTTCCTTAACCCTAGTTGTGGAGTCCCTGACGCATGATATGTTTCGATTCTCTCTCTATTCTCATGCATGCTTGAACTATATATTCACCGCTTAATTCAATTCGAATCGATATTTGGGTCATTTCCTGGATTTGTGTATATCAAGCTTTATCGCACATCATAGATAGTGACACCGTCTGCTAGCACACGACCACACTCACTCGCACTTCACCGTGTGGGCCCACGGCACTTGTCTGGACTCGTATTCCTTGGTTTAGTGATGTGAATTGGCGTTTGCTTGCTTGGTGTGTCGTTTTTGATTTTGTTGGCCCTGACGGGCGATCTAGGATATAGAGTTTTCTTTTTCTCTCTTTCTCCTTATTTTCTCTCTCCGAGCTCCTACTCTCACTCGTCTTCCTCGAGGACAAGGAAGAGTTCAGCTTGGGGGATTTTGACGTGCGTTTATATTTCATATATTTGCGCATATTTTCTTCCATGTTTTCCCGTTATTTACCGCCGTCTTATATTCATTTTCTCGTGTTTTCTTGTTTTCTTTCACTTTTCCATGTTTTTCACATTTTACAGGAGTTTACTGGCTTAGGGGACATAAAACGACAATATCATGAGTCTCCGGAGCAACGGGAGGAGTGCATGATCCATGGGGTCAAACGACGAAGATCGCATCTTTCAGCCCCTCACCCAACCGGTTGGTCATTTCCAACCGATCGGGTGATGCACGCGTGCACCACCCGGACACAAGTTGGAGTGGCCAAGAAGTCACCCGGTCGGTTCAGTGACCGGTTCAAACGCCCCAACTCTCTGGAATTCTGACGCTGAATGCCAACCGATCGGGTGACTTTCACCCGATCGGTTCACCTGTAGCTGATTCTCTGAAGCCACGACACGGAGAGATCAACCGACCGGTTCACCCGATGGCACGAAGATCCAACCGATCAACTTCAACCTTCAACCGACCGTGCCGTAGTGACCGGGTGGAATCCTACTCTGCGCTGCCGAAGAAACGAAGCAGGTCACCCACTCGGGTGACTTTTCACCCGATCGGGTGATTTTATATTCTATATATATGACCCCTAGGTTTTCCAGAAACGAGGGTGGTTATTTTTTGCGATTTTTTCTCTCTCTTGACGGCTGTAATTTTTCAGATATTTGTAAGTTTTTCGATTTTTGTCAAACTTTAATATAGTGTTATTAACATTGCTCTTACTGCTTTTCAATCGCCTGTTCATGATTTTTACGGTCGATTTCTATTTAGATCGCTTTTTAATAAATATGTGTGAGTAGTTCCCAAATCTGGGATTTTGGTAGAAACCCCTTCGTGGGTTCTCCCCGATGAGTCCATAGGGCTAGAAAATCGATAGGGATTAGGAATCTACCGGTTACGCGGGGTGTTTTATTGTCATCGGTGGGAAAAAGACCGCTTTTGACCGTTGGGCCAAGGGGAATAAACTTGGCGGTTGACTCCCTAGCCATAGCTCAGGCCCTTAGCGTAGACGTCGAATCCTAGCGCGCGGGAGCGGCAGGATGATGCGTTGGGAGTTATCATTGCGAGCTTAGTGCTCCCGGAGTCGATCAGTGTTAATGGACACGGGAGTGCCCACTGACCGAACCCGGGAAGTCCGGCGTATCATCCTGGGCACCGACCGGAATATCGGGCCCATGGGACGCTGGTACCACTTTCAGAGGCAACGTCTCACCATTAGACCCTAATTCCGATCGCTATCCTACCTGTAGGCCTTATCGGCGAGAATCGCACGATAGGGTGGAAATCAGAGTCCCCGGTTTTTCCTTTATATTGTCTATACCTTGCATTCTATTTACCGTGACAACCCATCATCCGATTCGGGCTAGCTCGCTCATGGGGTGAATTTGACCCTACTTGACACTAGCACATCCACGCCTCCCTGAGTTCGACCCCCAAGCCACACTACAAAACCGTGCGCTTGCGGTTACAAATATTTAAATCTCACGCCCCCAATCATATTATTGCACATTCATACACGCACAAAGCGGGGGACGTCAAAGCTGTTTGGTAAGAATTTACCTAACTTAATAATAATGTAGTCGACATTAGAACTTAGGTAAAGTCATGAGACTTGATGCGAGGTTAAACAAGTATCGAGATGAGGATTTCGATCATGGAGAATTATTTGACCTTTAGTAGCATAAGTTTAAAATCGTTCATGGTCATATACGTTTTGATAAAAGGATATAAATACATCGGATAGACCATTGTGTCTTTGCCATCACCATAGAGTGGTGATGATGATCACATGGTCGTTCGACTTGGCGAAGTCGGAGACGAGACACGGGTGCTCATTGGAGAATGATTTCACTGAACAAACCAACGAGAGGTATCACATGGTTAACATAACTGATCTGTCAATGATAACTCTCAGTGATGATAGGCAAGTTGGTCCTTAGACTTGATGTAATTGTACGAACCTGTACGTGACGGTATCACTTAGATCTCTGACCTAGGATCAAGGCAAGGCCTGTCAAAAGGTCTTTGGTTGGGTGACACTTGAAGCGTGTGAGGAGAGTAATGACCAAGAGAGGATTCTCCTCTCCTGATTATGGAGAGTTAGTATCGCACGTGTTGGTTCAGTCTGCTGAGAGATGGGTATGCCCTCGAGGAAAATTCATCCCTATGTATCTATACAAACATCTTGTTCAAAATAACAGTAAAATGTTTGGTAAGTATTTATCTAAGTTAATAGAATGTTTGTAATCATTAGAAACTTAGGTAAAGTCTTGAGACTTATTGCAAGGTCAAACATGTATCGAGATGAGGATCTCGATCAAGGAGAAGTGTTTGACCATTAGTAGCATAAGTTTAAAAAGGTTCGTGTTCGTAGATGTTTCGAGAAAAGAATATCGAAATATCGAATAAACCATTGTGTCTTAGTCTTCACTGTGTAGAGGTGATGATGATCTCATGATCATTTGACTTGGTAAAGTTGAAGACAAGACACAGGTGCTCGTTGGAGAATGAGTTTACTGAACGACCCAGCAAGAGTTATCATATGGTTATGATTAACCAATCTTTCAATGATAACTCTTAGTGATGATAGACAAGTTGGTTTTTTAACTTGAGGTTATTGTACGAACCTGTGTGTGAACGGTGTTACTTAGATCATTGATCTAGCCTCGGGTAAGCCCCGTAGAAAGGTCTTTGGTTTGGTGACATTTGAAACGTGCGAGGAGAGTAATGACCAAGATAAGATTTGTCTCTCCCGGTCAATGGGAGTTAGTGTTGTAGTGTTAGTTCGATCTTTAGTGAAAACTCTGTCCAGAGTATGTTGGAAGATGTTCAACATTATAAGATCGAAGGAGACTAACCGGCTTCGATCTTTTTGGGTTAACAGTTTGACCGTACTCTAGGCTTGAATTAAACGACATAGTTTTGACGAAGAGACTAAACTGCGGTATTCATCACGGACATAGTCAGGGTGGTCCCGACAATTCTCATGTCAATGAGTTAACCACATAAGTATGATACTGAAACAGGGACGACATCTGCTGCTTGCGGTTACTGCCATCTGGGGCTTCGAGCCCCACCTGTAGTAGGGTCAGGCTGTAGGATCTCACACAGAGTGAGACCTTCGTCAAGTAATAGGTAGAAATTAGGGAGAATATGCATTTGATGCAAGGGATAGAAACTGCAAAGAGTTTGCAGATGAGCTCCTTCATTCAGGATAAATGATCCTGAGTGTAAGTGGGAGCCCTCAGATCATTTGTATTTGATGCAAATGATTTTATATAATAGATGTGGAAATTTTGCATTTGATGCAAAGGGAAATTTAATGCGTCGCAAATAATTTACGCGTATTTAATTTAATAAATGCGTAGAAATGGTTACCTGGATGACGGTATCGTCCCGGTCTAAAAGCAGGTTCAAACCATGTCCAAAACAGAGTCCAAACGGACCCAGAAAGTCTATTTAAAAGTGTTTTAAATAGAAGCCCAAACGAAAATGCCCAGAACTTTTTTGGAAAAAAAATGGTTTTTCGTTTTGACCGGCCCTACTTTTTTTGAAATAAATGGTTTTTTTTTGACCCGGCCCAAAGGGCCGGTCAATATTTGCGCGCACATTAAGCTGCGCCCAAGGGGGAGCGTGCCATGCACGCACCCCACGCTGGGCGCGTGCATGGCATGCGCCCTACTGGGCTGTGCATGCCGGAATCAGTGAAGACCACTCGGTGGGTCCCACTACATGGGTTCGGAACCCTATGGGAATTTTTTGGGCTAGCGGCTGTTTATTGAACGAAAATCAGTTTTGGGCTGATCTTTGGACACATGTTTGAGGGGTCAAACAAACTCGGAATGACTCGCCGTTTTTTCATACGCGTTCACCATTCAGCGCTCTTCAATTTGATAGGTTGTATCAAATGCGAAGCTCAACGGTGAGGGAGTTAAAACTCAATGATGTTTGGCCTTTCTTTAAGGCAAACTAACTTGAATTTTTTTACTCCAAATTTATTAGTCCCACATCGGAAGTGGAGTAAAGGGGAGGAGTCAGCCGCATATATAAATAAGGGCCTACCCCATCCTCAAAACTCGTCCCAATCTCTAGATCTGAGTGGATCACAAAAGTTTGGACCACGCTCGGATCTTAGCTTAAAATAAATATTTTCTTCTCCCTATATTTCTCCCTTACTCCTGAATGGCTCTAGCAATGCCACGAAGGGGCTCAGATTCGATCTGGAGTCTTGGCGAAGAATCCACTCAAGGTGAAACTTTCTTCAGCGCATGGTTGGCTCAGCGACAATGGGGTTGCTCACCTCGAGACGTGGTGCAGTTCGGGACACGGTTCAGATCGGGACGAGGAACAGCTCAGGACGCGGTTCAATACACTTTGTCGGTGCAAGAAAAGTTCCGGTTATGTAGTTTAATTAAGCTTTTCTTTTATTATATTGCAGTAGCTTAGATCATCTTGGGGTGGTCAGACCCACCTCAAGATAGTAGAGATCCTGGCTAGGGTCTTGACATCCATATGGCTTTTTGTTAAATAGTTTAACGATTTCTTTTCCGCTGCTTTTCTTTTTGCCTCTATCGTCCGTCCGACGTAGGACATGCATGCCCTAATGATCCCTCAAAACCCAACATTGGTATCAGAGCATTAGGTCTACTTCTGATCTAAGGACAACAATATTTATAAATGCAAGTATGCTTTTTTAAATACATATAAAATTTATTTTAACTTTATGAGATAAATTATTCAAATGAAACCACTTGTTATTAGATGCTTTAAAAATTATTTTTATGTGATAAAATTCTTTTTAGTAACCTGCTATTTTTAATGTGATAATTTTAAAACAAATGTTCTTGAATTAAAATTATGCGATAATTTTTTTTGGACATGAAACAATTAATTTTATTAGATAAAATTTTATGTTTAAAAATTATCCTTTTAGTTTATGTGATAAATTTTAAAGGTTGCATGTTATGTTTGCTTAGAAACATAAAGTTAATTATGAGATAATTATGAACTTAATTTCATGCGATTTAATTAAGTTGTAAATTTTAAATGGCTATGTTTTATTCTTGCTTATTTGATAACTCAAGAAAACCTTGTTATGTTAGCCATTAAAAGCCGTCTAATAATTATAAGATAGTTTTTAGATTGCTTCTGCTATGATTTAAAATTGTTTTAAATGCCTAATGTATGATTAGGATAGCACCTATAAATCATTCCTTATAGTTGATAAGGACTTAATAAAAGGTATTAACAAATCCTAAAATTTTGAATTTTAAGGATTCCACTAGTTGATATGATTAACTAGTTCTAATAAAATCCTTTTAGTCTATGGCACACATATAAATGATAAGTTGCATTCAATGGACCATGATCCGGTCAATGTGGTTGTCTAAGTTTGTTGGATCACCCTAGCTAGACTGGGGATAAGTGATCCTGACTTAGTCAATTTCCTGACCGTGTCCGCTGGATCGCATGACGTGAATCATGATTATATGACACACTCGACTATATCTAAGTCAATTACTTAAAAATCTTCTTCAAGGTTAGCCATAGCCCTCCTTACTTTTGGACTTTGGGGACCGAGGATTTCATGTTATAGTTGTTGAGTCAACTCAGGCTGTCCCATGACTATCTTTTGGGAACCAATTCCATTAAACATGTGATGTGGTTCGACTTAACCTAAACCATCGTGTCGTGTACAAAATGAGTGCCAGTGTAATTTAGGATTGGACAAGAAAGTAAGGGTCTGACTAGACTAGTCTTTATGATTTGTTGAGCCAACTCAAGGTCATAAGTGACTAGGGGTAAAAACATGGGAATCACATTCGATGTAATTGATGAAGAGTCATCTACCGATCATAGAGTTAAGCAACTTGTTGAGCCAACTCAAGGTTGTGAGACTCGGGGTGGTCAGGTCCCTTTCCCACTAAATATTATTATTCGTTCATCTTTTATTGCTTAAGATGATGGCAAAAATAGTGGGAGGATATAGTTGAATAAAAATCCATTTTAACTATATTTAAAAATCCTTGAACATATGCTAAAATAGGGAAATTCTATGTTATACATGATGGAATCCATTAATAATATTCTAAGAGAATAAGTTAACTGGTCCAAATAGTGGTTAATGGAATATCAACTCAAATTCTAATTGATAGACTAAACTATGTTCTCATTAACATTAAAATGACCTTCGTAAGCATATGCTTAAGGACAATGATTTCCTTATGTTATGGGTCCAACAAATAAATACACGCTACCTATCACTCGCCTCTATAAGGGGCAGCTTGAACATACTAATGTTCAGAGCATGTTTCTCCATACAATTTGTTAAGTCAACTGAAGGTTGTATGGAAAAACAGTTTCGATCCGCAAGGTTCGAAACTTCGATCAAACTGTTTGATTCGAAGATGAGTGCACGAGCGGTACAAGACCATGTACCCAAATCAGATCTTGAGTCAAGCAACTTGTTGAGTTAACTCAAGGTTGTGAAGCTCAAGTGTTTGGATTCGTTAGGTGCTTGCACAGCTAATAATTTTGTTAGGTCGTATAATATCTAAATGAGATTTAGAAAAGAAAGAAGACACCAAGGAAAGTCAATTGAGAAAGATAGTTTTATTTATCAACAGTAGATGCATAAGTAGGAGGAACAGAAAATTTGACATATTTGATGTCAGGGTGTCAGGATAACAGTTATACAAAAGAAATAGATTGTCTACGTGTTGGAAAAAGGAATAATTGTTGTTTCTTCGACCATGTAGGATGTCAAACACATTTATTAACGAATGTCGACACCTTGCTTCTGAAGCAATGTTTTATGTGAGTAATTTGTATAACGATAATGTATTAAATGTTAATACATGAATACACAAGATAATAAAAAAACTTCTATGGCAAAATAGACTAGGCCGTACCAAAGAGACTAAGCTTCGCAAGTCACATAAAGAGGGGTCTGACCTCTCGTATTATGAAGTCTACAGACACTTGTGAATATTGACTCAAAGGTATGATGGCCCAATACCTTCTGTGAGACAGTGGGAGAATGAGTTAGAGAACTCACAGTCTTGTACATACGGATGTATTCAGACCTAAGTCTAAATTAGCCTAGATAAGTTATACTTATTTTATTATGACACGTGTTTTTGATGAAACACAAGTCTGATAAAATAGAGAACAAAATGACATTAGTATTTGAACTGCTTCGATCAGATCGAAGAGTCGAATACTTAGTTGTACAAATCTTGTGTAAATTAAAAAGAAAATGTGATTTTCTCTCAGGTCAAGTCTCTTAACACATCGGTGTGTTAGAGAGCATGAATCACACTTTGTTAGACATGATGTGATGCATGGCAAGTGACTCTGAGTTATAAACTATGCTCTGGGTTAAGTCCCAGATAGTAATGCTTAGGTTTTGATAAGGTTCTATAAGGACCTTATCAATAAGATATTCGAGTTAGATGACAACTTTCAAGATGCCATTTAGAGTAGTGACTCTAAGAAATGGCATGATGCAATCAGAAAAGGTCCGTGCACGTAAATAAAGTATGGAATTTAGTTTACATGCCCAAAGAAAGTGTTTCTTATTGGCTACAAGTAAATCTTCAAGATAAAAGATTAGTGCAGAGAGAAAATAGTGAAGTACAACTTATGTTGATTGAGAACGGTTATCATCCTAACTCTATAAACTGATTATAAAGAAACTGTCTCACCAGTAGATGTGTACAGATCTACTAGGACCGAACTCGATGTAAATGCTCATGATAACCATGAAAACTGGAGCATTCATGTATAGTCTGTTTTCTAAATGTGATTTAGAAGAACGAACTTATATGAATCGGCCCGAGAGTTTTCAAGGTCAGTGGGAGCGAATAAAAGCATGCAAGGCATCAAGGAGCCGGAACATATGGCTTGACAAAGTGGTCAAAGAGTTTGACACTTTATCAAAAATGATTATGAACCGTCTAAATGACCAGTAAAACTTATTATGGATTATTCTCGTAAGGTACGACGAACTGGATGACATCCAGTCAAGAAATTAATTATGGATACCAAGATTAATTATTGACAAAGTGGTACACACACTCCATCATCTATCTCCTCCGACTTATCAAAATATAATCTGTCAATATCTTCTACCTGGCTCTCATGCAACCCATCCTCCTGCTCTGCTCTATATCCCATGGGGTCGCAAGAAAAAGAGCCCAAAGGTGGCTCCTCAAGCTGACACTGGACCTGCAGCTCTGCATCCTGAAGTGGAAACTGGGACTGGCCATCATCCTCATATCCAAGTGACGGCTCTCCAGATGGCACAGTCCGCTCCCACTCTGCAAGGTCCCTCAGGTAACAACACGAATCCTCGGTCGAATAATCAAAGAATGTCCCACCGCAGCTCATCTGCACCAAATCTCGCCCAGATGGCGATAATCCTGTGTAGAAGATCTGCAGAAGATGATCCTCGTGAAAGCTCTGGTGTGGGCACGCAAGCACCAAATCTGTGAACCTCTGCCAAGTCTGATGGTAGGCCTCCCACTCAGCCTGGATAAAGCTCTCTATATGCTCCACGGCCTGCCGCCCCTGTACCTGCTCCAAAAAGATATGCAAAAATACCCGGAGAAATTCAGCCTGAAATGATAACCAGGTAAAATGTGAGTCCAGAGACAATGAATCAAACCAAAGTCTAGCATCATCCTGTAAAGAATTGGGAAAGAATCTAAAATATATGCAATCATCATCGATATTCCCACCAAGACATGAATGCATCCAATCTTCAAAATTTTTAATATGTAAGTGAGGGTTCTCCCACTCCGTGCCATGGAAATATGGCGGAAGTGGGATATCCTCCAAATCAACGTCCGAAAAAATGGAAGGTGATGCCATGTTGTTAAAAAAAAATTTCACAAAACAAATGAAAATAAACAACCAAACGACTCAAAAAGTGGAAAATAAACAAATAGAAAGACACACATTAAGAGATAGGAGTATCACACTAAAAGTTTCAAAATCAATCAAAAAATGCTACTACTAGAAACCGTTGTCCCCGGCAACGGCGCCAATTGGTTGACTCGGAAAACGCGCAAGTGCACGCCTTCCACTCCCAAGCGTAGGAGTGTCAATGCAATATAAAAATAACCGGTGAGTACCGGGTCGGATCACAGGGACAAGTCGTTCTATATTCACAAATTTGATCGATAAAGAAAAATAAAGTGTGTTACAACTACCTCAACTAACGGTGGATGAGTGTGAGAAAAAGTGTGGTGAAAATTAAAAATCTAACCTAAGTGGCTAAGGGTGGAGAGCCGAATCGGCAAGTAACAAGGAGGACTTATGTGGTGTGTGTGTGAATGAGGCCGTGGCGTGGAAATTCATCCCAAATATAACTCAATTGATCTCCCGGCTAAGGGAGCTCAATCGAAAAATACGGCATTTCATCGAATGTGTGGGGTGCAATAAGTAATGAATGAAACTCACATGAGTAATAATCAATTACGCACATTAGAGAGGGTCCGCTAGGATTATCCTCTTCTTGGATTCCCCCTTAGGGTTCCAATAAACAAAGTTCTAGAGTTTCATACACAAATTAGACAATGAAATTGTGCTAGAGATGAAAACCACAACCCAACAACAACAAACACAACACAATCACACAAGATAGATTTCAGAAATTCATAATGAAAAGGAGAAGATTTTACTCAAATTCTATCATCCAATTACAATACAAAATCTAAATCAAATACACAATAGGTTGGAGAAATTTCACCCAAGTGTCACTCCAAGATGAAAATCCCCCTCTCCCAAGTGCTCCTCCAAGCTTCAAGCTTCCTCAAGCTCCTCCCATGGCCTCCAAGCTCTTCTTCCCCCTCCAAAATTTAGCAAAAATAAGAACTAGGGCTGAAAAAACCCCCAAATTCGCAATATAACCCAAGTACAGCTTATCGGGTCTGTTTTTAAGTCAAACGGGTCGGATTCTGGCCCAAACCCGCAAGCAATGCCAAAATCTGCAGAAAATTTCAGCACCGTCACCCTGTCTTGCGAAAATTCTAGAAAAATCATCCGACCTCAGAATGATGTGTTCCAGGTGGAGATGGAACGGTAACAAAGTGTACAATCACAGAAAAATATCATTAGGCCAGGATATACATGACAATGATAGCAGAATTCTTCACAAGAGAGGCAAAGTTGCAGAAATTTTCAGCACCGTCACCCTGTCTTGCGAAAATTCTAGAAAAATCATCCGACCTCGGAATGATGTGTTCCAGGCGGAGATAAAACCGTAACAAAGTGTACAATCACAAAAAAATATCATTAGGCAGGAATATATACTAGAATGATAGCAGAATTCTGCACAAGAGTGGAAAAGCTGAATTTCCAGACCCGAAATTTTCAACACCATCACCATGTCTTCCAAAAAATGCAGTAAATTGCTCCGACCTCCAAAATTTCTGAAAAAATATGCGTTGGAATCGGGACTTCATGAAATTTGACTGAAAAATAATAGGAGACTAAGATGAAGATGATAATAATTGTAAAAATTGTGTTTTATGCATAAGTAAACGATAAGCTCCAAATTTAAGAGATATCAAAAATATGTATGAAACAAAGCTAAGATATGATTAATACATGCACAAAAAGTACCGAAATGGGGGGATAAATATACAATTTTTACCCTGAATCAACCCTAGGCTTGAATTAAAGGACATAGTTTTGACGAAGAGACTAAAACTGCAGTATTCATCATGGACACAGTCAGCGTGGTCCCGATAATACTCATTTCAATGAGTAAACCACATAAGTATGATACTGAAACAGGGATGGCACCTGCTGCTCGCGGTTACTGCCATCTGGGGCTTCGAGCCCCACCTGTAGTAGGGTCATGCTGTAGGATCTCACACAGAGTGAGACCTTCGTCAAGTAATAGGTAGAAATTAGGGAGAATATGCATTTGATGCAAGGGATAGAAACTGCAAAGAGTTGGCATATTAGCTCCTTCATTCGAGATAAATGATCCTGAGTGTAAGTGGGAGCCCTCAGATCATTTGTATTTGATGCAAATGATTTTATATAATAGATGTGGAAATTTTCCATTTGATGCAAAGGGAAATTTAATACGTCGTAAATCGTTTACGTGCGTATTTAATTTAATAAATGCGTAGAAATGGTTACCTGGATGACGGGATCGTCCCAGTTTAAACGCAGGTTTAAACTGCGTCAAAAACAGAGTCCAAACGGACCCAGAAAGTCTATTTAAAAGTGTTCTAAATAGAAGCCCAAATGAAAAGAGCCTAGAACCTTTTTGGAAAAAAAAATGGTTTTTCGTTTTGACCCAGCCCAAAGAGCTGGTCAAAATTTGCGCGCACATGAAGCTGTGCCCAAAGGGGAGCATGCCATGCACGCGCCCCATGCTGTGCTGGGCTGTGCACTTCGGAATAGTGGGGCCCACTCGGTGGGTCCCACTGCAGTGGTTCGGAACCCTAGGGTAATTTTTTGGGCTGGCAGCTGTTTATTAAACAAAAATCAGTTTTGGGCTGATCTTTGGACACACGTTTGAGGGGTCAAACGGACTCGAAATGACTCGCCGTTTTTTTCCTACGCTTTCACTGTTCAGATCTCTTCGATTTGATATGTTATATCAAATGCGAAGCTCAACAGTTGGGGAGTTAAAATTCATTGAATTTTGGCCTTTCTTTAAGGCAAACTAACTTGAATTTTTTTACTCCAAATTTATTAGTCCCACATCGAAAGTGGAGTAAAGGGAAGGGGTCAGCCGCATATATAAATAGGGGCCTTTCCCCTCCTCAAAACTCGTCCCAAGCTCTAGATCTGAGTGGCTTCCAAAATTTTGGAGTACGCTCGGATCTTAGCTTAAAATAAATATTTTCTTGTCCCTATATTTCTCACTTGCTTCTGAAGGGATCTAGCAAAGCCACGAAGTGGATCGGATTCAATCCGAACTCTTGGTGAAGGATCCACTCAAGGTGAAACTTTCTTTGGCGCGTGGTTGGCTCAACGACAAGGGGGTTGCTCGCCTCAGGACGCGGTGCGGTTTAGCTCGGGACGAGGAACGGCTCGGGACGCGGTTCGGTAAACTTTGCCGGTGCAATCAAAGTTTTAGGTATGTAGTTTAATTAAGCATTTCATTTATTATATTGTGGTAGCTTAGATCTATCTTGGGGTGGTCAGACCCACCTCATGATAGTAGAGATCCTGGCTAGGGGCTTGACATCCATAGGGCTTTTTGTTAAATAGTTTAACGATTTATTTTCTGTTGCTTTTCTTTTTGCCTCTATAGTTCGTCCGACGTAGGACGGGCATAGAATAATGCCCTAAGGGTGCCTTAAAACCCAACACGATCTTTAGTGAAAAACTTTGGCCAAAGTATGTTGGAAGATGTGTAACATTATTTGACTAAAGACAGATGAAGACTAACCAAGTTCAAGCTAGTGACCAAGTTCAAGCTAGTGGGGTTGACAGTTGACCGTACCCTAGGCTAGGCTAGGCGACATAGTTGTGACGAAGGGACTAAAACTGCGGTATTCATCTCAGACACAGTCAGGGTGGTCTCAACAATACTCATGTCGATGAGTTAACCACATAATTATGATACCAAAACAGGGACGACACTTGCTGCTCGTAGTCACTGCCGTCTGGGGTTTCAAGCCCCACATTTAGTAGGGTCAGGCTATATGGTCTCACAAAGATTAAGACATTCATCAAGTAATAAGAAGTCTTAAGGGAGATAATACATATGATGTATATGAATTAATTAAGTCACAAAGAGTTTGCGATATAAGTCTAAAATATTAAAGATGTGTGTTTAATTGCATTTGATGCGATGATATTTAAATACATCGCAAAATGCTTGCGAGCCTATTTATAAAATACATAGAAATGATGAGAGGATTTTTTCACGAAATAGGGGAGAAAACCGTGCTCGAATCGGAGTCCAAACGGGCCCAGAAAGTCTATTTAAATGAAGTTTTAAATAAAGCACAAAAGGCCCAAGGATGTCAAGGCCCAAAAGTTTTTTTAAGAAAAAAATAATAATAACGAGCAATTTTGGCATGGCCCATTGGGCCGGGGCCGAAGTGCACTGGCGCCCAGATAATGGGCGCCAGGAGCACCCTTTTCTAAGGGCGCGTGCCCACACACCCTTCTGGGTGCATGCCTAGCATGCACCTGTTGGGTACACGCACCAAGAAAAGTGGAACCCACATGGTGGGCCCCACGGTGAGGGTTTCGAACCCTAATTTCTGTTTTTCTTGGCAGCTGGTTTTTTCAGCCAAAATGTGATTTGGGCTAACTTTGGAGCATAGTTTGAGGGGTCAAACGGAGTCAGACTTGAGCCCCGTTTATTTCTATGTGTTAACCGTTCAGTGCTCTTCAATTTGATATATTATATCACTTGTGAAGCACGACGGTGAGGAAGAAAAAATTCGCTAAAGATTGGTCTTTGTGAAATGGATACTTTAATTAATTTTCTCTTCCAAAATCTTTAGCCCCACATCGGATATGATGAGAAGGGGAGGGGTCAGCCGCCTATATAAATAGGGGCCAACCCCCTTCCTTGAAACCTGCACCTAGTCTTCAATTTGAGTAGCTCCAAAAAGTTATGGGCACGCTCGGATTAATACTTAAATTAATATTACATCTTTCTTCCAAATTCTTCCTTGCTACTGATCGGGCTCTAGGAAAGCTATGAAGGAGTTCGGATCGAATCCGAAGTCTTGACGGAGGATCCACTCAAGGTGAAACTTTTTGGATCACGTGGTTGGCTCGGTGACATGGGGTGTTGCTCGCCTCAGGACGCGGTTCGGCTCGGGAGAAGCGGCTCGGCCCCAACACGGGGCATTGTTTCGAAGATAAAGAAATGTAGCTGAAAACGACGCATCGTATTCTGCGGAAAAAAAGTGAAAGGTATGTAGTTTAATTTACATGCATTTATAGTTGCTGTTAGATAGATCTATCTTTAGGGTTGGTCAGACGCAAACCCATGATAGTAGAGAATCTGGCTAGGGTTATTTTTAGGGTTAGACTTAAAAATGTTTTAAGTTGTTATTCCGCTACTTGATTTGATTTCGTCGTCCGTCCGACTTAGGCCAGGAGTTAATTTTATAGCCAAAAGGACCCAGAAAATCCTACAATGGTATCAGATCCAGGTCTACAGATCTATGTTTTTGCAATTATAAACTGCATAGGATGCATCATGTTTTCTCCATGCGATGGAGGTTCATTAAACTATTAATAAAATTGGTTTTTTTCATGTGATGGTTTTATCTTCGAATTTTTTTTTGAAAATTCGATCTATTTTTAAAAATCATGTGATAATTTTAAATTTAGATCTTTATAATTATTTGATAATTATTAATATAACTTAAATTAATGAGATATTTTTAAGTTGCATTTTAACTAAATTTTATGAGATAATTTTTAGTTGATATGGTATCATGCTAAGATGTAGTTGATATTTTTAATTGTTATATTATTTCTTGTTGATTATGTGATAATACAAGAAAAAAATTTAGGATAGCCATTAAACGCTTTCAAAAAATTATAAGAAAATTTTTGGTGGACATGTTATGATTTAAAAATTATTGCAATAAATTAAACTCCTAATACTGGATTAGGGTAGCCCTCTCCAATAATTATTATTTTAATTGTTCTAATAATAATTTTGAAAAAAGGCTATGATTTAAATTGTTACAACTTGGATTTTAAATCCCTAATACGTTTTAGGATATTATGCTTAAATCCTTATAGTTGATAAGGACATTAGTAAAAGTTATTAACCAATCCTAATAATTTCGAATTTTAGGATTCAACTAGTTGATATGATTATCTAGTTTTTAATGAATCTATTTCAAGTCGATGTCACACATATGAATAATTTGTATCCTTAAAGGATCATGATCCGGTCTACCGTTTTTTTGACTAGTGTTGTGGATCACCCTAGCTCGACTGGGGATCATGATCATGGCCAAGCCAAATCACTGTCTGTGTTCCACAGGACCACAAGGATGCAAATTATGATTATGTGAAACCATCTGTTTCAGAGTGTTTTCTCACTACAAATGCGTTGGCCGTGGACAACCCGGTCAACGTGGTCAAGGGGCCCGCTTGGGTCCCTCGGGTAGTCGGTGCGGACGAGGCGCGAGTCGGAGCTATAGACGACGTAGAGCGCGTCGGCTAGGCCGAATCGGGGTCCTCGGTCGTTGGTAGGGCGAGGGGAAGCCTCGGCCCGAGTTGAGGCGCTCGGCCTCGGTCGGACGTGCTCGGCCTCGGCGGTCGGACGACGAGGGGTAGCCTCGATCGTCCTGCTGGTTACGCGGACGGCGAGGGGCGGAGGGGAAGCCTCGGCCCGTGGATCAGCTGTCCTCCTGCGTAGACGAGAACGCTCGTCAGGGGGCCGGACCTTGGTTCCGGCCAAATCCCCTCCGATGCCTAAGTCAGACAGTGATCTGAAAGAGGAGGCCCGGCGGAGACGGTTCGACTCGAGAGGAGATCGGAACGGCGTCTCACGGCGCGAGCAGGGGAGGAAGGAGATGAAATGGGGGAACAAGGTCGTTGATGGAGTACCTTAGGTTTTAGATACCTCAGATGCGGTCCGTTGTCCTGTCGTCCTCCTAGCCCTTTTATAGAGCTCCCGGCGTGATTGCCCCCGGCCCACGTCGCTCGTCCGCCCTCAATCGTGCCCCCTCAATCCGCCCCTCCATCGCCAATCCCTGTGCCATGCCAGCACCTCCCCATTACCACCCTTTAGTGGTCGCGGAACCGGGGGAGCGGTTACCGCAGGAGTGGGCGAGTGACCATCGTGTTACCGGGGCCGGGTCGGATCGACATTCGGGGGGGTCCCTTATAGGGCCTTATCGAGTGGGCCTGAGCGCACAGATGGGCTCTTGACCGGCAGTCGGGTTTCTGGGCTCGTGTCTTTCGGGTCTCGGTCAAATAGGCGTAACAATTGCCCCCATCGGTCGGGTTGATCGGCTTCGGCCGGTTTGGCTCGGCCGATGTGACTTCCGCCGACTTTGACAGGCTCGTCAGTTGATGCCGACTCATTTATTAGTCGTCATCATGAGTTGGTCCGTTCGATTCTTTTAAGGCGCGGGCTCCGAAGCGCCGTAGGTCCTCTGATGCTGCCACGTGTAGCTGCAAGCTTATCCCCATCGTTCGCGGGGTCGTCTTAAGTTGAGAAGCCGAGGGGTTCGTGAGCCGCCATCGGTGGGGTCGATCGGCCTTGGCTAGCTCGGTTCGACCGCTGTGCCTTCTGGGGTTCCGAGTGGCGCTTCAGTCGAGGCGTGGTCATAAATGTAGGTCATGATGAGGCGGATCGATTGGACTTCCCTTGGCGCCGATTTTGAAACGCCGCCGGTTCTTCGAGGCCTGATACGCGTTCTTGTCAGGCGCTTCGAATTCGCCCCTGTGTCCGGTATATAAGATCCCCAGCTGCGTTGATCTCCACTTCTCTCTTGCTCTTCCCATTGTTCTAGGCTTTCCACAACTCGGAGTCTCCCGTCGCCTTCGCTTCCTTGTCTCCTCCACACTAGTTAAAAGGTAATTCCTTTCTCGCTTTCGTATTATGGCTGCTCTTAGGATAGGCGGTTCTGGCCAAGGGGCGAGGGATTCTCCGGAGTCCAGGCAGGGTGGGCCCCGGCTAGTGGGATCAGGTTCCTCCGCTGGGAGTCGTCCCCTCTGTGATAAGGGGAAGGGGAAGCTTTTCCCAGACTACACCTGTGATGACGTGGCGTTGGCTGCCGTGCGGCTTAACGTGCCCCCGGTTGTCCTCCGAACGCCGTTGGGGACCCCTCCTTCAGTGGCCACGGAGATCCGGGAAAGGTATCTCTGCTTCCCGTACGATGTCCGAGTTCCATTCGTCGACGAGCGGATTTGCCTTCCGAGGAGCAATGAGGTCGGCGTCTACGTCGAAATGTTCCGCCTGGGTCTTTGTTTCTCGCTCAATCCCTTCTTCATCCAGGTCATGGAATATCTCATGGTGCCCCTTTGCCAGTTCACCCCTTGTTCGATTGCGGTACTGACAGGCTTCGCTACACTCTGCTGTACCCGCGGTCTGGAGCCGTCTCTCCCCCTTCTCTTCCACTTTTTTCAGATCCAGACGGTCGGCCCGGGGTCATGGCTGCAACTCCGAGCCTGCTCGAGGAGGGAATGCCTGATCGGGCTACCCCGCTGGTCGGGGGATTGGAGTTCAGATTATGTCTTTGTGATTTTCCTGGAGGATGCCCAGATTTTGACAAGTTGGGGCGGGTCTGTCCAGCCTCGCCCGCCGCTAGCCCTCTCTGACGTTGATCAGGCGGCCGTCACGCTGCTGTCGACCCTCCCCTTGGAATCGAAGTCCATCTGGTCTTTGTTGGACGACCTACTCCTGAAGGCCGTCTTGTGGTCTCCGGGTAGGTCGCTTTTTCAGTCTTGAATCGCCCTGTGACTCATCCTGATTTTGGTTTCCCTTGCAGGGATGGCTGGCCGCGAGTTCGTCCGTGACGTCGATGAGCTGATCCGTCGTGGAGCCGCTCGGAGCCGAGGCAGTACCTCCGGAAGGGCGCCCCGACGGACCGTTGAGGAGGAGGTGCGCCGAGCCGAGCCCTCCGTTGGCAAGGTGGTGGCCGTGCCTCCCGCCTCTTCTTCTGGTGATCTCCTCCCCGGGGGGGTCGCGAGGGCCATATCCGTACCTCCAGCCCAAGTGGCAGGGGGTAACGACGGGCCCGGTGCAATCCCTCCTGCACTTGGCGTCTCCCCTCTCGTCCCCGAGGGTGGAGATGGCGCAGGGCGGAAACGTTCCCCTTCGGCGCCCGCCGAGCCTCGCGGAGGGAAAAGGAGGAAGGGAGACGTGGATCCCTCCAGTCCGGTGTGCTCTGCGCCTCCGGCGGCGACCACTGGGGATCTTCCGGTGGCCCCGACAACCACCCCCGTCACAGCGTCCTCGCCTATATCACCGGGGATCGGAGCCCTGTTGGTGAGCAATATGGCTTCCCTCGACGTCGCCCCCGGGAGTTCGGTGTTTGTCGACCGAGCCTTGGCCCAACAGGTTGCTGAGGGCTCCGTCCTTCCCTGGGACTGCAGTCTCCTCGAGAAGATCCCCGCCGACAAGGTGTCGGACTCCTTGGTCTGGACCCTCCAACAGGTTCGGCTATTCTGCAGTCCTTCCCTTCCTTCCACCCTCTTCTTGGCTCATGTTTCGTCTTTCAGGGTTCAACGCTCGCTGTTGAGTTGTAGCGTCGAGCCGTCCTTTTGAGGGAGCTGGAGGAGTCCTCCGTGAGGGCCCACGAGCGGGCCGGGGCGGCGGAGGTAGCTATGACGGAGGCTCAGATGGAGTCTCGGCATCTCAAGCTTCATGTTGCCGAGCTGGAGGGACGAGTGGGTGACCTCCAGGGAAAGTTGGAGGACGCTCGGCAGTCAGCCGAGGAAGCGGAGGAGTCGTTCCGCCTGGAGAAGGAGGAGCTTCAGAGGGAACTGTCGGATCGGCGTCAGGTGGCGCGGCTTGCGGAGGAGGTGGAGAGGGGTGTCGTCGGGACCCTGGGGGAGAAGATCTTCAAGGTTCTCAGGGAGGCCTTCGGTACGTATGAAGACCTCATCGCCCCTCGGATTGTCAAAGTCGTCCAGTCTTCCTTCCGGGATTGTGCGGAGCGCGTTCGGCAAGCTCCCCAGCCCGTCGATCCCCCTCGCTCCGAGCAGGGCGAAGCGCCCGAGGATGTGTCCTCTCGAGCCCGGGCTCCCTAAGTCGTCCCCTCTGGCCTTATCCTCCAATTTTTTAGCATCCGCTTCGCTTTGGGCCAGTCTACTTGAAATGGATCCCTGCCCCTGCCATCTCCTTCGGCTTTGCTGTCGACTCCCCGCTTCAAAGCCAATAATTGCTGGTTGCATGGATATTCGATGAGGCCGGCAACTATGGGTCCTTAGCCAACAAATTTCGCTCTGTCGATGTCGCCCTAGTTTCTGTCGGTGATGAACTTTGTTGTCCGCCGAGAGTGGATTATTTGTCGAGAGGTTCCCTCAGTCTTCGATTCCCTGTAAATAAGACACACTTTTGTATCTTGGTTAACTGTTATAAACGAAATTGACTTACTCGGACTTCTCGCGTATTCTGCTTTGCTGTCTCGTCCTCGGCCTAGGACTGGTTGACGTCCGCGCTAGCCGGGGGAATTGCCCCCAGACTTATGAGCGCAGGAGTTGGTCGGCGAGGGCAAAGCTCCTCGGCTTAGGACCGGTCGGCGTCCGCGCCGGCCGGGGGGAATTGCCCCCCAGACCTTCGAGTGCAGGAGTCGGTCGGCAAGGGCAAAACTCCTCGACTTAGGACCGATCGGCGTCCGCGCTGGCTGGGGGAATTGCCCCCAGCCTTACGTGCGCGGGAGTTGGTCGGCAAGGGTAAGGCTCCTCGGCTTAGGACCGGTCGGCGTCCGTGCTGGCTGGGGGAATTGCCTCCAGACTTACGAGCGCAGGAGTCGGTCGGGGAGGGCAAAACTCCTCGACTTAGGACCGATCGGCGTCCGCGCTGGCCGGGGGGAATTCCCCCGGCCAGCGCGGACGCCGATCGGTCCTAAGTCGAGGAGTTTTTCCCTCGCCGACCGACTCCTGCGCTCGAAGGTCTGGGGGGCAATTCCCCACGGCCGGCGCGGACGCCGACCGGTCCTAAGCCGAGGAGCTTTGCCCTCGTCGACCAACTCCTGCGCTCATAAGTCTGGGGGCAATTCCCCCGGCCAGCGCGGACGTCAACCAGTCCTAGGCCGAGGACGAGACAGCAAAGCAGAATACGTGAGAAGTCCGAGTAAGTCAATTTCGTTTATAATAGTTAACCAAGATACAAAAGTGTGTCTTATTTACAGGGAATCGAAGACGGCACCAGATGTTTCAGAGTGTTTTCTCACTACAAATGCGTTGGCCGTGGACAACCCGGTCAACGTGGTCAAGGGGCCCGCTTGGGTCCCTCGGGTGAGTCGAGTCGGTGCGGACGAGGCGCGAGTCGGAGCTGTAAACGACGTAGAGCGCGTCGGCTGGGCCGAATCGGGGTCCTCGATCGTTGGTAGGGCGAGGGGAAGCCTCGGCCCGAGTTGAGGCGCTCGGCCTCGGTCGGACGTGCTCGGCCTCGGCGGTCGGACGACGAGGGGTAGCCTCGATCGTCCTGCTGGTTGCGCGGACGGCGAGGGGCGGAGGGGAAGCCTCGGCCCGTGGATCAGCTGTCCTCCTGCGTAGACGAGAACGCTCGTCAGGGGGCCGGACCTTGGTTCCGGCCAAATCCCCTCCAATGCCTAAGTCAGACAGTGATCTGAAAGAGGAGGCTCGGCGGAGACGGTTCGACTCGAGAGGAGATCGGAACGGCGTCTCACGGCGCGAGTGGGGGAGGAAGGAGATGAAATGGGGGAACAAGGTCGTTGATGGAGTACCTTAGGTTTTAGATACCTCAGATGCGGTCCGTTGTCCTGTCGTCCTCCTAGCCCTTTTATAGAGCTCCCGGCGTGATTGCCCCCGGCCCACGTCGCTCGTCCGCCCTCAATCGTGCCCCCTCAATCCGCCCCTCCGTCGCCGATCCCTGCACCATGCCAGCACCTCCCCATTACCGCCCTTTAGTGGTCGCGGAACCGGGGGAGCGGTTACCGCAGGAGTGGGCGAGTGACCAGCGTGTTACCGGGGCCGGGTCGGATCGACATTCGGGGGGGGGGGATCCTTTATAGGGCCTTATCGAGTGGGCCTGAGCGCACAGATGGGCTCTTGACTGGTAGTCGGGTTTCTGGGCTCGTGTCTTTCAGGTCTCGGTCAAATAGGCGTAACACCATCGATCACATCTAGTTAATTACGTTTAAAATCTTCTTCAAGATTAGACGTAGCCCTCCTTGTTTTAGAGGTTGGAAACTATAGATTCTATGTTGTAGTTGTTGAGCACACTCAAGCTATGGCATATCTGCCTTATAGAAACAAACTTCTAAATACATGTGATGTAGTCTATACTTAATCCAAACTGTCGTGTCGTGCATACACCAAGCACCGGCGTGAGTTAGGCTAGAAATGAAAACAAGAGTCCGACAAGACTAGTCAGTGTGATTTGGATGAGCACACTCATGATCATAAGTGGCTAGGGGTAAAAACCAATAAGGGAATCAAATATGATATGATTGATGAAGAGTCATCTACCAATCACAGAGTCAAGCAATTTGTTGAGCACGCTTAAGGTTGTGAGACTCAGGGTGGTTGGGTCTCTTTTCCACTAATTTTAATTATTAAAATTGTTCATTATTATGGCTTAAAATGATCGCCAAAAATAGTGGAAGGCTATAGTTAGATAAAAGTCATTCTATCTATATTTAATATTGAACATATGCTAAACTAGGGTAGTTCTATGTTTACCGAGGGAATCCAAATCATAATATCCTAAGAGAATATGCTAAATGGTCGAGAAGATTGATTAAAGGAATATCAACTCAAATTCTATTTGATAGACTAAACTATGTTATCACTGACATTAAAGTGTCCTTCATAACACTGGCTCAAGGACAATGACTTCCTTAAAGCCCTAGACCCAACACAATTCAATCCTCAAGGTGTGGAACTTCTTGCAAAATGTTTGGCTTGAATATGAATGAATGAGCGGTGTAAGACTATGTATCCCAACTGGATCTTCAGACGAGAAACTTGTTGAGCACACTCAAGGTTGTAAAGCTCAAGCGTTTGGATACATGAGATGCTTACTCAGCTATTATTTGTGTTGGAACGCGTAATATCTAAATGAAATTTAGAAAAGAAGAAGGCATTCAGGAAAGTCAATAGAGAAAGAAAGTTTTGTCTATCATTAGTAAAGGCAAAAGGTAGGAGGAACTGAAACTGGGACATAATTGATGTCACAGTTTCAGGTTAATTGTTATACAAAAGGAATAGATTGTCTTACGTGATGGAAAAAGGAGCAAGTGTTGTTTCTTGGACCATAGAGGACGTATAACACATTTTGGCAAATGTCGTCGCCTTGCTTCTGAAGCAATGAGTAATATGTATGACGATATTGTATTAGGTGGTAATACATAATGCACAAGTTATATGATCACGTCCTGCTTCCCAAGTATGGAAGGCGAGACGTGAAGAGGTCCGCTCAGACTTGGAGCTGTGAAGCTGCAGTCTGATAAGCGTTTGGTAATTTAATTTATTATCAGGTTCTTTGCATTACGACGAAACAACAATAATAATAATGAGGAATAGACAAATAAAATTATCCAACATTCAACATCCACAGATTTTATTCCAAAAATTACAGAGTTATAGTCATAAAAAGAGTACAGAGTCTGAAAGCAAAAAGGCCCAAGCATGGCCGAAACTACAACAAGAAATGGTGCTACGCACCGAACAACCTAACAGCAACTACTAAAAGTAAACGACAACTGAGAGAAAACCTCCTGCTGAAACTAAGGGTAGAACTCTGGTGACCTCGAACTGGACGTCATCAGCTAGTCATCCTCAACAACTAACTCAGGCTCAAACCTGACATGTGACACCCAAAGAGAAGAGGGCAGATGTCAGCAAAAGTCTCCCAAGAGAAAGTGGGGAACTTTTGTGCAAGGATACAAATAAAAGTAAGGCGACTCGTAGTTCTAATATGATGAAATGGCATGACAATTTAAAGAATGCAACAATCTAAGATGACATGATGAAACAAGCATGCACGTCGTAGCAGAAACTACGAAAACACTATTTCACGAATCACGAACACTATCTTTTCACATTGTGCACATGGTTTACTCCTTACAGCTGAAGGTGTGGATCAGTCACACTTCTACACTGTGTGATAGCTTAACCCTACCCCTCCACGTGTATCGAGCGTTGGTTTCCCAACAAAACTGAGCTCTCTTCTGGATCATGAGCCAGGAAGTGTTTTTGGTTTGGCATAGGGTTGTGTTCGCAAAGCAGGTGCCTAGCCTAAATAGTTACAATTAGTGTAGCGTGTGCTACGCAAGCACGATGGAACAATTTGATGCATGACATGACATGGCAATGAGCAGTTAAAAAGTTCATACCGTTAATTGAAAGTAAACATGACAGGGAGCATGAAATGATATCATGGTAAAGGTGTCGGATCTAGCTTTGTTGTCAAGCTAGATCTAGCAAGGGCGTCTAGGCGACTATCATTTCATTGCCAAGTCTCTTTTACGCTACTACACAAATTGGCCTAGACATGGCCTAAACAATCACGGGCAAGTATCACTTGCCTGAAGACAACCATGTTCCGATCCCATTCAATCAAGTCCAAAACTACCTATGTGCTCAAGTCACGATCCAGCCTACAGTCCTAGTTTTTAGATCTTCATTAGTGAATTATCCAAAGCAATAACGTTACAGATTTTAGTCTTGATTATCATGCGATGTGGGGGTTCCTACGGTTCAGAAATTACCCTTAGCATGACACGAGAGCTACACTAACGTCGGGTAGCGACGTCAGGGGTTCGACTCCGGTAGCGCGAACAGTACGACAGATAGCAGCGACGAACGACGATCAACCGGGTAGAGGTACGATCACCGATCAACGACAAAAAGGGGATGGACAACGACATAGCATCCTACGGCATCCAGAAGGCATGGACAGCGGTACAAAAAGCTTGGAAGACGACGGACAGATCTGTCCTCGGGTTCAGGTAGCGCAGATCTGAAATTACGCGCGAATCTGAAGTTTGCACGCGCGTGAGAGGAGCTCTGGGAGTTGTAGCGGCTAGGGAAGGACATGCACAGACAGGAGGAAGGCTTGAGGGGCAGCTGATGGCAGCGGGGTGGCCAGTGGCGAAAGGACAGCCTAGGCCATGGGTTTTGGTAGAGCAAACGATAGTTTTTCGGCACGTATTCGGGTGTTTGCATGCTGTTTGTGGGAGGAGGAGGAAGAGTTATCGCTATGAAAGCTAGGACGTGATAGGGGACGTTGAGGGGAGTTCACCGGAGGAGGGGGACGGTCGGTGGTGGCAGAAATAGCCCAGGCCGAATTTTGCAAGGGAAGAGGTTGTGACAGTTTTTGTAGGGTGTTTCGGTGTTTGCAGGGAGTTTACGGAAGGAGGAGGAGGAATTGACGCGAGGAGAGTCTGCCGGTGGATAGGAGATGTCGAGGAGAGGCTAGGCCGGAAGTTTGGTGGTCGCCGGAGGGCTAGAGAGGGCTGGCCGAATTTTTGAATGGGAGGGGCTGACAGCAGTTTTTGCAATGGGTTGGTGTTTGCACAGATTTTAAAGCAAGGAGGAGGGGGTGGTGGATGAGAGGAGGGTTACCGAAGGTGTAGGGAGACGAGGGGATGGCCGGATTTTTCTAGGGTGGCGGATGTGCACAGATTTGCGTTGGGTTTGCTCTTTTAGCCTAGGTTACGGTTGTGGCATTTGAAGATGAAATTGGCTAAATAGCTCTAGGGTTTGGGATTCTATGTGTTATAAGAGGAGAGAGGGAGAGATAGAGGGGGTTTAGATTAGATAAAACAGTGGGTTGAACAGTCCAATTAGGTGAGTATAAGGAAATAGTTTTAATAAAGTGTTTTGAAAAGGGGGTATGTTTAGGTGATTGGAGAGAGAAGTTGTAAGAGGGTGGGGGTAGACTTAGGTTAATATGTGATGGAGAATAGCTTAGGAAATATTTCATGAAACGTATTAGGCCTAGTTTAATTAGGTTAGTTAATTAATCAAGTTAATTAGGTTATGTGTATTAGAAGGTGATTAGTGGAAAAAGTGGGTCAAACGGTGTCCGGTAATTATGAGAAAAATACTGGGATGACCGTGTCGACGAGAGGGTCGAGACTAAGAAGATCAATCAGGGACTAGGAAGACGGAAAAGAAACTTAAAATAAAAAGGTCTAACGACGAAGGTGGAAGCTACGACACCTCTTCAAACAAAGTTATTTTGTGGAAGAACGACCAGTGAAATGACGTTTCAAAATAATTCCACAAATAAGTATTCCTCCAGAGGGTCACAACGGCATATCACATCGTAGGTTTCGGTACAAGAAGAGAACAAAATAAATACACGTACGAACAAAAGTACGCGAACGAAAAACGTACGATCGAAAAGCGACTGTGAGATATATAAAACTAATCTAATACATGAATGCACATGTTATAGAAAACTAATCTATGACTAAATAGACTAGGCCGTACCGAAGAGGACAGACTTGACAAGTCACATAAAGAGATGGCTCTTGACCTCTCATATTATGAGTTGAAATACACTTGTAAGTCTTGTCTCTAAGGTATGATGGCCAAACTCCCTTCTGTAAGACAGTGGGAGAATGAGTTGAAGAACTCATGATCTTATACATACGGATGTATCCAGACCCAAGTCTATATTATCGTAGATATGTTATACTTATTTTATTAGGACATGTGTTCTTGATGAAACACAATTCTTATAAAATAAAGAACACAATGATAGAAGTATTTGAACTACTTCGATCAGATCGAAGATGAGAATACGTAGCTTTGTAATTCTTGTATAATTAAAAGAAAATGAGATTTTCTCTCAAGTCAAGTATCTTAACACATTGATGTGTTGGAGAGCATGAATCGCACTCTGTTAGACATGGTGTGATACATGGCAAGTGACTTTGAGTTACAATCATCCCTCTGGATTAAATCCCAAATAATAATGCCTATGTTCTTGATAAGGTTCTGTGAGGACCTTATCAATATGATATTTATCATATTAATTGTTAGGAAGTCAAAGGATTACTTAAGCCTCGTGGGACGAAGGAGTCGAGTAAAACATCATAAGTCGATGATGGCCTAGTAAACTTCCAATATGCCATTCAGAGCGGAGACTCTCAGAAGTGGTTTGATGCAATCTGTGAAGGTCCTTGCACGTAAATGAGGTATGGAACTTAAAGGACGTGCCCAATGAAAAATTTTCCCACTGGCTGCAAGTGAATCTTCAAGCTAGAAGATTAGTGCAGATGGAAAATAGTGAAGTACAAGTTATGCTGTTTGAGAATAGTTATCATTAGAACTCCTATAAATGGAGTGTGATGAAATTAGCTCGTCCACAGCTATGTACAGATCTATTTGGATTAGACTCGATGTAAATGCTCATGATGATCATGAAAACTGGAGTATACATATATAGTCTGTTTTCTAAATTTGATTTAGAAGAACAAACTTATATGAATCAGTTAGAGAGTTTTCAAAGTCAGTGGGAGTGAATAAAAAGCATGTGAGGCATCAAGGAGCGGGAACATATGTTTTGACAAAGTGGTCAAAAGGTTTGATGCTTTATTAGAAATGATTATGAACCGTGCAGATGACCAGTAACTGTTTTGGATTATTCTTATAAGGTACGATGAACTGGATGAGATCCAGGACAAACAAATATTATAGATTCCAAAATACCAATGAAATTATTTGTATGAGATTCAAATGTGAGGTCTAGCATGAACATAGAAACTCCTTTAGTCTATACTAAAGATAGTTTAGCAGATTCACTCATGAAGGCTCTACCACATGAAGTCTAGAGAGACTTATGTGTAAATGTAGTATGAGATACCGGGATAAATAGGCCTGAGTGCAAGTGGGAGATGTTAGAAGATGGGTATGCCCTTGAGGCAATTTATCTCTGTGCATGTGTACAAACGTCTTGTTCAAAATAACAGCAAGCTGTTTGGTATGAATTTACCTAAGTTAATAATAATGTAGGCGACATTAGACCTTAGGTAAAGTCCTGAGACTTGATGCAAGGTTAAACAAGTATCGAGATGAGGATCTCGATCATGGAGAATTATTTGACCGTTAGTAGCATAAGTCTAAAATCGTTTATGGTCATAGTGTTTCGAGAAAAGGATATAGATACATCGGATAGTCCATTGTGTCTTTGTCTTCACCATGGAGTGGTGACGATGATCTCATGGTCGTTCGACTTAGCAAAGTCAGAGACAAGACACATTTTCTCATTAGAGAATGAGTTCACTGAACGACCCAATGAGAGTTATCACATGGTCAACATAACTGATCTGTCAGTGATAACTCTCAGTGATGATATGCAAGTTGGTCCGTAGACTTGAGGTTATTGTACGAACCTGTACGTGAATGGTGTCACTTAGATCTCTGACCTAGCATCAAGGCAAGGCCTGTCGAAAGGTCTTTGGTTGGGTGACACTTGAAACGTGCATAGAGAGTAATGACCAAGAGGGGATTCGTCTCTCCAATTTATGGGGAGTTAGTGTCGCACGTGTTGGTTCAGTTTTTAGTGGAAAACCTTGGCCAAAGTATGTTAGAAGAAGTCCAACATTATTTGACTAAAGACCGATGGAGACTAACCAAGTTCAAGCTAGTAGGGTTGACAGTTGACCGTACCCTAGGCTTGGCTAGGTGACATAGTTTTGACGAAGGGACTAAAACTGATGTATTCATCACAGACACAGTCAGGGTGGTCCTGACAACACTTATGTTAATGTGTTAACCACATAATTATGCTACCGAAACAGGGACGACACCTGCTGCTCGTGGTCAATGTCGTCTAGGGGTTTGAGCCCCACCTGTAGTAGGATCAGGCTGTAGGTTCTCACAAAGATTGAGACCTTCTTCAAGTAATAGGAAGTCTTAGGGGAGATAATACATATGATGTATGAAAATTAATTAAGTTTCAAAGAGTTTTCGATATAAGTCTAAAATATTAAAGATGTGGGTTTGATTGCATTTGATGCAATGGTATTTAAATACGTCGCAAAATGTTTGCGAGCCTATTTATACAATACATATAAATAAAGAGAGGATTTTTCCACGAATGTCGGGGAGAAAACCGTGCTCGAATGAATCGGAGTCCAAACAGGCCGAGGAAGTCTATTTCAAAGAATTTTTAAATAGAGCACAAAAAGCCCAAGGAGGACAAGGCCCAAAAGTTTTTTAAAGAAAAAATAGTAAAAACCGGTAACTTTGGATCGGCTCATTGGACTAGGCCGAAGTACACTGGCATCCAGATAATGGGCGCCAGGAGGGCCCTTTTATAGGGCACTAGACACGCCGGCAAGAAAAGTGGGGCCCACATGGTGGGCCCCACGGTGAGGGTTTCAAATCCTAAGTTCTGTTTTCCTCGGCGGCTGGTTTTTCAGCCAAAATGTGATTTTGGGCTGACTTTGGAGCATCGTTTAAGGAGTCAAACAGAGCCAGAATTGGGCTCCTTTTTTTATGCATTCGCCATTCGTTGCTCTTCGATTTTTATATATTATATCAATTGTGAAGCGCAACGGTGAGGGAGGAAAAATTTGCTAAAGATTGGCCTTTGTGAAATGGAAACTATTAATTTTCTCTTCCAAAACCTTGGCCCACAACGGATACGATGAGAAGGTGTTGGGTTAGCCACCTATATAAATAGGGGCCAACCCCCTTCCTTGAAACTTGCACCAAGTCAACAATTCGAGTAGCTCCAAAAAATTTTGAGCACGCTCGGATTAAGACTTAAATTAATATTCCATCTTTCTCCCAAATTCTTCCTTGCTGATGATCGGGCTCTAGCAAAGCTACGAAGGAGTTCGGATCGGATCCAAAGTCTTGACAGAGGATACACTCAAGGTGACACTTTTTAGAGCACGTGGTTGGCTCGGCGACATGGGCGTTGCTTGCCTTGGGACGTGGTTCGGCTCGGGACACGGTTCAGCTCGGGAGAAGCGGCTCAGCCCCAACATGGGGTATTGCTACGAAGATAAAGAAATTTTACTAAAAACGATGCTTCGTATTCTGCAAAAACTAAGTGAAAGATATGTAGTGTTAATTTACAAGCGTTTATAGTTGCTGTTAGATAGATCTATCTTTTGGGGTTGGTCGGACCCAACCCCAGGATAGTAGAGATTCTGGCTAGGGTTATTTTTTAGGGCTAGACTTAAAAATGTTTTAAGTTGTTATTCCGCTGCTTACTTTGATTTCGTTGTCCGTCCGACTTAGCCGGTCGTTGATTTTATAGCCCTAAGGACCCAGAAAACCCTACAGGGTGCTGCTGCTTGCCATCTATCCACCATTACTCTATCTTCGTGAGTTGAATTCCATCGCGTTGTATATCGTGCCAACGGCCCATAATCTCGCTCGTTTACTCCGAAAAATCACAAATTCACCTGAGACACACCTGAGAGGCCAAAAAAGTGAAAGGAACAAAAAGCGGAGAAAACAGCGAGGAAAATGTGGGAAAGTGGCGTGAATTGTGGGAAAAACCATGCAAAAAAGCATGACAAATAAACACACATCAGCAGCCATATATGGCACAACGTCAGGCAGGCACCAACTGCTGCCATTCCAGTAATCCGTAACCTAAAGATATACTTGTGAGAGAGGAGCAGGTATAAGTGAGCCAGACAGCCATAGGGAAGCTAGTGATCAAACCAAAACGAGGTCACCAAGCCATCCCCCACCCGACAGTGCAAGAAGGCAGTGGACACTTCACGACAGTGAAGGATGTGCTTCCAAGAGCCAGAGTCCAGCAGAATAAGGCTGCACGGGAAAAGTGGGACTTTTTTCAAATAAGTAGAACGCATGTAGACGGCCCATGGAGAGGGAGAGTGAAGGAAACGCCAGAGGAGCCTAATACTAGCCACCGTCCCAACCTCCCGAAGGTTGCAGATCGTGAACCCCACTCACACTTAAGCATGCACATACCACTCCACTTCCAGAGGTAGACTTTGGACCCCCCAGATAAATTCCTTATGCATAAGGTCAATCGAGGCCAAAATGGACACATGCACATTGAAGGATTGGATCTAGTAAGAAACAAAGCCATAGTTGATGATACGGACAAGCTCAATATGCCCGAAAATAGAGGGGATTCTGGATGGCCAACCTTAGAGCTTTGCCTTGCACATGTCCAAAAGACTAGAGTACATCTTAGCAGTGAGATAATTACATGAGAGAGGAAGGCCGAGATACTTAACAGGGGCACATCAATTGGAATGATAGGGAGATTAGCCAGCTCCTCCCCAGTAGTACACCCCTTACTAAGTATGATCTTGCTTTTACCCTTGTTGACCTCTAACCATGTGAATTGATGAATAACAGAGAGCATGTGATTTAGCCCACCAAAAAAGATGGAATCCACCTTGCAGAAGACTAAGACACCATCAACAAAGAGTAGATGTGATATGATCCTATTTTCACCACGTTAGGGGGATGTATGGCACTGGAGTGGCATGATATGTCCATATGTGTAGAGAAGAATTCCATAGTGATGGCAAAAATGAAGGGGAAGATGAGATCCCCCTGACGAATCCCCTAGTTCCCAACAAAAAAGCACGTAGGAGAGCCATTAATCAGCACAGAGTAAGAAGGGGAAGAAAGGCATTCCTTAATCCAGTGGATGAAGACAATAAGGGACCCCATACGGTGTATGAAATGATACACGAACTCATGGTTTATGTTGTTAAATGCTTTCTGCAGGTCGAGCTGGATGCATGCCCTATCTCCCATAGAGTTGGAAAAATCCCGAATGGTCTCATGAGTGAGGAGGGAGAAATCCGAGAATAACATGTCTTTAATGAAGGCCGACTGATTCCAAGAGATGAGTTCAAGTATGACACTGGCCAGACTTCAGCCGAGGACTTTGGAGATGATCTTATAGTCGACATTACAGTATGAGGTAAGCTGGTAGTCTACAATGGAGGATGGCACGGATGACTTGGGAAAATGTGAGGAAGGTGTGGTTGATTTGTTGTCGTCCCGGATGGTAACTCTGAAAACAATGTAGTTTTACCACAAGCGTACGGTTAAGTGGTAAACGGGTATCGAATCACGGGGAGGAACTATTGGTATCTATATAGATTACTAAGTTATTGTGAAATGGTGGCAAAGAAATATTGGTGTCACAATCGTTCAAAGTGATGGTTGTAAATTCAATTTATAAGAATGCCTAGGGCTTGGGAATCCCCACTATAGATTTCAAGCAATCAATGTGAAACACGAATTTCTATTTTACTACTCTTGATTTAGGGTGAACTTGTCACAACTAAATTGGAAACCAACGCACGCTCTCGAGCTACACAGGTCTATAGCAATCTAAACTAGAGCCTCGCTCTCGCGCAAGCCTAGTCCAAATTACTAGCATTAAGATCAACATTAATATTCAATTCTAACTCAAGCTCGCTCTCTCGCAACTTGAGTTCGAATCTAGATGGTGATAATTCGTATCCATTTTACCATCGTACAAATGAATATAATTATAGAAATATAATAAAGATGCTAGCTTTGGTCTCTCTCTCGCACCAATTCTAGGGAATCTCGATTATAAATCTAAATCGAAATCTAGGGCTTCCCTTAGATCATGATCCTCTCTCATGCTCTCAAGATCCTCTTTCGATCTCTCAAGATCCAATAAAAATCCCTAGCTATTCTTAGTAAATCAATCACAATCTAAACCTTAACAAGTTTAGCGACATAGAAATTCAATAGATCTCACAAATCATACTTTAAATCCATAGGGTTCTTCCCTTTGCCCTAGAGCAAAGAGACTACTCACAATTCATCATAGAAATCACAATAGAAACAATATGTGCAATAGAATTCATCACAAAACTCAGATTCAAAGAGAAGTATAGAATAAAAATATCAACCTGTAAGAGTTTAGACAAACCAATTTTGAAATAAAAGCTTCAAGAATAAGAAATTTAGATCCTTCTCTCCAATCCTTTTGCCAAAAGAAAACTAGAACTAGAATTAAAACTAAGAAAATTATTCTAAAGAGTCTCTCCATTGGGCTACCCTCAAAACTGGATATTTATAGCCGCCCAAAATATTTGGAAAATCCAGACAGATTTACCCCTGAACAGCTGCAAACCCTAGATTTGGGAAACTGGCCGATGGTGAACTCGACCGAGTGAACTGCTCACTCGGTCGAGTGAGAGATCTGCAAAAATTGGGTTTTTCAGTGTTCTGGAAGTTCAGACCACTCGGTCGAGTAGTCTTCTCACTCGGTTGAGTGAGATTCATATTCGGTCGAGTAGGACCTACTGCAGATCCTCTCTAAAACAGAGAAGCGTCAAAGGTTTTCTTCACAATTTTTATCTCCACTCGGTCGAGTGGGCTTCTCACTCGGCCGAGTACATTCTGGCTCTACTTCAGGCTAGATTGGGCATGTCAGCTTCACTCGGTCGAGTGGGCTGCTTCACTCGGCCGAGTGCGCTGCTTCATTCGCCGAGTAGCCTGTTTTTGTACTCTTCTCTCCTTCTCGCTTCCTCATCGTTTCTTTCGCCTTCCTTCTTCTTCTACTCATCCTCCAGAACCGTTAGCTCTCCGATATCATCGTCAATGATGCTTCAACTTGTGTGTAGGTAATTGTCTCCAAATTGCTCCCGATTGATTCATATTTCTTGAAATCAGACGAAACAAAGAAATATTGAAATATGTCGTGAAAACACTGTATAATCGTTAAAATCGCGACATGAGCAATCATTATGGGTTGGAAAAATACAGAAATAAAGTGTAAAATATGAGCCTATCAAAATCCCCCAAGCTTACCTCTTACTCGTCCTCGAGGAAGATAAGTAAAAAGTGAACTTGGCGAATAAATAAAGAAAAATCATGTAGATGAAAAGAAGATGAAGAAGCGAAGTGCTAGATCATTCTCTCAGAACTCAGGTTTGCTTACTCAATTAGCATGAGTAATAAAGAAGAAACATCGCTAAAGCTTCTATTTTGATATCATCTCATATGGGTGCACTTGATAGAAAAACTAAGAACAACGTGAATCATATGAAATATGAAATCAGTTTAGAATCAAACATCGTCTAAGGCATAGAAAAACGATATACATAATTATAGACAACACATTTTTCAATTGACTGCTTCTATTTGGAGTATAATGTTGGAAAATCTAGTCCCACCCCAAAGTGGTTTTGGTGATGAACACACCAAATATTGTTAAATGTACTAATCATATTATTTAAGATGTGTAGGTGGGGCAAATAAGCTAAGTGAAGCTCAAAATATGCTCCGAGAAGAATAACTTCAACCACACTCATAGAAGATGAAGATGAATTTAGCTCGCTATTCCAAGTCAAGCACAAATAGAGCTCAAATGATGTGCTCAAGCTCAAGCTAAAGAGGAGCTCAAATTCAAGTGAAGCTCATGCAACTACATCAAGCTCAATCATAGCTTCAAGTTCTCAATAGAGTCTAGTGTGTGAGTTGTTTTTCATTTTTCTTAGGATTATGTCAAAGCCAAGAAGAATTTGCACACACACACACACATAAAATGATTTTTGAAAATTGTTTTAAACTCGTTTTAAACTTATTTGAGAGCTTATTTTTCCATAAAAGCTAAGTTTCAACTTGTAGTCAACAACAAACACCCAGTAGTTCACAACCCTGATTTCTGCCTTCTTCCTAAAAAATGTACTTCGGGAGTCGATTGCCAAAATTAGGGAGTCGGCTACCTGCTGTAGAACTGTTTTTCCTTAAAACTCTCTGGGAGTCGACTACCTCCTCTGGGAGTCGACTACCAGCTATGCTCGATTCCCAGCTTGATTTTTGGGCTAAAGTCAAACTTCATTTGAAATTTTTTGAATTCTCTTTTGGCTCTATAAATAGAGAAGCCTTGAGATCTTTTTCCTCACCAATTTTCATTCTTGAGTTAAAGCTAAATCTCTCTCAAAAATTCTCAACATTCTCATTGCTCTCAAAGGTGTTCGTAGCCAAGCAGTTTTCAAAATCGCTGATCTTATTGTTTTCATTTCTATATCTTTTTAAGATCAATAATTTTTGGCTATTGTTAATTGGTCTTTCAAAATCCTTCTACTTTGATTTTAAATTCTCTTAAAGGATTTTTTGAAAACATCTATTCTTGATCACAACGGATTAATTCAATATTCTTTGTGTGATCAAATGAGAATTTCCAATAAGCCACTTAGAGCACTAATTGCAATATTCTTACTTGGCTATAGGTTTTGTGGGTGTAAAAACCAATCTCCACTAATTCATCGTGGTGTATTGGATCTGATCTTACTTGAAGTCCCTTGGAGATAAGGGTGTTGGAAATCCTTGTCGTAGGCAAGGAGTTTGTGAAAGTCCTCGGATTGTGAGGCAAGAAAAAGTCCTCGGCTTGTGAGGCAAGGGAAAATCCTTGTTGTAGGCAAGGTGGTTGTAAATCCTTTTGGCGGGAGGTGGTTTGTACTAGTTACTGATAATAGCGGATTAAAGCCCGACAAGTGTTTCGGGGACTGGATGTACCCGGTTTGTGGGGAACCAGGATAAAAATCTGTGTGTTTGCGATTGTTATTTATTCACTTGCATTTACATGTTGTTGCTTAACTTTATTATTGCAAGTATTATTTTGTGTTGATTAGGACTAATAATATGTAACTCTTTTTTAATTCTAGGAAGATTTCTAGAGAAATTTTAATTTGCGAAAACACTATTCATCCCCTAGTGTTCTCTTTGCCATCCACAAGATCCAACACTTGGTATCAGAGCGAGGTTATAGATGGCGTCAACCGGTTGTTTCCCCGAAGGTCAATCAGGCAACCGACCACCACTTCTCAATGGATCAAATTATGGATCTTGGAAGAATCGGATGCAAATGTATCTTCTCTCTATTTCCTACGAGCTATGGAAAATGGTGGAGAACCCTTATGAAGCACCCACTCTTGAAGAAAAATAGTGGACCAAGAAGGAGATAGACAAAATGTCTCTAAATGCCAAGGCGATGTCCATTCTTTATTGCGGACTTGACACAACAGAGTACAACCGCATCTCCATGGCTACCTCCGCGCAACAAATATGGAAAATCCTTGAGGTAACACATGAAGGTAACCAAAAAGCTAAATCGTCCAAATCTTCTCTTTATGTTGGCATGTATGAAAAATTTATGCTGGAGAAAGGCGAGAACCTAACTAAGACGTACACAAGATTTACGGAGATCGTCAACACACTTGCGGGATTGGAAAAGAAGTACACACAAGAGGATCACGCATGTAAGATCCTTAGATCCCTCACTCCCGAATGGCAATCCAAAGCTTCGGCTAATGAAGAAGGCAACAACACTTCAAAGCTAACCTTGGAGGAGCTCATCGGCAATCTACTGGCATATGAACTCCAACTGCAAGAGAGAAAGACCAAGGAACACTGTGAAAAGAAGAAGAACCTTGCATTCAAAGCCACATCGGATATGGAGGAGTCCGATGATGTAGGGAATGATGATATGGAGAAACAAATGGTACTCATCTCCAAAGGATTCAAGAAAATTCTAAATGCACGTAAGTCCTACAACGTAAGTTCAATTCCACTAATGATGTTATTTGTTAAGAATGTAATAGGCTAAGTCACATGAAGGAGTGTCACTTAAAGAAAAACATAGACAAGAAAAGGAATCTGTACAAAGTCAAAAGGCCAAACAGAAAAGCATTTGCGGCTTGGGATAAAAGCGACGATGAAGAGAATTCCGATAAGATGAAGGAGAAGCAAGCAAAAGAAATGAGAAATCCTATATGTACTTCATGGCACGAGGTAAATTCTAACCCTAACTTTAGTGATATCGATGGTAGTGATGATGAGGAACTTGATTATGAGGAGGAATTTTATAAAATTTATGCTTTATACGAGGTCCAACTTAAAGAGCTTTTAACTCTCAAAAAGATGAATAAATCTTGTGGTTCTAATTCTACTAATCAAGAGCTAGAAAAGATTAGGGAAGAGAACCTCAAATTGATTAGCAACAATAAGGATTTAATTGAAAAGAATATGTTGCTTAATGTAGAACTCAAATACCTAAGAAATAGGTTTGGAGACTTAGAAAAGAACATCGCCGCCATTAAAGCAAAGCATGATGACTTGGTTAATAATGTTGCTAGGTTCAATAAAGGTAAAGAAAAATTAGAAATCTTAGCTATAAGAGGTATGGTCTAACGGTCAACGTACGTAGCGTAGCAGACCGATCATCTGCGTCTTTCTCGTTCTCGCTCGGAAGCCAGATCTCGACCATACTAAAGTACTGGACCTTCTACATTGTTTATTGACTTGTCGAATCGGAACCTACTTTCTTGCTTGTCCAGCTCTCGAAGAGTTGAGCGGATGCTGCCCAGTAACTTCCGTGCCTGAGAATGAAAGATGGCATAGATTCATTCAACTAGTCTAGGCCCTGGTCCAGCCTCACTTCGCGGGTTGGTCAGATGGTCAAAGAAAAGAGAGTGCTCGACCGGAACAACGTCAAACCATATAACACAGCTCCTTTTGGTCGAACCCGCCACCTTTTTCGTAGATAGTCTCTCACATTCACAAAGACCCCAATCTAGCAAACATGGCTTAGGTTATAATGTGACCAATCAAAATGCTAGGAATTTTCATCATCAAGCTAGAGTACCTAAAACAGAAAATGGATATGTCAAAGTTTGGATTCCCAAAATTGAAACCGTCCAAATGAAAGACAATTACATTTCTAGTTTTATGAACAATGTTCATTTTTGTAGAGACTATAGATTTATTTACAGGAAATCTCAACCCAACTGGGTTTGGTTCCCTCTTGGTTGATAATTATATTATTGTGTATTACTAATCCCATGGACCCACAAAGAAAGGGTACCAAAATTATATGTTTGATTTTCAGGTACCAAAATTATAAGGGATTAGTAGAGGAGATTCCAATGAATCTCAAGTTACATGCATGAATTAAGGGGGAGACCCGACTTCAATGATGCAAACTTTAAGGGGGAGCATATGTAAAAAAATTTCACTTTGTATGTATACTATTATATTTTTTATTATGATAAGGGGAGAAAAAGTTAAAGCAAGCAAAAACACATGAATGAATAATATATGATAACCGCATCTAAGCTGGGGGAGTAAGTATACTTACTCATTAGTTTTCATTTCATATTATTCATATGTTTTTCATTTGGGTGCCATCATCAAAAAGGGGGAGAGTGTTGGGAAATCTAGTCCCATCCCAAAGTGGTTTTGATGATGAACACACCAAATGTTGTTAAATGTACTAATCATTTTATTTAAGATGTGTAGGTTTGGAAATAAGCTAAGTGAAGCTCAAAACATGCTCAGAGAAGAACAACTTCAGCCACACTCGTAGAAGATGAAGATGAATTTAGCTCGCTATTCCAAGTCAAGCACAAATGGACATCAAAGATGAAGCTCAAAGAATGTGCTCAAGATCAAGCTAAAAAGGAGCTCAAATTCAAGTGAAGCTCATGCAACTACATCAAGCGCAACCATAGCTTCAAGTTCTTCATAGAGTCTAGTATGTGAGTTGTTTTTCATTTTTCTTAGGATTATGTCAAAGCCAAGAATAATTTGCATACACACACACAATTATTTTTGAAAATTGTTTTAAACTCATTTTAAACTTATTTGAGAGCTTATTTTTCCATAGAAGCTAAGTTTCAACTTGTAGTCAACTACAAATATCTAGTAGTTCACTACCCTGATTTCTGCCTTCTTCCTGAAAAATGTACTCTGGGAGTCGACGACCAAAATTAGGGAGTCGACTACCTGCTGTAGCACAGTTTTTCCTTAAAAATCTCTGGGAGTCGACTACCTCCTCTGGGAGTCGACTACCAGCTGTGCTCGACCAGAATTCCTTGATTTCCTCTGCCATTTATTCCCAGCTTGATTTTTGGGCTAAATTCAAACTTCATTTGAAATTTTTTGAATCCTCTTTTGGCTCTATAAATAGCGAAACCTAAAGGTCTTTTTCCTCACCAATTTAAATTCTTGAGCTAAAGCTAAATCTCTCTCAAAAATTCTCAACGTTCTCATCGCTCTCAAAGGTGTTCGTATCCAAGCAGTTTTCAAAATCGATGATCTTATTGTTATCATTTCTATATCTTTTTTAGATCAATAATTTTTTGCTATTGTTAATTAGTCTTTCAAAATCCTTCTACTTTGATTTTAAATTCTCTTAAAGGATTTTTTGAAAACATCTCTTCTTGATCACAACAGATTAATTCAATGTTCTCTGTGTGATCAAAGGAGAATTTCCTATAAGCCACATAGAGCACTAATTGCAATATTCTTACTTGGCTATAGGTTTTGTGGGTGTAAAAACCAATATCCACTAATTCATTGTGGTGTATTGGATCTGATCTTACTTTGAGTCCCTTAGAGATAAGGGTGTTGGAAATCCTTGTTGTAGGCAAGGAGTTTGTGAAAGTCCTTGGATTGTGAGGCAAGGAAAAGTCTTTGGCTTGTGAGGCAAGGAAAAGTCTTTGTTGTAGGCAAGGTGGTTGTAAATCCTCTTGGCGGGAGGTGGTTTGTACTATTTACCGATAATAGTGGATTTAAGCCCGACAAGAGTTTCGGGGACTGGACGTACCCAGGTTGTGGGGAACCAGGATAAAAATCTATGTGTTTGCGATTGTTATTTATTCACTTGCATTTACTTTCCGTTGCTTAACTTTATTATTGCAAGTATTATTTTGTGTTGATTAGGATTAATAATATGTAACTCTTTATTAATTCTAGGGAGATTTCTAGAGGAATTTTAATTTGCGAAAACACTATTCACCCCCTCCCTCTAGTGTTCTCTTTGCCATCCACAGGATCTAACACATAAGAGATATCACGCAATTCTAATCAATAAGAATAGGAAGAGATGGTTTTCATGAATTTCATACCAATTTTTCAATTCATGGATGTCGTTATACTCTAAGCCATCTTCCTAAGTACCAGAAATTACCTAGCTTAGGTCATCATGCACATATAGGTAGTCACACTCTCTCACATCATTGGATCTCCTCCCCCAAGCCTATCTATAAGCGTGGTGGCATCAAATAGAACTTTTTCCCATATTTTTTTGTAGCTCCAGATATAAAAAGGAAAAGAAGAAAGAAGTAAAGAAGGGGATTGTGTATATACAATGAAACATTTCTTTTTTTTTCTCTTTTTTTATCTTTTTTTCTTTTTTTTGATACATAAGAACAATACCAAAGAAAGATGCAAAGATATAAATTTTTATTTTCTTTTGAGTTTTTGGGATAATGGAGATTATTTCTTTTTAGCATATGGAAGATGTAATAATAAGATTCACTTAAAGGGAGATTCACCAATGATTATATGTATAGAAATACTTTTCAAGTTATGTGGAGAAAGAATATATGATAACGCTCGGTTCACTCTTTTGTATGTTCATAACAACTTCAGCTGGGTAATGTCATCCGCTCAGTTTGATTTCTAATAGTAAACTAATCTATTCATATCAAACGACAATCAATTCATTCAACCGGGAAAGTTCAATACACATTTCATGCAATAAGAAGTTGTATGGAGATACAAAGCAGTACTCCAAGTAATAGGCAATCAATGCATGAATCTTGGTGTGTTTTCTATAAAAAGTATACAATAATGTAATCCTCAGACAAGTCAACGCTAAAATTCATTCATGGACAAATAATAAACACGTTGGAAGTTCTTTTTCTCAAGTGCATGGTAATATCGCAGATGATATCAGAAATAAAAAACAATAGCATGGCAAGAGATACGTGCATAAGAGTAAAGCGAAATCCAAGCTATATTCATCATAGGGAATTCATCTCTAGAAAAAAAGGGAAAAGAAGTAAGGATAAATGAAATCTAACTATACACATGCAAGCACTCCAAAAAATGAAGTAAACATGATGCATAGGAAATAACGAAAAAGTGCGTGAAAATAAGTGGAAAATGAAGAAAAGCGAAAAAGTAAAGATACAAACAAGGAAAATAAAAAAGTGTGTGGGCACACTCACTCCCCCAAGCTAAACATCACATTGTCCTCGATGTGCAAAGTGTGGCACAAGGACATATAAGATATAGGTAAGTGGGTGTGGATGCAATATGATGCGAAATAAAGGAAAATAAGGAAAATAAAATATGATATGATGGTATATGCAAAGGATGTATTCTAAGCGAGCATGCAAAATGATGTATGGATGGATGCAAGATAGTGGCCAAGAAATACATACTCTCCCCAAACTAAAATATACAGAGCCCTACAAAAAGGTGAATACAAATGGGCATACACAATAGTGGGGTGAGGTGGAGCAAAAACATGACGGGCATTAGAAGTCATGCCTAGGCTGGTGCATCGCCATCACCTCCCTGCTGTGGGGGCGGAGGTGGCAGAGGTGCTGGCTGCTGAGAGGCAGGCTGCTGCTGCTGTAGGCAGTGGAGAATCGAGTTCAGTGTGAGCTGAATACCAGGAATTATGGCAATACGGGCATGCTGAGCAGTGACAGCCGCCGTGAGAGCCCTAATGTCAACTCTAAGTCCACTCACTATCGACTCGACAGTGCTGAGGCACTGCTCTCTGTCGTCAGGAGCTGGGGTAGATGGACGTGGAGGTGTACGAATAGGGGGTCTCACACGGCCTCCAAATACTAGTGGGGCCACTATCGGGTGTGTACGAGGAGCGGAGCTCATAATAAGATGCTCAGCCTCTAAGGGAGGTTGAGACACAAGAATGCTCTCAGAAATATGTGCAACTGAGGAGGAGGTCAGAATATCAACAGAGGACAATGCAGAGAGAGAGAGGTCGTAGCAACAGCTGCGGTGACAGACACCATAACATTCTCGGTAAATACGGCGGCGACAGAGACTGAAGCATTGACAGGTGGGGCGGTCGTGAAATCAGGAGATAGAAACACCCCAGGAGTCGAAAAATTTGGTGTGTCGAGGGTCTCTGCGGTCACGGAGGAAGAAGGGTCGCCTCTCTCAAAAGTGGTGTGGACAGCACTCTCAAAGCTCATTTAAGAAATCGGGTCAACTCTCAGCGGTGCGATGGTGGTGGAATCAGACACATCGATAGAAGTGGAGCTCTCGACACGAGCAGAAGTGGAGACAGATGTGTTGGGCCCGAGGATTAGATCAGAGGCATACTGGGGAATCGAGATCTTAAGGGCGAGGGGCTCGACATGGGGCTCCTGCTACTCGTCATCGGGCTCTAGTACATATACGGGTGGGATCAGGAGGTCCATCGGAAACCTCCACTCCGCACATGCTGGTCCAATATGTGTTTAAAAGGGGTTCGGAAGCCCAATGTAATCAGCAGAGAATGGACCATGTAACCAGACCCAATGACGCTCTCCATGGGGACGGATCATGTGAATACAGGACAAAACATCTGAGATAAGGAGATGGGGCCCATTCCACGGTACAGGCTAGCGGGAAGCTGGCTGTCGAAAATAGACACTAAGTGGGTGATCAAACTGCCACAATATATCGCCTTAGTGGTGGCGATTGAAGAAAAGATGCGGTCAAAATACCATCTAGCAATATCAATGAAAATCATGGGGACTAAGACATCCCCAACACCCTCTAAGGCTCTCTCCCTAGTCATCGCATAGAGCTTGAAAAGCTTTGGTAAGGACATGGTCCCTACCTCTGGCCTGGCAAGTGTGGTGGCCGCCAAAAGGTGCTGTGCAAGTCACAGGCAGGGGTGGACTATAGAAGAGGCCTTCACCCTGCTAGGGTCGAAGTGGTGCATGCCAGTGATCGTGTCTCAGAAAGTAGCAGCTGAAAGACAGACGGGTTATGGTGCATGGGACCATAAGCTCAGTCGGGGTCTGGGATAGGGGGCTAATGAAAGTATGCTCGGGCCATGTCGTGCAAGATCTCACACTCCTAGTCCATGAGCCTAAAATAATAGCCCCTAGAAATCCTACGAATAGAACTAAAGACCTCTAGTGTCGGGAAGATGTAGTTGTCCACTAATACTGACAAAAATTCGCCCCATCCCACGTTTTCATACAATTGGTGTAGGCCCTGAAATACCCCTAGGCGCTCAAGTGTATCAATATGTGCAAACGTAGTGGGTATGATCTGACGCTGCGAGATCCTCTCAAATTTGACACGGTGTGCATCATATCTGAAAGTGATCATGTACGTCTCGATCACAGGGATAGGTTGTGCTGGTGGTGGTGCTGGTGGTTGTACAGATGGTGCTGAGGATGCAGGGAGTGTAGCTACGGGGTCGCTATGTGGCGGGGGCACCGTCCCAGAGGAAGAAGGACCGGGGTCGCCAGTCCTCTTCCATTTGGAAGCGGGCTACCGAGCACTAGATCTAGTGCATGTGGGCATCAGTAAATGCCATGAGATGCCCACCAATCAAGTGCTATCAAAATTCTTAGAATAAAATATGGAACGAGTATACTGAGCACAATGCGACTCCGAGCAAGCACATAAGCACGAGAGAGCTCCCCTAAGCTCCAAATCCGCGGTCGATCTCTCCCAAGCTTTGTTGTTGCACAAAAACAATTAATTAGCATTAAGAATTCATAATACATGGGGTAGATCAAGAGAAATCGGCGAAAAATAGGGTTGAATATGGTTACGGGTTGGATTCGGGCTTACGAAATAGATAATGGAAGATATAGGGCAAAATAGGGGTAGATGGGGGGTTGTTCGTCGGACTCAGCCGGAGGTGGGGTCACCGAAGGTGGCACTGGAGGTGGTGCCATCGATCAGGTCGGCGTGCACTCGGGCAATTCGACGCGGGGGCATTGGTCGAGTCGGAGAAAAAGGGGGAAGACGCTATGAATTGGGGATTAGGGTTACGGGCAAGTCGGTTTTGGGGATTAAATAGGGGCGGCTGACTTAAGTCACTCGGCCAAGTAACGATCATCACTCGGTCGAGTGGCCCTAATATTGACACTTTAGAAATTTCGGCTGGATCGAGCAAGTCAGCCGAGTGGTTCCAGTCACGGTCGAGTGACAAGTCCCACTCGGTCAAGTGACAAGTTTCACTCGGTCGAGTGAGAGATAAAGACAGAGTATGAAATTTTTGTCTTTCTGCTACAGTCTCCTACTCGGTCGAGTAGAATTAGTTGCTCGGTTGAGTGGACTAATGACTCGGTCGAGTAGATAAGCCTTACAGAGCAAGATATTAGAGCTTTCTACTACAGGGTGCACTCGACCGAGTGGCATCAAATTTACAGAGTATAATTTTTGGGACTTCCCTGTTCAGTGCATCACTCGGTCGAGTGACTTCTTCACTCGCCGAGTGAGAATCTCACTTGGCTGAGTAGGTTGTCTGTTTCAGCTCTCTACTCTCTATTTTTTTCCGTCTTTTGTTTCTCCATCTCCTGTCAGTTTCTTCATTCCTTTATAGTTTAAGCACATCCTCGGGGCTGCTCTTCATCGCCATGGTTACCCTCCATTCGAATGGATTTCTCGTATCTTCTTCATGCGATAAAAACATTGCTCGTTGTCAGGTTTTTCTAGACTCTTGACTCACTAAAGTAATAAAAATCTCAAACTAAAATAAAAACTAAAATTCAACTAAAAATAACTAAGATATAAATATCAGCTTGCCTCCCGACAAGCGCTCGTTTAAGGTCTTGAGATCGACCCCTTAGGATTTCACGTTTAGCTCGTGATGTTTGCGCATATAAGATGCATGTGTCAAACTTTGTGAGGAGGCCGGTAGGATTCGGATGCTGCACTTCTTCTTACCTGGCCTCCTTTAAGCGTGCTTCCTCTTTAATGACTACGAGGGATGACTCCCCCAAGCTTCGGTTCTTGGCTCCTTTGTTCGTTCCTGGCGGTGGTGAAGTATTTACCGGTGGCATGTTCTTTCCTTGCTTCACCAAAGAGAGCTTGCAGAGCTCTCTAATCCTCACGATATCAGTATCGTTCTCCTCTTCCTCGGTGAGAGGATCTGGGATATCTCCATTTGGAGCACCATTTTCAGAAATTGGCACTCCGACAAGACTATCTGCGTGCAAGGCTCCAATGGCATATGGCATGGCTTCATCGATGACCTCATCAAGTAGGTCTACATAGTCGCTTTCCTCCGGTGAGGATCTATTCTTCATGGCACACTGGAGATGGAACTCGACTTCGATATTTCCAACATTGAGTGACAATGTTCCCTCTCTTACATCCTTAATGACGCCGGCGGTAGCTAAGAAGGGGCATCCAAGTATAAGATATGTATCTCCCTCTTCTTTTACGTCCATGATGACAAAGGCATATGGAACGCAAAGTCCTCCCGGTATTTGAAGCGGCACATTATCAGCGATTCCCACCGGCCTAGTGATACGCCCATCGGCGAGTTAAATCTTCATGTCGGTGGCCTTAAGGTTGGTCCTCGTATTGAGCTTCTTGAACATGGTGAGAGGCATGAGGCTCACGCTCGCACACAAATCTACCAAAGCCTTTTGTTGGGGGACTCCGCCAAGTGTGCACGGAATTCTAAAGCTTCCGGGATCCTTTAATTTCTTCGGCAACTTATCTTCGTTAATGAACCAAGTACCTTGTTCGGCAATCATGATCTTCTCCGTTCGTTTCCTTCCCATAATCAAATCTTTGAGAAACTTTGCATACGTCGAGATTTCAATAATAGCATCAAAGAACGGGATGTTCAAGCTTATACCTCTCAAGTACTCCAGAAATCGAGCAAACTTTTTCTCCAATTTGGCCTTTGCCAACCGTTGTGGGAATGGTACCGGTGGCACATATATTCTCTCCTTCGAGGGCTCATCAACTTCAGATTTTTTTCCCATTGTTTGTCGCCGTCGTGGGGCTTTCCTCTTCATTTCTTCCCTCTTTCTCAACCAGAAATTCATTCCTTGCGCTCCTAGTTTGAACCATGGTAGGAGCAGTATCCTTCCTGCCTCTAGTAGTCATTGCCACTACCGCATTGATATGGCCGATGTTGCTCCTTGGGATTCGCTCCGGTTGAGCCGGCAATTGATTTTGGGCCTTGTTGAGTAATGTGATTTGCTCTGCCAATTGTGCCACGATGGTGTTGAGGCTATCTTGGCATGTCGATAGTTTAGCATTGATATTCTTCTGCTCGGCCATAAACTCCTCAACTCTAATCTCATGCTCGGATCTTTGCGGTGCCGACGGTGGGTTTTGTGGCCTCCATCCTTGATTAAATTCGGGTGGTCTATAAGGCCCCGCTTGATGCCTTTGCTGGAATTATAGTTGTTGTGGCTGCCTTTGTTGGTAAGATTGTTGCTGAGGTGGCAGGTGAGCTTGTTGTTGTTGTGGTTGTTGAGGAGGGGTTAATGCTCTACTATTGTTTCCATATGAAAATCCGGGGTGAGACTTCCAAGCTGGATTCACCCAAGACCCATTATGTCCTCCACCTGGCTTGTAATTAGAAACATATTGAACCTGATCAACGGGTTCCTCATGTGCCTCGCTGCCAACGTATATGACTTGTCCTTACCAATCATTTGTGTGTCCATTTGATGTTGATGTGTCAAGCACAACACAAGGCTCGCACAACTTCTTCTCAAGTCTCTCCACGACTCTAGATAGAGAGTCAAACTTTGTCGCCAATTCTGCCACTGCTTTGGCTTTATATATGCTTGCTGGCTTCACAGATGATGATGTTTGGCATCTCTCATCAGCCCATTACTGATTGTTAGAGGCCATCTCCTCTAGTAACGTTGTGGCATCTTTCGGTGTCTTTGACAATATCGCCCCATTAGCGGTGGTGTCAATAATCATCTTCGTATCTGCTTTCAAACCATTGTATAAACTGTACATGAGCTCCCAATCATTTATGTTGTGGTAGGGGCATTAATGTTGTAGATCTTTGAAGCGCTCCCATGCCTCATATAATGATTCTTGAGGGCCCTGTCGAAAAGTCATCAAAGCATTCTGTATCTTTACGGTCTTCGAAGGCGGATAGAACGTGTTGACGAAGGCGCTTGCTAGCTCGTCCCAAGTAGTAAATGTGCCATGTGCTTGCATCCTCAACCAATATTCGAAGAGTGAAGGGAAAAATCTGCAGGCGGATGGCATCCTCTGGTACATTAGGGATCTGAAAGGCGGCACACTTTGCCAAGAACATCTGGATGTGGTAATGCGGATTTTCATGCACATTCCCATGGAAGGGATCTTGTTGCATCATCACAACAAGACCCGTTTTCAGCTCAAAATTCTTCTCTGGCGACAACTCTGGCATAAGTATGGACGAAGTAGCCGAGTTGCTTGGAGTAAGCCTATCCCGGATGGAAATAAGCCTAGCTGCTTGTCGTGGTGGAATATTTTCCTCTGCCATTTTATTTTCATCTGAAGTTTGCCCTTTCCACTCTTAGTTTCCTTGCGGTGTGCTCAATCTTGGGATCAAATAATATATCTTCCTCGGTTGACCTCGATCGTGTGTTCATGCACAGAAAAAGAGAATCTACAAAGAAGTGTCAGCACAATAGAGGAATAAAAGGAAAAAGAAATAAAATAAAATAAAAAGGAATAGATAAGTAAAAATAGAATATCGTCGCCTCTTTGGCAACGGCGCCAAAAACTTGGTCATCCCAGATGGTAATTCTGAAAACAATGTAGTTTTACTGTAAGTGCACGGTTAAGTGGTAAGCGGGTATCGAATCACATGGAGGAATTATTGGTATCAATATGGATTACTGAGCTATTATGAAATGGTGGCGAAAAAATATTAGTGTCACAATCGTTCAAAATGTTGGTTGTAAATTCAATTTATAAGAATGCCTATGGCTTGGGAATCCCCACTATAATTTCAAGCAATCAATGTGAAACACGAATTTCTATATTACTACTCTTGATTTAGGGTGAACTTGTCGCAACTAAATTAGGAACCAATGCACACTCTCGTGCTACGCAGGTCTATAGTAATCTAAACTAGAGCCTCGCTCTCGTGCAAGCCAAGTCCAAATTACTAGCATTAAGATCGACAATAATATTCAATTCCAACTCAAGCTCGCTCTCGTGCCACTTGAGTTTGAATCTAGATCGTGGTAGTTTGTATCCGTTTTATCGTCGTACAAATGAATATAATTATAGAAATATAATAAAGACGCTAGCTTTGGTTGCTCTTGTACACCAATTCTAGGGAATCTCGATTATAGATCTAAATCGAATATCTAAGGCTTCTCTTAGATCAAGATCCTCTCTCGAGCTCTCAAGATCCAATAGAAATCCCTAGCTATCTATAGTAAATCAATCACAATCTAACCCTTAACAAGTTTAGCAACATAGCAATTCAATTGATCTCACAAATCATACTTTAAATCCATAGGGTTCATCCCTTTGCCCTAGAGCAAAGAAACTACTCACAATTCATCATAGAAATCACAATAGAAACAAGATGTGTAATAGAATTCATCACAAAGCTCAGATTTAGAGAGAATTAAAGCATAAAAATATCAACTTGCAAAAGTTTAGACAAACCAATTTTGGAATACAAGCTTCAAGAATAAGAAATTTAGATCATTCTCTCCAATCCTTTTGCCAAAAGAAAACTAGAACTAGAATTAAAACTAAGAAAATTATTCTAAAGATTCTCTCCTTTGAGATGCCCCTCAAAACTGGATATTTATAATCGCCCAAAATATAAAGAAAATCCTGACAGATTTGCCCCTGAACAGATGTAAACCCTAGATTTGGGAAACTAGCCGAAGGCGCACTCGGTCGAGTGAACTGCTCACTCAGTCGAGTGAGAGATCTGTAGAAATTGGGGTTTTCAGTGTTCTGGAAGTTCAGACCACTCGGCCGAGTAGTCTTCTCACTCGGTCAAGTAAGATTCATACTCGGTCTAGTAGGACCTACTGCAGATCCTATCAAAAAAACAGAGAAGCATCGAAGGATTTCTTCACAATTTTTATCTCCACTCGGTCGAGTGGGCTTACTACTCGTTCGAGTAGAAATTCTCACGAGGCTGAGTACATTCTGACTCTACTTTAAGCTGGATTGGGCATGTCAGCTTCAATCGATCGAGTAGGCTGCTTCACTCGGCCGAGTAGCCTATTTTTGTACTCTTCTCTCCTTCTCGCTTCCTCGTCATTTCTTTCGCCTTCCTTCTTCTTCTACTCATCCTCCAGTGTTGTTAGCTCTCTGATATCATCGTCAATGACGCTCTGGTACGCATGTAAGAGTTTGTGGCTCCCAATTTCTCCCAATTGCTCCATATTTCCTGAAATCAGAAGAAACAAAGAAATATTGAAATATGTCGTGAAAACGTCGTTTAACCGTTAAAATCGCGATATGAACAATCATTATGGGATGGAAAAATGCAGAAATAAAGTGTAAAATGTGAGCCTATCAATTTATTGGAAGAGTTGACCATACGAGAAGAAAGAGCAAACTGTCGAAAGGACATCCCCTCAATAATCCCCCAAAGGTCTTGGAAAAATTGAGAGGAGAAGTCATCTGGGCCTGGGGATTTATCTTTGTCAAGAGAGAATAAATCCTCCTTAATATCAACATTGGTAACCACACGACCCATCCATCTGGAGCCCTCTGGGGAAAGAATTTCTTGGTAACGACCTTTGGGAATGTGTTCCAATAGTAGTCCTGTGAAAATAGGCCTTTGTAATATTCCACTGCATCGGAGCATAATTTGTTGAGATTAGTCGTGGGGTCACCATCAGCATCAACTAAGTAAAGGAGCTATTATAGGATGCTTGCTCCTTCAGCGTAGCATAGCAGAATTAGGGTTACAATGCCCTTGTGTAAGACAAGATTGTCCACTCTTCAGTCTGGCCTAAACTTCTTCATTGTTCAAGGCTAAAATAAGAATTTTATTAAGGGAACGTGTTAGGAGATGTGTATGTCCTCGAGGCAATTTATATCTGTCTTTATGTACAAACATCTTGTTCGAAAAAACAGTAAGCTGTTTGGTAAAAATTTACCTAAGTAAATAATAATGTAGTTTTCATTAGAACTTAGGTTAAGTCCTGAGATATAATGCGAGGTCAAACATGTATCGAAATGGAGATCTCGATCATGGAGAAGTTCTTGACCGTTTGTAGCATAAGTCTAAAATTTTTGTGGCCGTAGATATTTCATGAAAAGGATAACAACACATCAGATAGACCAGTGTGTCTTTGTCTTCACCTTGGAGTGGTGACGATGATCTCATGGTCGTTCGACTTGGCGAAGTCAGAGACGAGACACATGTGCTCATTAGATAATGAGTTCACTGAACGACCCAATGAGAGCCACTACATGGTTAGAAAACACCAATCTGTCAATGGTGAACTCTTAGTGATTATAGGTAAGTTGGTCCTTAGACGTGAGGTCATTGTACGAACCTGTGCGTGAACAGTGTCACTTTGATTTCTGATCTAGCCTCAGGGCAAGCCCTGTTAGAAGGTCTTTAGTTGGGTGACACTTGAATCATACGAGGGGGATAGTGGCCAAGAGAGAATTCGTCTCTTCCGGTATCGGGAGTTAGTGAAGCCGTAGTCGGTACGGTCTTTAGCGGATAAACCATGGCCATGGTATGTTGGATTGGATCCAACAAAGACTAGCTAAGACTAAACGATGCCGACTAGACGTGAAGCTATTAGAGTTTGACAATTAACCATACCCCAGGCTTCGAACAACAAAGTTATAACGAAGGGACTCAAACTACGGCATTCATCACAGACACAGTCAGTGTAGTCCCGACGATATTCAAGTCAATGGGCTAATCACACAATGATGAAACCAAAACAGGGACGGCACCTGCTGCTCGTGGTCACTGCCGTCTGGGGTTTCGAGCCCCACCTATAGTAGGGCCAGGCTATAGGGTTGCACATAGAGTGAGACCTTCGTCAAGTAATAGTTAGAATTAGGGAGATGTATGGGAATTAATTACATCACAATTAGTTTATGATATAGGCTAAAGAATTAATGATGTGTGATTATTGCATGTGATGCAAAAGAATTTAAAATATGTCGTAAAAATTTACGGACATATTTTATAACAAAATCATTTAAAAAGCTCAATTCAGGGGTATCGGAATTTCCTAGACCAGTTTGTTTTGTTCAAGGCCCAGTATAACAAAAGAAAGAACAAAACAAAAGGCAAAAAAGAAGGCACAAAACAAGCCCAAGGGCTACTGCCTAGGCTTGCCAAGGTGCTGGCCTTGGCAAGCCGAAGCACAGTGCCTGGGCCCAAGCACAGGCGCTGGCTGCCTGAGCTTGGGCCCAGGGTCGGCCCAGCCCAGAATCGGGGCTAGGCCTGCCTGCTTCGTGCGGGCGGGCACGTCCGACCTGTTGGGGGGCCCACATGCCCTAGTTTTGGTGCCTCCTTTTGGCGGCTACAATTTTGTGCGAGAATACAAGTTTTGGGCATCTTTGGACGTACGTTTGAGGGGTCAAACGACGTCAGAATTGAGTGCCATTTGTTTCTAAGAGTTCACCATTAACGCTCTTCAAAATGATATATGATATCATCTTCAGGGAGCAAGGATGGAGGGTGAAAAATAAGCTAAAGTTTGCACTTTGTGAAGGGAAACTTAAAATTAATTTTGCTTAAAGATTATTTAGTCCCACATCGGTTATTTTGAGAAGAGGCAGGGTGAGCTCCATATATAAATAGGGGCCTACTCCACTCATTAGAACGCGCACCAAGCTTCAGATCCGCATAGCTCCATCTAACCGTGAGCAGGCCCGGATCCAAGCTTAAACATAATTCCCTCGTTCTCCCTCTTTCTTCTATGCCCATCATCGGGTCCTAGCAAGGCTACGAAGGGGTTCGGATCAAATTCGGAATCTTGAAAGAGGATCCACTCAAGGTGAAAGTTTCTGAAGCACGTGGTTGGATCAGTGACAAGAGGATTGTTTGCCTCAAGCTGTGGTGCGGCTCAAGGGAAGCAGTTCAGCCCTAACGTGGGGGCATTGGTTCGTGAGGATCAACGTTCTGCTAACGTGAGGAACAAAGGTATGTACTTTATTTTACGCATTTAATTTTTGCAGTAATTAGTTATATTTATCCTAAGGGGTTGTTCAGACCCCCCCTCCCCCGGGATGGTAGAGATTCTGGTTAGGGGATTTTATTCCATAGGGCTTTCTTGAAATTGTTTTAAGATGTGTTTTTCCGCTACTTTATTATGTTTAGGTCGGACGTCAATTTTAGCCCTACGGATCCAGAAAAATCCCTACAGTGTTATCGGAGCCAGGTTTACTTGATCTATTTTATTACAATATTATTGTGTTAGTAATGCATGTTAATTTCTCTATGAGATGGAGGTTTATAAATGCATTTAAAATTTTAGAATTTTCCCATGCGATGGTTTTATGTTTTTATTCGACACATAATTTATTTTAATGGTCCTACTAATGCTCTGTCATGGTTATCTAACCCATGAGCGAAGACAAAGTCACATAGCTATTGCAATAATTATGTGTGGTTTTAAAGTTTTCGAAAATAGTTTTTGAAAATTAGATCTTCTTTGATTATGTGATAATTTAGGGTAGATCTGGATAATTATGTTATAATTATTATTTGATTAATGTTGCTATGATCTGGATATTTATGCGATAATTATTTAGATTCATAATAACCGATTAGGATAGTCATTAATAAATAAAATTATTATGAAACATAATTTTTATGTGACAATAATTTTAATTTCCTAATACCTGATTAGGATAGTCATTAATAAATAAATTATTATAAAACATAATTGTTATGTAATAATAATTTTAATTTCCCAATGGCTGATTATTATTGTAAATAAAAGTTATCAATCCTAAAATGTTAGTTTTAGGATGCATCTAATTAATTAGGATAAAATAGGAAAGGGTAACCTACATTAAATCGAGAAGGAAACATTTTAATAATGGCCATTCTTAAGTCGTCTACGAAATGGTGTCTAGAATTGTTTGCGCTAGGGCTCTGGATCACCTCAGCTCTAACTGTGGATAGTGGTCCTAACCTACCAAACCTGCCTGGCCGTATTTGACTGGACCAAACTAGAATGACTATTATCATAATGTGACGCTGTCGATTATATCTAGTCAATTACGTTAAAAATCCTTTTCAGAATTAGTCGTAGCCATCGTTGTTTTTGGATTAAGTGACTAAAACATGCTTGATATGGTTATTGAGTATCTTCAAGATATGACATGGTCTCTTTTGAAAACCAACTCCATCAGACATGTGATGTAGTCTAGTCTTAACCCAAACCGTCGCATCAGGTCTCCTCGAGTGTCTGTGTAAGTTAAGATTGGACATGAAACAAGATTTCGACTAGACTAGTCATATGGTTTGTTGAGTCTCCTCAAGATCATAAGTGACTGTGGGTAAAACCCTATGGGGAGTCACATGTGTTGTGCTTGATGAAGAGTTTTCATAAGTGACTAGGGTAAAAACCAATATGGAGTCACCTGTGTTGTGCATGATAAAGAGTTTATCTACCAAGTACAGAGTCGATCAGCTTGTTGAGTTTCCTCAAGGTTGTGAAGCTCATGGTGGTTGGGTCCCTCTCCTACTAAATGTCTAAATTCGTTCATCAATATGGGTTAAAATGATCGCGAAAATAGTGGGAGGATATAGTTAGATAAAAACCATTTTACCTATATTAAATTGAACATATGATGATTTACCGCATGTAATCCAAATCACAATATCCTAAGAGAATAGGTTAAATGGTCAAAATGATTAATTAAGGAATATCAATTCAAATCCAAATTTGATAAACTAAACTATGTTCTCATTGAAAGTGTCTTTCTTAGCATTGGCTTAAGGACAATGATTTCCTTGAGATCTAATGTCTAGTACAATAAAATCACACTACTTAACACTCGCTTTTTATGATCTATATGTTCCAAGGGCAGCTTGAACATACTGATGTTCAAAGCATGTTTCTCCATACAACTTATTGAGTCTCCTCAAGGCTGTATGGAAAATAGTTTAAATCCGCAAGGTGTGAAACTTCGATCAAACTTTTTGACTCGAAGATGAGTGTGAGAGCGGTGCGAGACCATGTATCCAAATAAGATCTTGAGAGAACGACTTGTTGTGTCTCATCAAGGTTGTAAAGCTCATGTGTGTGGATGCATAAGATACTTGCACAGCTAATATTCGTGTTGGAACATGCATTGTCTAAATGTGCTTTAGAAAAGAGAATGCACTAAGGAAAATCAGTTGAGAAAGAATGTTTTGTCTATCACGAGAAAAAGGCATAATAGGATGAATTGAAAATGGGACATATTTGATGCCTCAGTTTCAGAATGATTGTTATACAAATGTAAAGATTGTCCAACATTTTAGAAAAGGAGCAAGTGTTGTTTCTTGGGCCATAAGGGACATCTAACACATTTTGGCGAATGTCGTCACTTCGCTTCTGAAGAAATGTGAATATTTTGTATAACTATATTGTATTAAGTGTAAATACATGAATGCGCAAGTTAGTAGTAATATCTATCTTGGTAAAATAGACTAGGCCGTACCGATGAGAACGGACTTGACAAGTCACATAAAGAGTGGCCTTTTAACCTCTCGTATTATGAGCCGAAAGACACTTGTGAGTCTTCTCTCAAAGGTAAGTGGCCAAAACTACTTCTGTAAGACAATGGGAGAATGAGTTGGAGAACTCGTGGTCTCGTACATATGTATGTATCCGGACCTAAGTCTAAATTAGCCAGGATAAGATATTCTTATTTTATTACTTAGAATCACTCAAGGTATAGACATGTGTTCTTGATGAAACACAAGTCTAATGCCTTTGAGCAATTCATGAAGCATAGTAATAAAATAGAGAACACAATGGCAGAAGTACTTGAACAACTGTGATCAAATCGAAAAAGAAAATACTTAGCCATCTAATTCTTGCGTAATTAAAAGAAAATGAGATTTTCTCTCAAGTCAAGTCTCCTAACACACTGGTATGTTGGAGATCATGAATCGCATTCTGTTAGACAAGATGAGATACATGGAAAGTGACTCTAAGTTACAATTCTTCCTCTAGTGTTAAACCCCAGATAATAGTGCTTAGGTTCTTAATAAGGTCTTGACAAGGTTCGTGCCAATGACTCCATATATGATATGGAACAGTAGGAAACCCAACCTTAAAATACAGTAAGGTGTGTGGTTTACCTACATACGTCAAGTAGCTTAATCTAGACCAACTGGAAGACACATCTGTCAGAACCAGTAAATATGATATTCCTCAAATCAATCGTTAGGAAGTCACACGATCACTCGAGCCCCTAAATTTTCTTGTAAGACAAAGGAGTCGAGTAAAACATCATAGTTGATGATGGCCTAGTCAACTTCCAGGATGCAATTCAGAATAGAGACTCTGAGAAGTGGCTTGATGCAATCCGAAAAAGTTCCTTGCATGTAAATATGGTATGGACCTTAGAAGACATGCCTAAGAGAAGTGTTTCCATTGGCTGCAAGTGAATCTTCAAGACAGAAGGTTAGTGAAGATGGAAAATAGTGAAGTGCAGGTAATGCTGGTTAAGAAAGATTATCATCAGAAACCCTATAAACAGATTATGATGAAACTTTCTCGCTAACAACCATGTACAGATCTATTCGGATCAGACTCACTATCACTGCTCATGATGACCATGCAATCTAGAATGTGCATGTAAAGTCTGGTTTCTAAATATAATTTAGAAGAACAAATTTACATGAATTAGCCAGAAAGTTTTCAAGTCAGTGGGAGCGAAGGCATATGAGGAATCAAGAAGCGAAAACATATGTTTTGACAAAGTAATCAAACAGTTTGACACTTTGTCAGAAACAATTATAAACTGTGCAAATCACCAGTGACTATGTTGGATAATTCTTGTAAGGTACATGAAAGATATTGATTTAGCCTCAAGTAAGGACAATGAGCGGGAAAAGTTCCAAGCAAGTCAAATGTTACGGATTCCAAAAGACCAAAGAAACGATGTGGATGAGATTCAAATTTGGGATCTAGCGAAACATAGAACTCCTTAATTCTATATAGAAGACGGTTTAGCAGATTCACTCACGAAGGCTCTACCATATGAAGTTTGGAGACACTTATGTATAATGGTGTATGAGATGCCAGGATAAATGGGCCTGAGTGCAAGTGGGAGATGTTAGGAGATGTGTATGCATCGAGGCAATTTATCTATGTGTATATGTACAAACATCGTGTTCTAAATAACAGTAAGCTGTTTGGTAAAAATTTACATAAGTAAATAATAAAGTAGTTTTCATTAGAACTTAGGTTAAGTCTTGAGACTTAATGTGAGGTCAAACATTTATCGAAATGGAGATCTTGATCATGGAGAAGTGCTTGACTATTTGCAACATAAGTCGAAAATCGTTCGTGGTCGTAGTTGTTTCGAGAAAAGGATATCACCACAACGGATAGGCCATTGTGTCTTTATCTTCACCTTGGAGTGGTGACAATGATCTCATGGTCGTTCGACTTGGCGAAGTCAGAGACGAGACACAGGTGCTCATTAGAGAATGAGTTCACTGAATGACCCAACGAGAGCCACCACATGGTTAGAATACACCAATTTATCAATGGAGAGATCTCAGTGATGATAGGCAAGTTGGTCCTTAGACTTGATGTCATTGTACGAACCTGTGTGTGAACAGTGTCACTTGATTTCTGATCTAGCCTCGGGGCAAGCCTATTGAAAGGTCTTTGGTTGGGTGACACTTGAAGTGTACGAGGAGAGTAGTGACCAAGAGAGAATTTATCTCTCTTGGTATGTGGAGTTTGTGTCGCAGGAGTCAGTATGGTCTTTAACAGATAAACCATGGCCAAGGTATGTTGAATTGGATCCAACAAAAACTAGTTAAGACCGAATGATACCGACCAAATGGAAACCTATTATGGGTTGGAAGTTAACCATACCATAGGCTTTGAGCGACATAGTTATGACGAATGGACTAAAACTGTAGCATTCATTACGGACACAATCAGGGTGGTCTCGACAATACTCATGTCTATGGGCTAACCAAATAATGATGATATTGAAATAAGGACGGCACATGCTGCCCGTGGTCACTGCCATCTGGAGTTTCAAGCCCCACCTGTAGTAGTGTCAGGCTGTAGGGTCTCACACAAAGTGAGACCTTCGTCGAGTAATAGGTAGAATTAGGGAGTTGCGATATATGCTAAAGAATTAATAATGTGGGATTATTGCATGTCAAGCAAAAGAATTTAAAATATGTCGAAAAACATTTGCAGACATATTTTATAACAAAAGCATGAAACAAGCTCAATTCAGGGGGGTCTAGGAATTTCCTAGACCAGTTTGTTTTGTTCAAGATCTTGTAGACCCAAAGAAAGAACAAAACAAAAGGCAAAAAGGCATAAAACAAGCCCAAGGACTGTGGCCTGGGCTTTCCCAAGCACTGGCCGCCTGGGCTTGGGCCCATGGCCAGCCCAGCATGCTTCGAGCAGGCGCCTAACCCACCCAGAGAGCTGGCATGCCCAGCAGGCATGCGGGCATGCCCGACCCGTTCGTGGGGTCAACATGACCTAGTTTTGGTGCCTCCTTTTGGCAGATGCAATTTTGTGTGAGAGTACAAGTTTTGGGCCATCTTTGGACGTACGTGTGAGGGTTCAAACGACATCAGAATTGAGCATCGTTTGTTTCTAAGTGTTCACAATTCAATGCTCTTTAAAATGATATATGATATCATCTTCAGGGAGCAATGATGGAGGAGGAAAATTAAGCTAAAGTTTTCACTTTGTGAAGGGAAAAGTGAAAATTAATTTTTCTTAAAAAAATGTTTAGTCCCATATCGTTTATTTTCAGAAGAGGAGGGGTGAGCTCCTTATATAAATAAGGGTCTACTCCCCTCCTTAGAACTCGCACCAAGCTGTAGATCCACGTATCTCCATCTAAACGTGAGCAAGCCCTGATGCCAGCTTAAACATAATTCCCTCATTCTGCCTCGTTCTTCTATGCCCCTGATAGGGTCCTAGTAAGGCTACGAAGGGGTTCGGATCAGATCCGGAATCTTGACAGAGGATCCACTCAACGTGAAACTTTCTAGAGCGTGTGATTGGCTCGGTGACAAGAGGATTGTTTTCCTTGGGATGCAATGTGGCTCAAGGAAAGCGATTCAGTCCCAACGTGGTGGCATTGGTTCGTGAGGATCAACGTTCTACTAGCGTGCGGAACAAAGGTATGTACGTTATTTTACACATTTAACTTTTACAGTAATTAGTTAGATCTATCCTAAGAGGTTGGTCAAACCCACCCCGGGATAGTAGAGATTCTGGTTATTGGATTTTATTCCTTAGGGCTTTCTTGAAATTGTTTTAAGATATGTTTTTCTGCTGCTTTATTCTGTTTCATTGTCCACCCGACTTAGGCCGGACGTCGATTTTAGCCATACAGACCCCAAAAAATCCCTATAGAACGTTCCTGGGACAGTAGGCTGGCATTAAGGTGGAATTTAGGATGGGTACAGAGTAAGGCAATGTCCTCCCTGATAGCGACAGAATTGGGGGTCCCCCTTAAGAGTGATCCAAGACTTTAAGGCAGTATTTAAGGCCTTGAGCTTAGCCACAAGGTGATCCATATGAGAGCATGCATAATGGTTTTTCCAAACAGAGAACATGGCATCATAGAACTAGGAAGTTAGAGATAGTAACTAAAGAAAATGAAGGGCTTGTGCCCTAAGTCAATTGGAGGGATAATATAGAGCAGATGGGGGAGCGATCACTGGATATTGGCAAAAGATAATTAACTTAGGTGTTAGGAAGAATGCCCACCCAAGCTGCATTGCAGAGAATCCGATCCAAACAAAAAGATATACGGCCTCCCTCAGTGTTGTTGTTACTCCAGCTTAGAGAGCAGCCATGACTCCTCAGGTCCTTAAGGCCACATTGCTCAATGCAGTCATTGAACTCCTCCAAAAGTGTAGGGGTGAGGTGTCTGCCCCAACTTTTTTCCCCACAGACCTAATGAGATTGAAGTCTCCCAGAGCAATCCAATGGGATCTTACAATAAGGTTACTATCATTCTTAAGGCAAGCCTAAATTTGAGCGCGGTCTGATGAGAGATTAGAGGTATAGATGATGGAGATGGAAGTAAAGAAGCCCCCCTATTTTGCACAGAAGTGTGATGTATTGATCAGACGAAGTGACTCGGGTGCAGTCCCAAACCATATGATCAGTGAAAACCCAAATGCACCCTTTGACAGTGTGGTCATAGTTGTGAAAGGATTTTCAATTGTAACGACTGGTTTTCTTGTATCTGGATTTATTATATTATATTATATGTTTTGGTGGATTTTCTCCTTATGTGTAGTTTCGTCTCCATAACTTTCATTTTCGATCATATCGTCGTGTTTTCTTAGCTTCTTCCGTAGGATCGTCGATTTTGGAGCAAGTCATTCGTGACGGGCTTCGTATTGGTCATATCTTATTGTTAGATCAATCCTAGGAGTCTTAGAAATCGATCCCGGAGCTCCGCACTCCGTATCGGAACTTTTGATGCTAATTAGCCGGTGTAAGAAGGGCCACCGACCGACTAGATGACGATCCAGTCGGTCGGAAAACCTTCTTGAACCGACTAGTTTGCTTTCTAAATTATTCAGGAGTTACAGTTTATCGTTAGTCGATCTAAGAAGGTTGCTTGACCGACTAGGTTGCAAACTAGTCGGTCGGCAATGCTTCTTTAACCGACTAACTCATCAACTATTTTTGACACTAGTTACTGTTTACTCTTAGTCGGTCTAAGAACGTTCATCGATCGACTAGATCTTAAACTAGTCAGTCAGTAGTTGTTCTTGGACCGACTAACTCTTAGTTCAGGTTTTCGATTAGAGCTACTGTTCACACTTAGTCGGTCTGCGTTGGTCAACCGACCGACTAGTTCTCAAACTAGTCGATCAACAGTTGTTCTTTGACCGACTAAGCAGTGCAGGAAACCCTAGTTTTGCCCTAGCCGCCACCAAACTCTATAAATACCCCTCCAAACGTTTTCTTCTCCTCCCTCACGACCTAAAACCCTAATTTCTCCCCCCATTGAGCCCCCATCTTCCTCAAACCATTAATCCTTCATCCCAAGTTCATCCTCCATCATCCAAACCCTCCCTCAACTCATTCCACCTCTCATCTTCCCCAAATCTCCACCAAATCCCCAAAATCCCCCAAAACCCTATTTCTCCAAACTTCTCCAATCATTTCCAGATCTGAACCCTAGGTTCCCCGGAGCGTTTCTTCCGTCGCCGTGGTTGCTCGGCGTTATTCTCCCGTTCCCTACACGGTAATACTCGATTCCTTTAGTTTTAGCATAACCCACATTGACATTGTGAAACCCTAATAAAATGGATTGTTAGATGATTAGGGTTCTAATAAGAAACCTACTTAGAATCATTTCGCTAATGATTGTTTTTCCATAACAGTGATCCATTCCGTAGTTAGCTTGTGTGACGATCTTCATTTCTCGTCAATCCCGGTATCAGGCAAGTGAAACTTGCCACTTAGGGTTTAGGCCATGTTTTAGGCCATTTGCTTGTTGTAGGCGTAAAAGAGGCTAGGCGACGAAATGATACTCGCCTAGGCGCAAATTTAGGAGCTAGCTTGACAACGAAGCTAGATCCGCCATTTACCATGTTGCACATTTATCATGTCATGTTTACTTTCCATTTACGGTACGCAAATTAATTGTCATGTCATTGCATTCTTTAAGTGTTTCCGTGATTGCGTAGCTTCGCTACAATATTTGTGTTCCTGACTCGTGTTCCAGAAGCGGGCCATGTGTTGGTTGATAGCCAATGCCCGAATTGCTTGTTTCCGGCTAGGTGCACCCCTATGCCAAATGTTTATGAATCGTGAACTAGAATGCGAGCTCCTGTGCGGGGCAACCCTGGCTCATTTACTGGGCTCGTGTGCAGGGACCCTGGCTCGATTACATGTGGGTATTGGGAGTAAGAGTTAAGCGGCCAATCAACTGGGAGTCTGCCCGATCAGCAACTGCAGTGGTAAGGCGTAAACTCTGGGTTTTGGGGTAGTTGTTAAGCGGCCAATCAGCGTGAATGCCAAACCATTCAGCTGTAAGGTGTAAACATCTACAAACAACTTGAAACGTGATTAGTGAATTGATTGAGATTGTTAGTAGCTTGGCTACTCTTGTCTTGTCCCGATACTTGTCCTCTTGAACTTATTGTCTCGCCATGTCTTGCTTGTGCACTCATGTTATAACTGCCATGTCATGCATACTATAACTGCTAGGTTGCTAGTTGCCTTACTTTCAGTTTCCTTGCCCAAGTCTTTTAGACTTGCTGACATGTGCCCCTTTACTCTTTTGGGTAACACATGTTAGAGCCCGAGCCTGAGTTACTTGATGAGGACGTGGTGTTCGTTGACGTTGAGTCAGAACCCGCGTTGATCGAGGACTACGTTGACACTGGAGATCAGTCTTAGTGTTTTCGTTTAGTTTTTTTGTTAGATGGTTTAGTTGTCGGTGCGTGGAACTTAGTTTGATACTCTGTTATGTTTGTGTTGCTTTTGTTTGGCCTTGTTCTGGGCCTTAGACTCTTTCCTGTTAGCCTGGTGGCTTTTCCGTGATGTTGAATATTTTGCGGACAAACTTTGGGATTGGTATTTCGTATCCGTCTCTTTATTATTATTGTTGTTGTTGTTCCTTTTGTGATTACAGGGACCTGCTTATACTAAATTGACGCTTATCAGACGTGCAGCTTCACAGCTCCACGTTTGAGCGGACCTTCTCACGTCTCGCCTCCATTTTAGGGAAGCGGGGCGTGACAGCAATTCTTAGGGAAGCATGAGGAAGCCTTATCGCCTCCCGAGTCAATGATTATGGTCTCCAACATCCCAAAAAAAGAAGGCCAGAATTTATTTACATGATGATGAACATCTCTACAGTGAGCCTTGGAACTGAGCCCATGCACGTTCCATACCAGAACAAACATAACCTAGATGGGGTTAGAGGCTGCTTTGCTTCTCATCACACTAGCATAGGCCGGTGCTACGGGGATGTGGGGGTTTTCCAAATTGATTCCAAGGAGGGTGGCAAGAACATAGAAACACTCAGGGTCATCGTTGGTTTTTGGAGCCAAGTTATCCACAGTCATAAGATGGGCATTGATGGACTTTTCTGCTGCTTGACAAGCGGGGGAAGTTGGAAGGGAAGCAGGCGAGGGGTTGAATAAGCAAGGGGAGAGTGACAATTCAACTATGGATCTGCTCGCCGACCACATGGGGGATAAATGGATTTGCAGTCTCATGGAGATTGGGGCAGTATGGGAGGTAGTAAGGGGAGGGGGTGTAAAGGAAAGCAAGTGTGTCAGTAACAAGGGCTTGAGGAGGGGGCGGTGGTTGGGAGAGCAAATAGTATAAGACAAGATATGGGGAAGAAAAGATGGGTTTGCTGACCAGGACAAAAGGGTTAATAGAAAGATGGCTGGGATTGAATTTTAAGGAATCAAGGGTTAGGATGAGATTTTGTGAAAATTTTGAGGGAAAAATCTTAAATTTTGGAAGGAAATGTGTTAGGGGAACAAAACTTTGAAATTTGTTTATTTACATTTGGAAATTAACTCTCATCCCTCTCCCTAATGCCCCAGTAATTTTTCAACTGCAAATTCTGCACTCCACGAAGTCGTTTGCTTTCACTCAATCACTTCACCTTCTCTCTCTGAAACCCTAATGTCATTGGAAATGAGTAGCAGATCTCACCAGAGGCTTTGTTGTTATCTATAAACACTACTGGAAAACTGAGTATCCGCCATGGAACATCTGCCACGGAACGAATCCGTGGCAACTATTGCTTCAATAGCCACGGACGAGTCTGTGGCTGATATTCTGTGGTTAATTATTCAACAGCCACAGAAAATCCATGGTAAATTACTCTTTGTTGTTGCAATAAAAGAGCTCGAAACGTGGTACGTAAAATAAACTTCTGTCAGTATATTATTTTTGATCCAATGTGACATTCAAGAGGGTTATGGGTTTGGTTGGGATATTGACGTTCTGGACTTGGAATTATGTTATTCTTCCCCAAACTTGATTCTTGTGTTAATTAGTCAAAGTGGGTATTATACATTCCTATTATCATTTGTATATGCTCCTTCGAGTAGAGCTACTCGATGGAGATTATGTGATCAACCGGAACACTTTGCCTTGGCAGTAAATTTACCATGGATGGTCATGTGCGATTTTAATGACATCATGTATTCAATGGAAAAGAAAGGTGGTACCCTTCATTGTTTCTCTCAGTGTGCCAAATTTAATTCCATATTGTCGATATGTGGTCTTTTGGATCTTCAATTTATTGGTTCCCCTTTCACTTGGCGTAACAAGCAGAATGGAATGGCCAGAGTGTATGAAAGGTTGGATAGGGTGGTTGCTAACTCCTATTAGTGCACTCTTTTTCCTCATGCTATGGTCAGACATTTGCAGAGAGTATTCTCGAATCATAGTCCTCGTTTATTGTAGTCTGAGCCTCACATTTCTATGGGTCCTCTCAAGAGGCCTTTTCGTTTTTAGGCTACGTGTTTCATGATAAATGGTTTCAATCAATCATTATTAGAAATGTAGGCCAGGGCCTCACGGGATTGGGCCTATTAGTTGAGACGGGTGGCTGGTGAACATAAAGTTTGGAATCTTCACTCATTTGGTAAACTCTTTCGCAAGAAAAGGTGGATACAAGGCATGATTTAGGGGGTGCAGAGAGAACTCTTATCTCATCAGTCCCACCATTTATGCAGGCTGGAGGAGAGTTTGTTGAAAGAAGATGATTGCTATATACACTATCCAGTCATTTTTCCCAAAAAGGAAAAAGTATCACATCAGAGATCCCATCAGGCTCTCTAATGTGACCCTGATTTTCATTTTGGGAAAAAAGCTTGCATACATCACATTTGATGCAGTGTATAAAGTCCAGCCCTAAAAGAATATGATGTTATCATATATCAAGATGAAGTTTTTTGGCTTAGAAATCCAGAATAGATTGGCTTCTTAAAGGGGATAGGAATACCATGGTTTTCCATCTTTCCACATTGTATCACCGACGTCAGAATCGAATTTCTTTATCGAAGGGTAATTTTGGTTCTTGGCTTATTGATAAGGATGCTTTGCAATCCCACATCACTTCATTTTATAAAGTCCTGTTCTGGAATGAAGTGGGTAACAAATACATTTTTTTCTCACCGTCATTGTTCGTCGTTCACTTCCTCTCATGTAGCAACTCTGGAGAATCAGGTATTTGAGCTAAAGGTCCGTGAAGCCCATTTTCATATAAAGCCTTGGAAATCCCCTAGAATAGATGGGTTTCAAGTTAGAGTATTTCAAGATACGTGGGACACTGTCAATGTATCTTTAACCATTCTGGGACTGATGCCTTAGAATGAGGTCATTTTGATAAGGAGCTTTGTAAAATCTTACGTGTCCTTGTCCCAAAGGTTCTCCAGCCCGTTATGGTCGAACAATTCTGGCCCATCGGTTTATGTTGAGTTTCCTACAAATTGATCAATAAGGTGTTGGTTAATAGGCTTCGACCCTTCCTTCATGATCTTATTGGATCTTTACAAGCTAGTTTTTTACCTAGGAGGAAAGCGTCAGATAATATTATAATTGCTCAGGAGCTAAGTCATGCAATTAAGAAATCGAAGTGCATGAATGGTACTTTACATGAAATATTGATCTGGAGAAGGCATATGATAGAGTGTGATGGGATTTTCTGGAGGAGACACTGGTCATGTTTATCTTTCCCACATCCTGAATTAGGCTCATTATTTTTTGTGTTTCGTCGTCCCATCTTGTAGTATTGTGGAATGGAGAAATTTCGGAATGGTTCTTGCCATGGATATGTTTACACCAGGGGATCCTCTTTTACCGTACTTGTTTGTTTTGTGCTTGGAGAGACTGAGTTTGCTTATCAATGAAGCGGTTTCAAACAAGCTCTGAAGACGATGGTGGTTGGGAAGGGTGGCTTGGTGATCACATACTTGCTTTTTACAGACGACCTTTTCTTGTTTAGGAGAGAAACTATTCAGCATGTTTGATGGATCACAAATATTTTAGACATATTTTGTGCCTCCTCTGGAGCTAAGATTAGATTGGAGAAATCAAGATGTTATATCTCCCTGACGGTGCAACTCGCCATGCTTTGACCATCTGTTCTTCTTTGGGAGTTCAATCATCTACAGACTTGGGAAAATGTCTAGGAGTATCTCTTCTTCATGGCAGAGTTTCCAAAAACACTTATGGAGAGGTGGTGGCGAAGATCAGCTCTACGTTATCTGGGTGGAAATCCAAATTATTAAGTCTGGATGGCCGTGCTATTTTGATTAATTCGTTTACTTCTTCCATACCAACTTATGCTATGCTTACTACCCGCTTCTCCAAACATACTTTGAAGGAGATTGATAGATTGAACAGAACATTCCTTTGGGATGGGAGAAACGGCCAGAAGAAGCTTCACTTAGTGACTTGGGCAGAGGTGTGTACACCTAATAAGATTGGTGGCATTTGTCTTCCTTTAATGGAATTGCATAATAATGTGCTCTTATAGCATCAGCTTGGAGGTTCTTAACAGAACCGCATGCTCTTTGGGTTAGGCTTCTAAAGTCAAAATATAAGCTTCCTACTGATTTTTTTCTTGTATGTTTCGAGTTTGGATTCCCTCCCTTCTACTTGGTCTTATTCTTGGAGAGGATTGGTTCAGGGGTTGCAGAATTTATCTGATGGACTAATGAAGCGGATTGGCGATGGAACAACTGCTTATTTCTGGACGGATAATTGGTTGGGTTAGCCGCTACTATCTACTATTTCTCCTTAGTCGGATGTTTATTCTTCTCAGTTAATGGTCCGAGACGTTATCCAGGATGGAATTTGGGATATGTGGAAACTCTTCACTTCAGTTTCAGAGAATGTGGCATTAATGATCATGTCCTATCCACTTCCTAGGGTCACATCTAAGCCTGATCAGTACATATGGCATCCCTCGTCGAATGGAATTTTTTCTACTAAATCAGTGTATCTGTAGTTGCTGGAGAGGTCTAACATAGGGCTGGGGAGTTACCCATCTTGGTTATGGAAATTACCTTTGCCTGCTAACCGGATTTTCTTCCTATGGTTGGTCCGAGAAAGGATTGTTACTAATGCACTATGATTTCGTCGGGGGATCGCTGAATTTGACTTGTGCTCGTTCTGTGATTTGGTTTTCGAGACTACTCTCCATGCTCTCAGGGATTGCATAGAAGCAAAGAGGGTCTGGACTGCTTTCTTCCCAACTTCGAGTTTCCCAGGGTCATACCATTCTCCCATGCTAAAGTGGCTGACAGCATTTTTGAATAGTAAGACTACTCCCCTGAAACGAGTTATGGTGTTTCCTACTTGTCTGTGGAAGATTTGCAGAGATTGATGTCAGCGGATTCTCTCGCCAGGGAATGTTGGGGTTCATGTTTCGTGCACTATTTGACATATTTCTCTTCTTGTAGCTGAGGTCACCCATCATTATGATCGACAAGTAGCAACTACCTTGGATACTTTGGTCATTAGATGGTTACCCCCCTGATTGCGGTGTTGTCAAAGTGAACATTGATGGAGCTAGTACATGTAATCCAGGGTTTTCTGGAGCAGGTGGACTTTTTTGTGATGGTATGGGTACATGGATTCTTGGGTTCTCTGCCTATATTGGATGGGATACCAATCTTATTGTAGTACTACAGGCCATTCGGTTTGGTTAGAGCTTGCCTTGCAGTGAGGCTTTCTGGATATCATATGTGAATTGGATTCTCATTATTCTCTTCTGCTTTTGGCTTCAACTGATGTCTTCTCGCATCCTCTCTTTAATTTGATGTTGGATATTCGGCAGCTTAACTTGAGATTTCGTCATTGTACTTTCCACCATGTCTTCTGGAAGGCGAACTTCTGTGTAGACTCCCTTGCTAACTTGGGATGTCATTTGGATGAGGAACTACAGGTTTGGGAAATGCCCACTGCATCTTTATCTCATTTACTTAGTAAGGATGTAAGGGGGCTAGCTATCCTCGAGGGTTAATCCTCCGATCCTTTGTATCTCTTTTTTCGATGTATAAAAAACACTTTTAAACAAGTATTATAGAATGGCCTTAAAGTAAGAGAGTACATCTACTCCAACGGTGACTTTGTTCTTACGGTTATTTTAAATTTATCTTGCGAAAAGACTTTTTTTCAAAACAATTATTATATGTTGGCCTGAAAATAAGGTAGCACATGTGATTTTTTTCTTTTTCTCTTGCATTTGTTTTTCTTCAAATCTAGCTTTGATTTCTTGCAAGAAGTTTTTTCTAAATTATTATAGCTTTACCTGAAAATACGAGAGCATATACCCAAAAGTAACTCTCTTTTTTTTTCTTTTATCTTGCATTTGTTTTTGATCCAATCTAGAATTAAAATGTGATCTGGATACAAAAATATGTTACTTTGAAAAGTTTTTGCTTAGATTTTTAATGGATGCTTCCATTAATACTCATCCTAAAAGAATAATGATGGTTGAAAGTGGGGATAGAAGAGGGGAAGAGAGTGGAGAAAGAATAGGGGGAGATGACGACAATCTGAAGCGGAGTACCAAGAAAATCAAGGCATCAGAGGGTCACGATGATGAACTCGATTGCTCTGACTCTATGGAGTGAAAGGATATCTCGGGGGGACAACTTCCAGCGACTCAATGAGGAGTTCTCCATTCTGTTAGCCCCAAAAAGTCTTCCAAAGATGTTTGTGTAGGGAAGGCTTCGACTGATGGTATACAGGGGTGGATGCTTGAGACATTACTGATCAAGAGGATGACATCAAGGTGGAAGCTTTTGGGGAATGAGATAGAGTTTCACTGTCTGAGGCCTTCAAACAGAGACTCTGGCTTAAATGTAGCAAGGTATCCATCATTAAACTTTTTGGTCGCGATAATCACGATGCCAATGTTAGAATCTAAACTTCTCCATTTATGGAAACCGAATGTGGACTTGGAATTCATTGAATTAGGTGAAGGATTTGTAATGGTGAAGTTCACCTGCGATGAAGATCTGATATATTCCATGGAAAAAGGTACATTGTTTGTGTTCGGCCATTACCTAATGATTAGCAGGTGGATGTCTCACTTCTGCACTAAAATGATTGTGCTGTCGAATCTACTATGGTGTGGGTGCGCTTCCCTTTCTTGCTATTGAATATTATAATGAGAAGGTTCTTCTCACTTTGGGCAACTACGTTGGGAGGGCAATCAAGTTTGATTCACATACTAGATTTGTGTTGAAGGCTATATTTGCCCAAGTATGCGTTGAAACTAACCTAAACCTAACCTAAACTAACCTAATCATAATAGTTGTCATAGGTGTTCTTCAAAGGCCGGTGGCAACTTATACAACACGATGGATTGAACCTGATTTGCTTCAAATGTGGATGGGTTGTCCACAAGGACCCTTGTCCCTACCAATCGATAGGTCTCAAGCAGCCGGATACCTTTCTGGCACACACACCATAAACTGTGTCATCAAGAGTTGAACTGTAATCAGTAAAGTGAGCTTCTTCAACCATGCACACCCCACCAATGAATGAACTTGGCCCGTGGCTCATCACCCGTGACCGTCGCACTCGTTAGAGCTCTGGCAAACTACAAGAACCCGCTTCTGTGAAAGGCAAAGCACTTATGGTGTCGGGATCTTGGTTTGAGGCGTTATCGACAGAGCTTGCAGATGTTGTGGACTCTAAGATTGAGGATGTTGTTGGTGCAAATATTATGATTTGTGATAATCAAAGCGGCCTATTAGCTAAAAACTTGAACCCACCAAAGTCAGGATCTGAGCCTCATCCAAAATCTCCACCTGTGGGCCATATGGCCTAGAGTAATGTGCAAAATCCTCACCCTACAAGCCTGGAAAGTTTAAGACCAAAATTGGGCCCATGCAACGAAGAAGAATCTGATCATAACGGGCCGTCAGGAAGAAGATTCCCACATCCAACCAACAGTGGGCCTCAGGCTACTATTATTAGATTAGAAAACCCATAATTCTAGTATCCCTCATCCACCCCTATCAAAAATCTCTACCTGTGCACTGCAGACGAGGGTGGTAGACCTGGCAGTAGGCATGGTGACTATGCAGTCTGGTCTTCTTCCAGCAGATGAACTTGATCTTAACCCTCTTGATGTAGCTCTAGAGTCGGGGTCGTTCGTGACGTCTATGGTGGAAGATGACAGTGATTTTGTAGTCGACTGTATGAGTTCAGCTTCTCATCATCAACGCTTCCAAGTTGAGGCTGCAGTGCATACTAGTTCTCCACTTCGTAGGGAGTGTGATCACCTAGGTCCCCTTCCTCACTCTTTATGATGGATTCTCTATTATGGAATTGTTACGGAGCTGGAAAAGAGTCGTTTAGTAGGGCGTTCATGAATTATTGGGGAATTCAACCCATTAATTCTTGTTATTGCTGAACCAAGAATATCTAAGGATAAAGCATGTGCGGTGGTACATAAGCTTAACTTTCCAAAATCTATGATTATTGATCCTTTGGGTTATTTAGGTTGTGCGTGGGTGTGATGGAATAAAAAGGGGTTGGGCCTGGAAATTTTTCACTCCTCCCCTCACTTAATTCATTCTTTGGTCAAACAAAGTGGGTGCCCATCATTTATATTGTCTGTTGTGTATGCTACACCTATTAGGCCTGCTAGGCGTCAGCTATGGGATCAATTAGAACAATATGATGTGGGGGTTGACATGCCATGGATGTGAATGGTTGATTTCAACGATATTCTCACATCTTCGGATAGGTGTTGTGAAGCAAGTTGTTGAGTATTGGACTTCTCCCTACTTGGTTTGGATGATAAGCAAACATAAATACTTGTGACTAATCCCCTCCATGTAGTTAATCCATTGCTTAAGCCTATCATGAAGATCAAATAGGAATGGACGACACTCAAGGATCAATCAAAGCTCGTAAAGTAGTTTGGGTGATCAAAGATAAAGAATGGAACTTCAAAGACTTCAAGAAGACTTCAAGATCATTCAAAAGAAAGAAGAAAAGCTAAATCAAATGTAATCCTTTTACTCTCTTTTCTTTCTCATTAGAATGTAGTTTTGAAGTAGATTATTGTTGGAGCTCACACACTTCACTCATTCTAGCCTAGGAAGTCATTAGAAACCAATTCCTAGGTTTCCAACTTCTTTTATTCTAAGTGTGTATTTTAGACTTCCAACAGGCAATTGTAGTACATTTACACGCACCTGTCTCAAAATAATCGATTATGAATTGTTCAACAGTCGTCTGTTATGCACACTATTTTGACTTGATTTTTGGGCTTTCAATTCCTAACTTTCATCAGGCAACTGCTGTGGCACCTGTGATTTGTTAGTCAGTCGAATGTCTCATCCTGCCCAAACTTCTTAAGTTTTGTTAACTTTTGCACTAGCACCTACAGGCGATGTAAGAAGGATTTACATGTGCCTGCCCATGGCACATGCGCCTGCATATGCTTCTACAGTCTCATGTCCAACACTTGCCCAGAACTTTGTTTTAGGCAAGTTTCACACTTATGCAACAGACGACTGAGGTTGGTTTCCCAATCGTCTGCGCATGTCACATGCGCCTATGTTTCCACATCAGTCGACTATCCAAACTTACCCAGAATTCTTGCTATATGCAACTTATGCACTTTGTTACATAAACATCTGTAGAAGGTTTCTCAGTCACCTGATGGTTTTCAGGCGCATGTCTAATCTTCATCAGTCGACTGTCCTATGTGGTAAGTTATCTTTTGAATTCTTACCTACTCTCTGACATAGTGCAGCAGTCGACTGTGATTTCTTCACCAGCCGACAGTCTGTAATGTAAATTCTATCCGTTGGCTTTTTCCACACGGATTTCAAAGGGGGGTTTGGGTATTTTGTTTGAGGGTTTTGAAGAACCTATAAGAGGGGCATCTATTGTTCCATTAGAGCCTCTTACTCATTCTCTTAGAAACTCAAGAATACATTCTCAAGCTCTCAACTCTCTCAAGCCCTAAATCTAAATCTCATCTTGTCTTCCAATTAGAACCCATTCATCATCCTCTAGCTTTGGTGAAGAAAAGAACAAGTGCTTCTCTCTTCTTGGAAGAGACATCAACACACAACACAATTGCTCCTTCAAGTTCTACTTCATGGCATAGGTGATTATAAGTGTTGTAATTTTGAATTTCATATCTTTTGATATTTGTTTCACTCTCGGTTTATGAGAGTGGTTGGCTTGATCCCAAGCTGTGGGATTCAAGGACATCGATTGTTAGTCGATTACACTTATAGGGTTGCTACAAGTGGGTTTAAAGGAAACCTCAAGTTAGTGTTCTAACTTGAGTATCCGGATGTATCCGGTGAAAGGGACGTAGGATTACCGGGAACAAGTCGGGTGTGACTTGGGTAATCCGAACCCTTGAAAGATCTTATTGTTTGCATTGTTCATTGTTGTTAATTCTTATTTCTGCATCTTTGTTGGATTAATATTTTAATTAGACGTAATTTCTTAGTTAAATTTTATAAACACTATTCAACCCCCCTTCTAGTGTTTTCCTCATAGCCATGATCCTTACAGTTGGTATCTGAGCTAGACTATAGCTATGGCATCCAACAACAACAATGTTTCTCCTCCTACTTCGTACAACAATCACGATCGTGACTGTGCTTCTATCGTATTCGAAGGACAATCAACGGTTCATCCTCTACGTTTCAATGGCACGAATTTTGGCTATTGGAAGAGCCAGATGTAGACGTTCCTAAGGAGTTCTTCTCTTTAGAGAACCCGCCATAAAGATTACGTAGAACCCACTAAAGAAGATTACGACAAGTGGACTCCCACCGAGAAGTCTGCCAAGGTAAACAATGCCAAAGCAATGAACGCTCTTCATTGTGCATTGGGTCTGGATGAGTTCAACAAGATATGCATATGTAAGAGTGCATATCAAATATGGAACCATCTCATCGTCACCCACGAGGGGACGAACAAGGTAAAATTGTGAAAGTTATATGTCGCTATATAAAACTTCGACATGTTTCAAATGCAGGAAGGTGAGAACATTGCAACGATGTACGGATGCTTCACCGACATCACCAATGCGCTTGACGCTCTCGAAAAACCATATACACAACAAGAGAAGGTAAGAAAGATAATCATGTCAATGACCTTAAAGTGGGAAAGAAGAGCTATTGCCATTGAGGAGGTCAATGATATGAAGAACTATATCATGGTGAATCTCATCGGTACTCTCATTCTTGCGAAGTAAGAAGAGAGAACCGATTGAAGATTAGAGGTATAATGAGGCCAACGGAGGTAAAGAAGAAGGCATTAGCGTTCAAGGATACCTCTTCATCCTTTGATGGTGATGAGTCCGGGAACGAAATGGATTTGGGAAATGGCGCTAATGGCAAAGAAGTTTCAACGCTTCTTCTGCAAAGGTATATTCCCTTCCAAATCTAAATTTGATTCCACTAACAACTCCTCTTCTCTTTGTTTTAAGTGTAACAAGCCAGGGCACATCAAGAAGGATAAAGATTGCCCAATGCTAAGGAACAAAGAAAAATGGAAAGCACCCAAGTAACACAAGTCCGACAAATTCAAGAAGGATAAGAAGAAAGAACTCGTTAGGAATTTCGATGACTCAAGTGGATATTATTCACACGAATCCGAGGATGAGAAGGGTGAGAGTGCACATATGTGCTTCATGGCCCGAGAAGATACATTCTTCAATGGAAGCGATAGTGAGAACGATGAACCCGAGGTAATAATGGATGAACTTCGTATAGCTAACAAAAAATTATTTTCTAAGTATCAATCTCTTATTCTTAAATATACTAATTTGAAGAAATTGAATGTTAGTAAATCATCCATGCCATCCATCACCAACAATGACACCATTGTTGACACACTTACTGTCACGCCCCGCTTCCCAAAATGGACGGAAGCGAAACGTGATGAGGCCCGCTTAAGCCAGAGCTTTAGAAGCTCGGACCCAATAAGCGTCTGTAGAGGTACCATTTTAAAAGATTTTCATGTTCTTGCATTTTTATAGTTCGAAACAACAAAAGTACGGAAAAGATATTGCATTCATTAAATTAGAGATACGTTATCCAACAAGTACAAAGTCTAAAAGGAGCCTAAGCATGGCAACAAAGGATTTAAAGACAAACCTAAAAGTAGTACCCTCGAAAAGTGGCGACTAAAAGACCTCAAGGTCTGATCCTCGTCAGGCACGAACTCTGATGACGACGTCCTCGGCTCCACGTACTCCAGTGAGTCTGCCTCGTCCTCGAACTCTGGCTCAACACCTGACGTACAGCACCCAAGAGAAAGGAACTGTACATCAGGTAAAGTCTACAAGAAGGGTTAGACTTTACTGCAAGTGCACCGAACTTTATACAACGGTTTACTGGTTGATTAGCATGCTGAGGTTCTTTTACACGACAGTTTACTGGTTGATTAGCATGCTGTGGTTATAACAGAGTAACACGACAGGAAGTAACGCAGCAGGAAAGTAAAACGGGACAAGTAGTAGTCGTAGCGTGTGCTACCAACTACGGGACTAACCTACAGGTGTCAAGACAAGACGTGACGTGACGGAAGCAAGGCAGGACAAGACAAGTGAGACACGAAAGGGTTCATGCCTTACGGTTCGAGGGGGATCAGACCCTCTTGCCGTGCGCATGCTCAACCCAACCCCAAACCCCAAGACAAGACAAGACATGACACCAGTACAAGGGATCACTCGCTCTAGCTTGGCGAGTGCCCTATTGTCCGCAGGCTGAGAATCAGTACAAGGGATCACTCTCTCTTGCTTGGAGAGTGCCCTATTGCCCTCGAGCTGTGTATCAGTACAAGGGATCACTCTCTCTAACTTGAAGAGTGCCCTATTGCCCGCAGGCTGTGAATCAGTACAAGGGATCACTCGCCGAGTGCCCTATTGCCCAGCGGGCTGTGCAAGACGGGACGTGACGTGACACGACAGGAAGGGTTATTCTAGGGTGTCCACACACACGCACACACACATGATAGTCCTACAGCATCAAAAGTTGTTGTTGTCAGGCTCAGACTTCGTTGTCAAGTCTGAGCCGTCAGGAATCGTCCCGGACGCTATCATTTCACGTCCGGTTCTATTTGTTCACAGTTAACAGTTCTAACCAACTAAGGCCTAAGCATGACCAAAAGTGCAAGTGTATACACTTGCCTGCGATGGCGAGTGCGTCGTCCTCTCGGAGCGTCTCGTCCAAGCGTCTCGTCTGCGAAAGTCCGTCTGAAATATCGCCACGGCGACGATGTCAGGTCTCAATTTCATCAAATCCTATTAGGTTTTGTTTCTAGGTTTTCGGGACTATCCTATTCGTCAAAAGTCACTTTTTGATGTTTCAGCCTAATCGACGATCTATCCGATGTGCACAGTCAACAAAGTCCGTTCGTCGATTTTCTATGTTCGAACAACATTTTACAGGAGCTGGAAAGTAAATTTAGTTCAAGTTGACGGTTTTTAGTTTAGGGTTCAGATTTTACTACGGTGTGGGTTCGCTACGAGTTAGGGTGGACTAACCTCTCCGGTGTTCGATGTAGAATGGATGTAGTGTCTGGACAGCGACCGATCTGAACGGCACAGCTACGGAACGGTAACGGGTCACAAAGGAAGCATATCATCTCTGCGTCATCAGATTCGCAAAAAGGGTAAGCTAACAGCGCTACGCTAAAAGGCATACCGTATAAATAAACCCCACATATGAAACTTGCTAATAACAATACCTACTGCCTACTGCACATAAAATATATGAACCTTATAAATAGATTAACAATATATATATCTTACTGCTATATATATAGCAAGATAACACTAATATACCCTAAGGTACATTCATGTGGGGGTAGTGATCAATTTACCGTAGCCAACACCTACTACTATACTGTCCTATTACATCACATAAAATGCCCGTGATAATCTAGCATCTACAGTACAGGTAAACTAAGTTTATAACCCAGTCACGCCATACTGCCAAAGGCCAAACATGAAGTGATATAGCATATAATATTGCATGCTGTCATTACTGAAAACAAAACCAGTTACTTCTTAATATAAACGCCTACCTCAACATCTCCTAGCATAGGCTGGCCGACGGTTTAGGGCGCTGAGACGGTCGGATAAGCATCGGAGGACGGCCGTGGGGAGGCCGCGGGGCAACGCTGGGTGGCGCTGGGACATCGGTGGCCGCGGCTACTGTGGATCACAGCGCTGGCGGTCGGGTGAGAGCGGGGCGGCGCTGGGGGAAGATGCGGCGGTCGGAGGGGGAGCGCTGGTCAGCCGACGCTAGAGGAGAGGGGCACCGCGCTGGAGAGGTCGTGCGCTGGCCGGAGAGAGAGAACTCCGGCGAGAGGGGAGTTCCGGCGTCAGGGTTTGGGTAGGAGGGAGGCCGGAGGGGCGGTTGCGCGATGAGGTCGCAGGTGGTCGGAGACGAGGCCGCCGGCGTCGGGGTTGAGGGCGAGGCCGCCGGTGTGAGTTGGAAGCACGGGAGGGAGAGAGATGCGAGAGAGCGAGGGAGAAAGATATCGGGCTTGAAGAGGTTGAAGGCGGCTGTGAGAGAGAGTTCCCTAGGGCTTTTGTTTGAAAATAAAATATTAAAGAGAGTTGTGATGAAAACGTGTGGCTAGGTCTTCTTTAAAAATTAGAATAGGGCAGCTGGCACTAGTCCTCTTTTCTTTTCTTTTTTGTTATAGGTTTGTGTGGGTTGCTTGCGTTCCAGGGAAAAGAAACAAAGCATGGGTTCATTTGTAGGCCACTGTAGGTTACTTTGCAGAGGAAAATTTAGAGGAGAAGGGAAATTATTGTGACGTGGGTGAATGGGAGAGGTGGAACTGAGAACTTAGGGAGGTACGGGCTGCCAGTTGAAAACACAGGGGAAAATAGGTTAGATTGTCCAACAAATTGATTTAAGGCCAATTTGATTCTCTTTTTTTTTCTAACAGATTTTATTCCACTAGATAGGGTATTTAAATTATTAGATTAAGGTTATTAGGAGATTTGCTAATGAGCTTGTTAACATACGGTAGTGGAATTGGAATTTAAGCAAAACAAAAACAAAGTTTAGGTTTTAAAAAAATGATTAAGAATAATATATATATTTATATGAATAATAACCCGGTTTTGCAACTTCACCCCGGAGCATTCAAAAAAAATTACAAAGAAAATACCGGGACGAACGCGCCTCCGAGAGGATCGTGAAAACGAGGTCCGGTCACACGTTCGAGCTACGAAATAACAGCAATAAAAATAATCAAGGACGAAAATACGCACACGAAACAAGATACGCGCAGAAAATACGAACGGTCTGAAAACGGCCGTTACACTTACACTTGAGAAAGCCAATTTAGTTTCTCAAAATGACACATTGAGAAATGAAGTGAATTCTCTCAAATCTCAATTACATCACATTTCTTCTAAAGATAGTGATGATCTAATTTCACAAAACAAAAAATTGGATATTCAGAATGATTCTTTCAAAACCCAAGTACACGAGCTTACCACATGTGTGTCCACCTTGGACAGTACTAATTCTTCCCTTAGGGAGAAATATGAGCCCATGTCCTCCCAAGTTAAGAGATTTTACAAAGGAAAAGGGCAATTAGATGAATTTCTTTCAAACCAAATTCCGGCCACACATCATGTTGGACTTGGTTATGTGAAAGAAAATGCATCCAAATCACGCACCTCCTATAGTGGTGTAACTATAGATTTTGTGAGGCCATCCTCTGGTACATCCACTAGTAGTGACAAAAACACCATTGGTAGCAAATCTACCAAGAAAGTCATCACTCCACACGCTCCTTCTTTTGATAAGAAACCCATTAAGGGTGGAAATCAAAAGAAAGGATATGCATTTATGTAACTAACACTCACACATGTAGGAACACTCCTACTATTCATGTGAACACAAATGATGAGTTTTATGCTCCACACCCACGGGCACGTGCAAACCCACACTTGAGAAATACTCATGCATGTGCTCCTACACACTCTTATGTTTATATACATCATCCCATGCATGCTCATCCATATCCACCGCATCACATTTATGCTCCATATGCACCACAACATATGCATGCTCCTCATTTTGCATATAACCCTTATATGTCACATGTATATCCTCCTCCACCCTCATATGCTAGACCACACGTTCCTAAGCATCATGCACCACGTAGGCCTCAACCTAATGTGCATGCAACTAGGAAGAGGACTTCCAAATCATACACTTTTTGGGGTCCCAAGAACACTAGCATAAATGATAGGAATGCATATGGAAGTTCTTATTTTAGTGATGTGATAAATAGTGGTAACTATGTTGGGAAGACAAAGTCCACTTGGACTTGGTTTCCAAAGGGCTAATCCCCTTAGACCCAACAAGCTTGGGTACCATGAGCTTATGGTATACTATGTAGGTACCTAAGAACAAGAAAAAGAGCAATAAAAGAAATATTAGCTCTAAAAGAAAAGGACGGATACTCGATAGCGGTTGATCCAAACATATGACGTGTGATCCCTACTTGCACTTCGAAGTGATCCGCATCAAGGATGGTGCAACGGTTACCTTTGGAGGTGATCAAAAGGGAACCATTATCGGAGTAGGCAAAGTCGGTAACTCATCCAAACCTTTAATCGATAATGTTTATTTAGTAGAAGGTTTATTTCATAACCTCATCTCTGTAAGTCAACTTTGTGACAAAGGTTACAAGGTTAACTTTGGAGAGGGTTTGTGTAGTATTATTGATAATGATTCATTTCAATGAGGTAAACTTCGTAAATCATCATTTAAACTTAAAGATGGCATTACGTTTAAGATGCCCCTAGAATTACTTCATTTAGATTTATTTGGGCCTACTAAAGTAGCATCTTTAGGAAATGCTCATTATGGATTAGTCATTGTAGATGTCTTTTCTAGATTTACATTGGGTATCATTTTTAACCAATAAAAATGAAGCCTTTGATGAGTATACCAAATTTTCACTATTCGTAGTGACCATGGAGGGGAATTTGAGAATGAACTTTTCCCTAAGTTTTGTGATGAAAACAGGATTACTTTCAACTTTTCTTTTCCTCTAGCACCACCACAAAATGGTGTTGTTAAGAGAAAGAATAGGACTCTTATTGAGTGTACACACCCCATGATCCATGATAGTCATCTTGGACTTCAATTTTGGGCGGAAGCGATGCACACGGCATGTTATGTACTTAATAGGATCCGAGTGAGGCCCCGAACGAACAAAACTTATTTTGAACTATTTTACGATAAAAAGACTCTAGTTAAGTATTTTCGTGTTTTTGGTTCAAAATATTTTATAAAGAACATGTTTGGTAATTTAGACAAATTTGAGCCAAGATCTGATGAATGAATTTTTGTTGGATATTCCACACGTAGCAAAGCCTACCGAATATACAACAAAACCTCTTCGACGATCGAGGAATCACTACAGGTTTCATTTCATGAAGATTTTGATGTTTCTCATGGTGTTGATGATAGTGTAGATGTTTTATGTGATTCGATTAGTAATATTAAAATTAATGATGTTATTGAGACTAACATTACTAATAAAAATGTTGAAATTGTTTCAAGTGATCCAGGTATTCCGAAAGCTTATCCGACCGTTCGTGACCAACCCCCATGACCAAATAATTGGATATATTGGTGTGGGAGTCCGAACAAGGTCAAGGATTGATGATTTATCTCATTGCGTTTTTTGTCTCTACCATTGAGCCAAAGAACATCCAAGAAACGTGTGAAGATAGCTCACAGATCGTCGCAATGGAAGAGGAGCTCTTGCAATTTAACAGGAATGAAGTTTGGGAGCTCGTCCCTCTTCCAAGTGGTTACCAAGTCATTGGGACCAAATGGATATTCAAGAACAAAATGGACAAAAACGAGGTCATCACAAGGGACAAAGCAAGGTTAGTAGCTCAAGAATACCGGCAAGAGGAATGTATCGATTTCAAAGAATCCTTTGTCCACTAGCTAGATTAGAAGCTATTAGATTGCTTTTATCTTTTGCATCTCATAAGAATTTTAAATTATTTCAAATGGATGTTTAAAGTGCATTTTTAAATGACATAGTTAATGAAGAAGTTTATGTTTCTCAACCACCCGGTTTTATACATGAAAAATTTCTTAATCATATTTTCAAACTTAAGAAAGCGTTATATGGGTTGAGACAAGCTTCTAGAGCTTGGTATGATCGACTCAAAACCTTTCATTTGGATTTAGGTTTTAAAATGGGTGAAGTTGACTCTACTCTTTTCATTAAAGATTATGAAAATGGCATCCTCCTTATCCAAATTTATGTAGACGATATTATCTTTGGTTTTGCTAACTTTGAAATTTGCCAAGAATTTTCTAAATCTATAAAGGAAGAATTTGAGATGAGCCACATGGGTGAGCTCAACTACTTTCTAGGTCTTCAAATTTGGTAAATGAAGTACGTGATTTTCATACACCAAACCAAGTACATCGGGGAGCTTATCAAGCGATTCGGGATGAAATCACCTTCAAGTAAAAGGACTCCCATGAGTACAACCACTCATCTTCATAAAGACGAAAACAGAAAGGATGTAGACATTCGTCTATGTCGAAGTATGATAGGTAGTCTACTTTATTTAACTACAAATAGGCCTGATATCATGTTTTCAGTATGTCTTTATGCTAGATATCAAGCTAGACCTAAGAAATCACACTTGATTACGGTTAAACATATTTTTCGTTACCTCAATCAAACATTATATTGTGGGTTACTTTACCCAAAATCTAGCACATATGAGCTAGTCTCATATAGTGATGTTGATTTAGCTGGATGCAAATCCGACAGGAAAAGTACTAGTGGCACTTGCCATTTTCTAGAAAATTTCCATGTCGCTTGGTTTTCAAAGAATCAAAACTCCATATCATTGTCCACGACTGAAGCAGAATATATTGATATGGGTCTTGCATGTGCACAAGTTCTTTGGATGAGACACACTCTCAAATACTATGGTGTCAATAGTGATACTTGCCCTATCATGGTTGATAACTAAAGTGCTATTTGTCTCTCGAAAAATCAGGTACACCACTCCCGTACCAAAAACATATATGTGAGACACTATTTCATTAATGATCATATAGCTAAGAATGACATCATCTTAGAGTACATTGAAACCCAAAAACATATCGCCGACATCTTCACTAAACCTCTAAAAGAAGATTCATTTGTAAGATTGCATGGAGAATTAGGGATAATGGGTGAATATGAAATTTAGGAGCTCATGTTCATATTTTATATCGTGTTTTGAGCTTATCTGATCACTTTCATATCTCATTTTGAATATGTCTATTTGTCTCATTAGTTTTCTATGAGATTTATTGGAGATTTTTGATGATTTGATTATTAGATTAATATGCTTGATATGTGTATTAGTCTATATGCTTATGATGATTATTTTATGTAATTAGAGTGATTAGAGTATAGGTCTAAGGGTGAGGAGTCTCAAATCCTTGATTCTAACTTAATTCTAGATTTCAGAACCAAGACAGCCAACTGACTTTTCTTCAACAGTCGACTGCCCAATCTCTAGCGTTTAGCCTGCATAACTCATATTCATGACAGGCGACTGATGGTCTTTTTACAGGTGCCTGGTCATCTCCCAAGCGACTATATTTTCGTCATCAGGCGACTGCCCAATTGTCACCAATTTTCCCGAGAGATGGCTCAAAATTTCTTCAAAATTTTACTGTGCAGCAGACACCTATAAGTCATTTCATATGCACCTGTCCAAATCCTAGCGACTGTATTTTCTTCTACAGAAGCATGTCTGCTTTTTGAGCCATTTTTATTAGGGCTTGACAGGCAATCGCACGATGTGCATCAGTCGCATGTCCGTCGAGTTTGGCGGTTTGTAGCCCTTGATCTAAGCCGTTCTTTTTGATCCAACAGCCCAGATCTCTCCCACGATTTCTTATAACCGTCGATTGGGGTCTCTCTCTCTCTCTCTCTCTCTCTCTCTCTCTCTCATACGATTCAAAAGAGCCCGCTTCGACTGTCGGTCTCCTTCCTTCGACTGTCGGTCTCCTTCCTCACAGCCATCGATCTCCTCCTTGTCGTGCTCCTCCTTGCATCAGCCTCCATCTCCGTCATTTTGGTATAATCTCTCTTTATTTCATTTTGACTGTGCCATAGGTTTGCATTTCCTATCGATTTTCTTGTCATGGCACCCAAATTGAAACCAACATCTTATCAGGGGAAGTCTCTCCCCTTGAAAAAACCGAGGGAATCTTGGGTTAAGGTTCCAAAGGTGGCTCCGACCAATGCTCGCACAAAATGAGCTCGGTCTCCTTCATCTCCTCTTGAGTTCTCTACTCCCTCCGATTCTGAGGAATTATAGTGTAGTGAATCTGAGCACAAGCCCTTGATCCATAAGTGTATGAAAAACCAGGTTAAGCCCCCTGCAGTTGTCCCTACCGAGCCCCAAGCTCAACCTGATTTTCCCGTTGATGAACCCCACGCCGAGCCTGCAAACCCCGTAGCTAAAGTCCAATACCAAAATCTACCAAAGTCTCCTCCTCATTCTGATCCTGCCTCACATGTCCCCACGAGTCGTGGCGACATGTGTTTGGGTAAATATAACTTGATGTTCAATGTTAAGATCCTCAAGGAGCATTTCATTGCCTATCAAGGCTTCACTGTCGAGAACCTCTCCCAACTTTTGACTGCGACCTAGTTGGTCGATCTTTTTCGTTATTCTCATGTTGATTCACCTAGACCCTAACCCATGCTCATGAAGTTATTCTATGCAAATTGCATTCGTGGTGAATACACCAAGTCTGGGATTTTAGACACCATCATTCAGGGCACCCCGATCAAGCTTGACCCCAAGCTTTTAGCCACTATTCTTAGTATTCCCTCCACCGAATTATTAATAGCTGACATCTTCATCTCATCTATTGCTGATCTTGATCAGGTCGTCCTTCCGGACATGTTCCGTGAGATTCCTCGTATTCTCACTTTTGGCGTCAGATCTTCCATGTTTACCCCTCAAGGATAGGCTGTCCACCATGTGGTCAAGTCCAACATTCTACCCAAGTATAGGTAATTTGATCATCCATCTCATGAGATCTTGAAATGCATGTATACCATCTTTTCAGGCATGGATGTAAACTGGGCCGGTGCCATCCTTGACATGATGGACCACACTGAGATCACTTCCACCACCTCTCATATCTCATATGGTTTCATCCTGATTCATGTGTTTCGCCACTTTCAGATCAATCTCTCTGCCTACGAGTCAGTCCCCCTTGGCCCTCTTCTGGATGCATCTGCAAAGTCATCTTCAGCTCTTCAGACTGCAGCCAAGAAGAGGCAGTCTACTTCTGGCCCTTCTTTGTCTGTTGTTCCTCCTGGTGATTCATCGATCCCTTCATCCTCAGTTGCTCCTACTTGTGATCCCGTTCTTATCGAGTTGGACAAAAAGGTATCTGGTCTGTATGAGCTATTTCACTTATCATTCCAGCATCATGGCATACCCTTCCTTGCATCCCTCCAGTCATACCTTCAACCTGCTGCTGCTCAGCCTTCTTAGGATATCACTCATACTGATGTTTTCGATGACGCTCAGCCTCCTCTGACTGACGTCACCCAGCCTCCTCATATTGATGTCCCTCAGACTCAGTCTGTTGCTTCTGGTGAGCCTGCTGTTGTTGTTCAGCCTGAGGCCACACATGTGATCACTCCGTCTTCTACTGTGTTGAGTATTGATTCCCCGGATTTGGTTTTGATGATGAACAAACATAAATATCGTGAACTAACTCTTTATGAGCGCAGTTATGGAGATCGTCGCCAAAATTCTACGTACATCAAAAGCGACGTCTCAAGACTTCTCAAAGCGCGTGATCGTGTGCCTGAAGCTTCGTTGAAGCTCTAGGAGCATTATTGAAGTCAAGAGATTCGGATTGAAGCTTTGAAGACGGTTCGTCTAGTTTATTTTATAGTCTTCTAGCTTCTTTTCGTAGAATGTTAAGCCTTGAGTAGGACTTACATTATAATCTTCATAACGCTCATATCTTAGAGCTAGGATTATCTTAGAAGCCCGTAGAAACTTTTTCGAAGCTTTACGCTTCATTTCGCGACTTCTAATGCATCTTAATTGGATCAAGAAGAAGAACCAACCGACTAGATTGTCATCTAGTCGGTTAAGAATCCTTCTTGAACCGACTAGATTTCCTTGCTCAATTCAGCCTAGGCACTGTTGACCAATTAGTCGGTCCAAGAAGGTTCACCGACCGACTAGTTGTCAAACTAGTCGGTTGAGAATCCTTCTTAGACCGACTAGTTATGCCTTCTTTTTTCAGCCTAGCTCCTGTTGACTAATTAGTCGGTCCAAGAACATCCATCGACCGACTAGTTGTGAAACTAATCGGTTGGAATTTGTTCTTAGGCCGACTAGTTTTTCTTGTGTTCAGCCTACTGATTTTCAACTCTTAGTCAGCCAAAGAACACTTATCGACCGACTAGTTGTCAAACTAGTCGATTGGCAAGTCTTCTTAGACCGACTAGTTCTATCTCCTGAATTCTCTATCTTGGCTGTGAACCATTTAGTCGGTCCAAGAAGAATCACCGACCGACTAGTTACAAAACTAATCGGTCAGTGATCCTTCTTAGACCGATTAGACTGCTTCAGAAATAGATCCGTTGGGCATTTAATGCTACGAATTTTTCTCTTATCTTCTCTCTATCCTATATATACTTGTGATGCTTCATGTTAGCATTCAAGGCTGATATTATTGAGACTTTGAGATCAAAGAGAAGAGCATTCAATTCTCATTTCCAAGCTCCCTCACTTCACAAGAATCTCTCCAAACCCCTTGAGCCCTAATTTCCTCAAGAGTGATTCTCTTCGTTGTGAGCCACTCAAGCCAAGAGCTTGATTCAAAGTCACTAACTCCATCCTAGCCTTCGATCGCTGTTCATCTTGGTGGAGCTAGGGTTTGGTGACATTCTCTCCTTCAAAATCCTCCTTGCCCTAAAATCTGTAAGTTTTACTCAAGGCATAGGATTTTGTTGGTAAGTGTTTATTGTTTCATTTACTTTGATATTGCAAGTTTTTCTCTCGGTTGTGAGAGAAGTTTGTGATCCCGGTTTGTGGGAGTCACATTTCGTTTTGTGTATGATTTGATCTTGTAGAGGTTTTCTACAAGATTTCATAGTGTAAAACTTGGGTTAGAGGATTCTAACTCAAGTAGCTGGAGGGGATCCGAGTGTTTGGGACGTAGGATCACCGGGAACAAGTCGGGGAGACTTGGGTGGATCCGAACCCGTTACATCGCTTGTTTGCAATTGTCTTTCTTTGTTGTCATATTTTCATTCCGCATTGTTGGTTGAGTTTGCATAATAATTAGGAATAATTATCTTGATTATTTTAAAGTACTATTCACCCCCCTCTAGTACTTGTGCAGTAGCTATCAGGGCATTACATTTGGTTTCAGAGCCAAGTTCATAGCTATGTCTACCAACGACAACAAGACCGTTCGTCCACCTTCAGGAACCGTGAAGGAGCTTCTTCGGTGATGGAAGGACACTCCTCAACTAGGCCTCCTTACTTCAACAGTGCCAATTATGGGTACTGGAAATGCTGGATGGAAACGTTCCTCCGGAGCACTTCACTATTGAGAGCTATGTTGACGGAGTATGTCGAGCCCGCCAAACAAGACTTCGCTAAGTGGACTACCGCGGAGGTCGCCGCGGAGGTGAACAATGCCAAGGCAATGAAAGCCTTACAATATGCTTTGGAGCCCGAAGACTTCAACAAGATATGCACATGTAAGAGTGCATATCAAATCTGGAACTCACTCCTCATCTTGCATGAAGGAACGAGTAGGGTAAGAGACTCCAAACTCACTGTTGTAAATAAAGAATTCGATTTATTTCACATGCAACAGGGTAAGAAGATGAAGGAGTACTATGCTCGCTTCGTTGACATTACCAATGAGTTGGAGGCTCTTGGAAAGACTTACACCCAAAAGGAAAAAGTCTCAAAGATTATTGACGAGCTTCCTTCTTGTTGGGAAAAGCATACCTTCGTCATCGAGGAAGGTAACGATATGAATAAATATACTGTCGTACAACTAATGGATACCTTGATGTCCTATGAGGTACGCAAGGACAGTAAAATAAAGATGCAGGATAAGATGAAGTCATACTTGAAACAAGACGAGCCGAATAAAAAGGCGATTGCGTTCAAGGTCGCCCGATGATGAAGAATCGGAAGACGAGTTGGACATAGAATCCCTTACCCTCATGGCAAAGAAGTTCAACCAATTCTTCCGGAAAGGTAACTTTAAGAACAAATCTAAATTTAGTTCGACTAATACCTCTGCTCCTTTGTGTTTTAAATGCAACAAGCCAGGACACATCAAAGCAGATTGTCCTCAAAAAAACAAAAGGAGAAATGGAAGGCGCCAAAGTTCGACAAGTCTCGAAAGTACAAGAAAGGGTACAAGAAAGGACTTGTCGGCACATTCACCGACTTCGAAGAGGACTCCTCAAGTGGAGATTCGGATGAAGAACAAGTGGAGCAAGCACACATGTGCTTCATGGCAAGAGAGGAACATGATCAAGAGTCCTCCTCTGATGAAAGCGATGATGAAGGCGATGAGGTAACGATGGATGATCTTAGATTAGCTAACGAGCAAATTTGGTCTAAGTATTCTAAATTGGTAAATATATATACTAAGATTAAAGATGAGCTAACTAGTCTCCAAACCTCACCTAAGCCTATCATCATCAACAACGACACCGTTGTTGAAGGTTTGAGAAATGAGATTGTAAATCTCAAATCTCAACTTGAGCATGTTCATATTGAGAATTCGGATGAACGCAAGATAGCGGATTTGATTTCTCGAAACTCAACTTTGAGTATTGAGAATGAGAATCTCAAGTCTCGTGTTTGTGTACTCACAACTCAAGTGTCCACTTTGGATACTTCAATACTTTCTCTCATCGGGAAGTATGAGTCCACATTAGGCCGAATTAATAAATTCAACAAAGGCAAGGACCATTTGGATAATATCCTAAATGACTTACTTCCGGCCAATCATCGTATTGGCTTGGGGTATAAAATGGGAAATTCATCCAAATCTTCCACTACCTTTGTAAGGCCAACTTCCGATGCCTCAACTAATGGGAGTAAATACCCCATGGGTAGTTCATCAACCAATGGTGCTTCCACTAGGTACACACCCCCGTTTGGAAAGAAACCCACTTTGGGTGGACCTCCAAAGAAGGGTCATGCATTTATGTACACCAATACTATGCCACGTAGGAACACACCTCCTACTCCACATGTTCACAAGTATGATGATTTCTATGCTCCACGTCCACGAGCACGTGCACACCAAGTGAGACACACTCACACACGTGTTCCTCCACATGCATATGTTCATCCACATCACTACTTTATGAATGATTACCATCATGCACCATATCATATGTCGCCACCACCATTTCATCATATGCCATATGCTTATCCACGTCATGCTTTCCCTAGGCCACCTCCTCGTAGGCCACATGCATCACGTAGATATCAACAACGTATGCATGCTCCCAATAGGAATAGGGCTCCCAAGACATTCACAATTTGGGCCCCGAAGGACACAAGCATGCATGAAAAACAAGCATACATTAATTCTTATTTCATGACTGTAGTGCACAATGATGATTATATTGGGAAGTCTAAGTCCAATTGGACTTGTCTTCCAAAGGTCTAATCTCTTAGGACCCAATGACCTTGGGTATCATGATAAGATACGTTTTATCGTCAGGTACTCAAGAAAAAGAAACGGAGCAACAAATCCAAATTTAGCTCCAAGGATGGGTGGATACTCGATAGTGGGTGTTCAAAACACATGACGGGTGAAGCTCAATTGCTCTCCGGAGTGGTGCCCATTGAGAATGGGAACCGATTAGTCTTTGGAGGCAACGCGAGCGGAACTATCATTGGTGTTGGTAAAGTTGTTAACCCATCTAAACCTCTTATAAGTGATGTTTACCTTGTTAACGGTTTAAATCACAATCTTATTTCAATAAGCCAACTTTGTGACAAAGGTTACAAAGTTAGCTTTGCGAAAGGAATGTGTCATATTTTGAGTAAGATAATAATAATGTGTTATTTTCTGGCACACGCCATAAGGATATCTATATCCTAGATCTTCCAAAATCACATGAACAATGTCTCATTGCCAACACAAGTGAACAACACTTATGGCATCGACGTTTTGGTCATGTGAACTTTGGAACACTTTTTAAGCTATCCAAGTTAAATTCTATTAAAGGATTTCCTAAGCTTACTTTCCAAAAGAAAAGCTTTTGTGACTCGTGTCAACGAGGGAAACTTCCAAAATCGTCATTTAAACCTAAGAAGAGCATATCCTCTAAACGGCCTCTAGAGCTTTTACATCTAGATCTTTTTGGGCCAACTAGAGTTGCTTCATTAGTGTCACGCCCCGCTTCCCAAAACGACGGAGGTGAAGCGTGACTAAGGCCCGCTTAGGCCAGAGCTGAGAAGCGCTGACCCAATAAGCGTCTGTAGGGGTATCATTTTAAAAAATTTCAGGTTCTTGCATTAATAAAGTTCGAAACAATAGAAGTACAGAAAGGAAGTTGCATTCATTAAATTAGAGATATAATATCCAACAAGTACAAAGTCTAAAAAGAAGCCTAAGCGTGGCAACAAACTATCTAAAAGCAAACTAAAAGTAGTAACCTCTGAAAGTGACGACTAAAAAGACCTTAAGGTCTGGTCCTCATCGGGCACGCACTCTGGGTCGACGTCCTCGGCTCTACGTACTCCAGTAGTCTGCTTCGTCCACGAACTCTGGCTGAACACCTGACGTACAACACCCAAGAGAAAGAAACTGTACGTCAGGTAAAGTCTACAAGAAGGGTTAGACTTTACTGCAAGTGCACCGAACTTTAAACAACGGTTTACTGGTTGATTAGCATGCTGAGGTTCTTTTACACAACAGTTTACTGGCTGGTTAGCTTGCTGAGGTTCTAACAGAGTAACACGAAAGGAAGTAACGTAGCAGGAAAGTAAAACGGGACAGGTAGTAGTCGTAGCGTGTGCTACCAACTACGGGACTAACCTACATGTGTCAAGACAAGACGGGACGTGACGGGACAAGACAAGACAGGACAAGTGAGACACGAAAGGGTTCACGCCTTACGGTTCGAGGGGGATCAGACCCTCTTGCCGTGCGCACGCTCAACCCAACCCCAAACCCAGGAACTCAGGACAAGATTTACAGGGATCATTTCCGCTAGGAAAACATCCGAAACGCCTGAAGGCTTTTGTGTAACAGGGATCACTTCCGCTAGGAAAGCATCCGAAACGCCCGAAGGCTTTTTGTGTAACAGGGATCACTTCCGCTAGGAAAGCATCTGAAACGCCCGAAGGCTTTTTGTGTAACAGGGATCACTTCCGCTAGGAAAGCATCCAAAACGCCCGAAGGCTTTTTGTGTAACAGGGATCACTTCCGCTAGGAAAGCACCCGAAACGCCCGAAGGCTTTTTGTGTAACAGGGATCACTTCCGCTAGGAAAGCATCCGAAACGCCCGAAGGCTTTTTGTGTAATAGGGATCACTTCCGCTAGGAAAGCATCCGAAACGCCCGAAGTCTTTTTGTGTAACAGGACACGACATGACAAGTGTAGGGAGTTGTTATTCTAGGGTGTCCACACGCACGCACACACATGATAGCCCTACAATATTCAAAAGTTGTTGTTGTCAGGCTCAGACTTCGTCTTCAAGTCTGAGCCATCAGGAGTCGTCCCAGACGCTATCATTTCACGTCCGGTTCTATTTGTTCACAGTTAACAATTCTAACCAACTAGGGCCTAAGCACGGCCAAAAGTGCAAGTGGATACACTTGCCTGCGATGGCGAGTGTGTCGTCCTCCCGAAGCGTCTCGTCCAAGCATCTCGTCCGCGGAAGTCCGTCTGAAACAGTGCCATGGCGACGGTGTCAGGTCGTAATTTCATCAAGTCCTATTAGTGTTTGTTTCTAGGTTATCGGGACTATCCTATTCGTCAGAAGTCACATTTTGATGTTCAACCCTATTCGACGATTCTATCCTATGTGCACAGTCAAAAAGTCCATTCGTCGATCTACGGTTCCACATCGTTTTAAGGGAGCAGAAAATAAATTTAATGAGTTAAGTTGCCGATTTTAGTTAGGTTTTCAGTTCTGCTATGGTGTGGGTTGTGCTATGAGTTAGGGGAAACTAACCTCGTAATGTCGTCCAACAAGCGGAAGTCGAGTCTGAACGGCGCAACGTCGGTGTCGTCTGGAACTCCTTGGCTATGGGTAGCACAGTGAGGTACCTCTGGACAGCGGGGTGGTGACGTGAAATCAGCGAGCTAATCAGCGATCTCCTTCCCGTTGCGAGTAGCGCAACGGTTCTTCACGATAACGACGACGTCGGCTAAAAGTATGTGCGTGCGGCAACGCACGTGAACTCCGAGAGTCCAAGGGGCTGTTGGTAGATGAAGTGGGACCAAAGAAAGATGTCGACCCAGTGGATGGCCGACGGCGCGAGCGCACGGCGGTGGGCGGCCGTGAGAAGCCGGGGAGGACAGATTCGCGCCACGTCCGTTGTCGTGCATCTCAGTGAAATTTCAGAGGTGAACAACGGAAACGGGAATTTGCAGTGGGTAAATGACTTCAAGACGAAGCCAACGGCAGTGGAATTGTCGCCGGGAATGGTCGGAGGTGGCCGTGCGCGGGCGGCGAAGTTCAGCTTCTAGATCTGTGAAAAACAGCGGATGCGACATGTTCCGACGAGGATTCCAGGAGCTACAGGCGGGCTATGAGCATGAGGAAAATTGCAGTTGGTAGGTGGTTTCGATAGGAATCCAACGGCGGTAGGGTGGTTGTCGTAGGTGGCCGGATGGCCGGTGAGCGTGAGTTTTTCCGACGGTGGCGTAGATCTGTAAAACTGTCGTTTGGGTTGTGTTTGAAAGCGTTTTGAGGGAGATAGAGATGAGGGAGGAGGGTAAGGGGAGGTGGAGATGCTTGGGGGGTCAGAGAGGAGTTGATCGGGGGTGGTGGTCTCCGGAGGGGGTGGCCGGAGGGCGTCGGGCGTCGGGTTTTCCGGCGGGCGGCGGATCTGTCCAAAAACTGTGTTTTGATGGGTCTTTCAATGGGTTTAAAGGGGTTTCAAGGGGTTTTAAGGTAGAGAGAAGAGGAAGGAGGGTTGTGGGGCTGTCGAGGGAGAGGGGGGAGGCCAGAGGACGGCCGTCGGTGGCCGGAGGTTGCCGGAAAATGAGCTGGCCGCCGGATTAGGGATGGTTGTAGTTTTGTGCGTCCATGGGGTTTTTGAGTGAGTTTTAATGGAGAAGGAGAAAAGAGAGGAGGGAGAGAAGAGAGAGGAGAGAAGGAGATGGCCGGAGATCGCCGGAAGATGGCCGGCGCAGCGAAGGAGGGGCCGGTGCGTGGGTTTCCTAGGGTGACGGCTGGTTACGTGTAACTCCTAGGGTTTTGCGTGAGAGGAGTTTTTAACATGCTAATATTGCTATATAGGGGTATGGAAGGGGGTGGATTTAAGCAAAATGGGAGAGAGTGTGTGAGAGAGAGGGGGTATAGCTTAGGGTGAAATAGGATGAAGATAGCCACAGAATTTTTCATGCTACGTGGGCAACCCAAATAGAGTTGGGTTAAGCTTGAATTTGAATTTGATTAAGGATAATCAACGGTTGCAAATTGATTAGGGGATATCTTCCACTACGGGCATCGGAAAAATAATCCGAAAATACCGGGACGATCGTGGAGACGAGAAGTACGGGGCTATGGGGTCCGATGATTCATAACGCCTACCAAGAATTTACGTAAAATTAGAAACGGCGTTTTGAATCAAATGACTAAAACGCCCCTAACTTTCAAAATCGTTTTGCGAGAAAACGAGCCGTGAAAAGACGTTCCCAAAAATTACGATAAAATTCTACAATCCCAAACGATCACAACGGCATATCGCATCGCTCATGCCGGAGCTCCAAAAAAACCAAATAAAATACGTGCACGAAAAAGTACGTGTACGTAGAAAATACGAACGGTCGGAAAGCGGCCGTTACAATTAGGGAATGCTCGATATGGACTTGTCATCGTTGATTACTTTTCTAGATTTACTTGGGTATTTTATTTAACTAATAAAAATGATGCTTTTGAAAACTTCATAATATTTGTTAAGAAAGTACAAAATCTCATTGGAACCACCATTGTCACTATTCGTAGTGATCATGGAGGGGAATTTGAGAATGAGTCTTTCTCAAATTTTTGTGATGAAGTTGGTACGACACACACCTTTTTTTTCCCTCGTGCACCCCCCTCAAAATGGTGTTGTTGAGAGAAAGAATAGGACGCTAGTGGAATGTGCTCGCATAATGCTTGATGATAGCCAACTTGGCCATCAATTTTGGGTGGAAGCGGTACATACCGCTTGCTATGTGTTTAATAGGATACTCTTGAGGCCCGGCACCAAACAAACTTGTTATGAATTGTTGTTTGGTAGATTGCCTCAAGTTAAACATTTTCGAGTTTTTGGTGCAAAATGTTTTATTAAAAACACGTATGGTAGTTTGGAAAAATTTGATCCAAGATCCGATGAGGAGATATTTGTTGGATATTCCTCCCGTAGCAAAGCCTACCTGATATACAATAAAAGAACCTCAACAATCGAGGAATCTCTTCACGTTTCATTCAATGAAAATTTTGTCCCTCGTAAAATTATCAATGATGATGACTCCATGGAAGTTATATGTGATTCTATTGGTAATTATAATTCTATTGATTCTATTGATACTAACCCTACTGATGATTCTTTTGAGAATGTTCCTAGTGATCAGGGAGTTTCAAAACGGCTTCATACAGTTCGTGACCATCCCCATGAGCAAGTCATTGGCAACATATTTGATAGTGTCAAGACGATATCTCACTTGAACTACTTCGCTCATTGTGCCTTTGCCTCTTCAGTAGAGCCAAAGAATATTAACGAAGCGTGCAAAGACCGTGCTTGGATCCTAGCCATGGAGGAGGAACTCATTCAGTTTAAGAGGAATGAGGTCTGGGAGCTAGTTTGACGTGCGTTTATATTTCATATATTTACGCGTGTTTTCTTCCGTGTTTTTCCGTATTTACCGCCGTCTTTTATTCGTTTTCTCGTGTTTTCTTGTATTTTCTTGTTTTCTTTCACTTTTCCGTATTTTTCGTGTTTTGCAGGAGTTTGCTGGCATTTGGGATGCAAAACGATGATATCATGTGTCCCCGGAGCAACGGGAGGAGTCACGCGTGATCCAGGGGGTCAAACGACGAAGATTACATCTTTCAGCCCCTCACCCAGTCGGTTGGTCATCTTCAACCGATCGGGTGATGCACGCGTGCACAACCCGGACGCAGCTTGGAGCCCCCGAGAAGTCACCCGGTCGGTTCAGTGACCGGGTCAAAAGCTCAAAGTCTCTGGAATTCGGAGCTCAATTTCCAACCGATCGGGTGACCTTCACCTGATCGGTTCACCTGTAGCTGAATTTCAACGGCCAAGACTCGAAGCTCCAACCTGTCTCCTCACCCGGCCCGCACCAAGATCCAACCGACCGCACCAAGATCTAACCGACCGGTTCATACTGACTGGGTGAAACCCCCGCATCGTGCTGTAATTTTGTGAAGCGGCTCACCCGACCGGTTGACTTGTCAACCGATCGGGTGTCGTTTTCTATAAATAGAACCCTAGGTTTCCCAGATTCGGGAGTTGGTTATTTTTTACTGTTTTCTTCATTTTGTGACGGCTGTAGTTTTCCTGTTTTTGTAAGTTTTCGGATCTTTGTAAAACTTTAGTATTATCTTAATTGCTCTACTACCTTCGCATTCCTATCGTCTGATTATGATTTTAACGGTTCATTTTCGTTTAGATCGCTTTTTAATGAATATTTGTGAGTAGTTCCCAAATCTGGGATTTTGGCGGAAACCCCTTCGGGGGCTCTTCCCGATGCATCCATAGGGTTAGAAAATCGATAGGGATTAGGAATCTAACGGTTACGCGGGGTGTTTTATTGTCATCGACGGAAAAAGACCGCCTTTGACCATTGGGCCAAGGGGGAATAAACTTGGCGGTTGACTCCCTAGCCATAGCTCACGTCCTTAGCGTAGATGCCAATCCTAGCGCGCGGGAGCGACAGGATGAGGCGTTGGGAGTTATCGTTGCGAGCTTAGTGCTCCCGGAATCGATCAGTGTTAATGGACACGGGAGTGCCCACTGATCGAACCCGGAAAGTCCGGTGTATCATCATGGGCACCGACCGGAATATCGGGCCCATGGGATGCCGGTACCACTTTCAGAGGCAACGTCTCACCATCAGACCCTAATTCCGATCGCCATCCTACCCGTAGGCCGTATCGGTGAGAGTCGCTCGTTGGAGTGGAAACCAAAGTCCCGGGTTTATTTTCTTATTGTTCATACCTTGCATTCCTTTACCGTGACAACCCATCAACCGATCCAGGCTAGCTCACCCACGGGGTGATTTCGGTCCTCCTTGACACAAGCACATCCTAGCCTCTATGTGTTTGACCCCCAAGCCACACTACAACACCGTGCGCTTGCGGTTACAAATATCTAAACCCTCACGCGGGTCCCCCGGCCATTTGCGACTCGCAAACCGGGGGCACGTCAAGTTTATGGCGCCGTTGCCGGGGAGGCAACGTGCTTGTTATTTTAGGATCTCTTGAACCCTAGTGTCTAGCTCTTATCCCTACCTCGCGATAATTTTCGCATTCTTCTTTTTCCTTTTTATTTTCTTCTTTTTATTTCTTATCTTATCTGTCTCTCTCCCACTTGTCGCTTCACGGGTGTTTGTTGTTTTTCATGCGCATGAGTTCAAGAAGTCTCGACGACTTGATCCCCGTTGATCCAGAGATTAACGCCACCCTTAGGCGTTTGGCCGTCGAGAAGCGAAGAAGAGAGGATCCTGAAGCCATGGAGGAGAACACCCCGCCTCGCAAGTCCCTGTTGGAGTACTCGATGCCATCTATCGAGTCCACTTCCGCTATCCGTTTTCCAGCTATTACGGCCCAAAGCTTCGAGCTAAAGCCGTCTTTGGTGACATGGATCCAGCCGGATCAGTTTTTGGGTGCACCCATAGAGAGCCCGATCGAGCATCTAGACTCCTTCTTGAAGAAATGTGACACCTTCCAGATTAACGGTGTCACAACTGAGGCGATCTGACTGAAGCTGTTCCCCTTCTCCTTGGGAGACAAGGCCAAGCTGTGGCTTAGGGGGAAGGACCCAAATACATTCAACACCTGGGAGAAGCTCTCCAATGCTTTCCTGACAAAGTTCTTTCCTCCGGGGAAGACCATGAAGCTGAGGAGTGTGTAACGGTCTGTTTTCGTTGTACGTTGTTCGTGCACGTGCTTTTGGCCATGCACATGTTTATTTTAGACTTTATTTGATTGTGAACACTTTTGTGTGATATGCCGTTGTGAACGTCTCTGAGAGTATTAAATAGTGGCACTATCTTGGAATGACATTTCTCGAGTCGTTTTTCCACAATTTAATCTTACTCGTTGAGACGTGACGATTTTCACTTTTGACGGGAGACGTTTCTATTTTTAGTTTCGTCGTCCGACGTAGAAATTGAGATCCGTCTTCTTAGTTAGCTCACTTTCGTCATCACGATCACCCCGATATTTATTTTATAATTTTTGGAGTTTATTTGACCACTTTTATATTTTTAACAGGGTTTATAATATTTTTAATAATTAATTTTTAAATTATTTTCGGCCAAATAAAATTTATTTGAGTTTTAAACGTATTAAAGAATTTTTGTGCTAATTTCTAGCTCATTTGGACCGCATCAAATCCTTGTGTGAGTTGGAGAAGTTGAGATTCAAATTTTAAATATTTTTGAACTTCTAATACTATTAGATTTAGCCCTAGACCAAGTCAACACATCTACACTATATAAACAACCCCTAGGAAGACCTATTTTTGCAAGAAATTAACCCTAGCCTCTTCCAAAACTCAAATTTGACGTTGCGACGATTCGTCGCAACGTTGCAACGAACAGCTGCTGCACGACCGAGAAAACCAAGGCCGTTCCCGCGCTCCGACCGCTAGCCAACACCGCACCAAGCCCCATCCGCACCCCGCTGCTGCCGCCCGCTCCGTTCTCCCGCATCGCCCCGTGCCTGACCGAGGCGCCCGCCCGCATCGCCCGCTCGCCGCTTTGTTGCAACGTTGCAAACGTTGCAACGCTCTGTCGCCCGCACCGACCGGCCCGCTCCTCCGCACCGACCGAGAGAACCAAGCCCCGCACCGACCGCAGCACCGCGTAGCCCGTTCCCCTGTGTCTGACCGAGCCAACCTCCCGCATTGGCTGTGTACGACCGAGAGCCATTCGTCGCAACCCCGCACCCGTCGCACCACATGCCACCGTGGGCCCCCCAAGTTCTCCAGAGGTATTGTGGGTCCCCCATAGGTCCCTAGGACTACTGTGGGCCCCACCTAGGTGCTTGCTCTTCGATGGTTTGCCGCGTACGACGTTGCGACACGCCGTAGCCCGTCGTCGCACGTGCTAGCTTTGGAATCTGGAACCGTTGCTCCGGTTGATGCTCTGAACTTTCTAGCGAGGAATCTAATTGGAATCTGGACTTGGAGCGCGATATTATTATTCCCACCCCCGGCGTCGCTACCCGACGCCGGTGTAGCTTTCACGTCGTGTTGAGGTAACGCTTTGCACCCCTAGGACCCCCAACCCAATTGCATGCTAATCAAGAATAAAATCAGTATTTTTTAAAGTATTTTAAATGTTTTAGCAATCACTAATCAAGATTAATAAAAACAGATGTAGGCCGGTGGACTTGTGCACGTAGGAATTGTGACTTTGGACTCGTTGGACGGTGTTTCTCTGACGTAATACTTGCAGGCAAGTGAAACTTTCCAAATCTTGCTTAGGGCCATGTTTTTAGGCCACTTCCTTGCTTTTAGCGTAAAAGAGACTAGTCACTGAAATGATAGCTGGCTAGACGTCTACTTGATCTAGTTTGACAACGAAACTAGATCTGTCACCTACTTGATCTAGCTTGACAACGAAGCTAGATCCAACCCTTTAAACTTGTTGTTCATGCATACTAAACTGTCACGTTTACTTTCCTTACCTGTACGCCTTACTACTTGCCATGTCATGTCATCCATGCATTGAATGTCGCACTCGTAGCACACGCTACAATACTTGTACTCGTACTTCCTTGTCCGGCTGGGTGCACCCCTACGCCATACTTGTTTAAAACACTTCCTGGCTCGTGATCCAGAAGCGGGCCTCATGTGTTGGTTGAAAACCAATGCCCGATACACGTGGAGGGGTAGGGATAAACGGTCACTTGAGCTTAGGAGTTGGCCCGCGCAGCCACTCTAGCCAAAAAGCGGAATCTCTGTGCACGAGGTTCTTACTTTACTTGTCTTGTACTTGTCTTATGAATGATTCATGCCATGTTTAAATGTCATGCTCGTACCTTACTTTACTTTACTTTACTTGTTGCACCCATTACTTTAACCGCCATGTCATTGCATCATGCTAGAACTGCTAGGTTGCTTTACTTTTACCTACTTTCAGTTTCCTTGCACAAGTCTTCCAGACTTGCTGACATGTGCCCCTTGCTCTTTTGGGTGTCACATGTTAAACCCTGAGCCAGAGACAGTTGTTGAGGACGAGGTGTTTGCTGACGCTGAGCCCGAGCCTACGTTCGTTGAGGAGTTCGAGGACACCGGAGACCAGTCTTAGAGACTGTTGAGTTGCTTTTGCTTTAGGTTGTTGTTAGTTGTCGGTGCTTGCACCATTACTTTGTTTTCGTACTTTGTACTTTTGTTGGTCATGCTGGGGCCTCTTTTAGACTCTTTTATTTTTTCCTGGTGGCTTTTTCTGCGATGTTGAGATTTATTATTATGGATATTCTGAGATGTTTCTTTTGTCTCTTTTCATTATTATTATCTTTGTTTCGTTTCGTGTTGCAAGGACCTACAGTTTAAATTTGATTGACGCTTATCAGACTTGCAGCTTTGTAGCTTCAAGTTTGAGCGGACCTTCTCACGCTTCACCTCCACGTTTTTGGGAAGCGGGGCGTGACAGGTTTTGTTGGTGGCCCATGCAAGTCATATCTTGCGATTGCAAAATAATGGAACAACGATAATAAACGGAATGTCCATTAAATAAATTGCAACATCCAAGTCATTAAGCTTTGAGTCTAATTTGTTTGCTCGTTTTCTATGTCATTAGATGGCTGGACGACGACAGACCCAATCTGGCAGTGGGCCCAATCGTGCTGAGGTACCGGATAGGGAGCCCACCAATGCTGAGATCATGAGGATGATGCATCAGATGATGCAGGTGCAGCAGGGCATGCTCCAGAACACTCAGAGTGATCCTCGCCACGAGCCAGGAGCGAAGCAGTTTCGGGAGTTGGGCCCGACGTACTTTGATGGATCTGAAGGACCGTTGGCTGCAGAGGAGTGGATCAGGAACACCGAGGATAATCTGAAGATGTCGAAGGTCAACCCGACTGGATGGGTTGATCTGGCGAAGAAGAAGCTTAAGGATAATGCCCGAAATTGGTGGGATGCAGAGGAGGAGTTGTTGGTGAGCCATATACCTTGGGCTACTTTCAAATCCAGGTTCGACGAGGAGTACTTTCCGAAGGCTGCTAGGAGGGAGATGTTGCAGTGCTTCATTGAGCTGAAGCAGGGGAATCTGACGGTGGACCAGTACCACCAGGAGTTTACTAGATTGAGTCGCTTCGCGTCGAAGATGGTAGAGGATGCTGAGGAGAAGGCCCAGAGGTTTCTGCAGGGTCTTTCTCTAGACTTGCAGAGTCTGATGTCTATGACGGACATGGAGTCATATCAGAAGTTACTGGTAGCTGCTCGGAGACAGGAGAGGATTGCGAAGCAGACGAGAGGACTGATTTCTGGAGCTGGGAAGAGGCCTATGGAGCAGGTCAGAGGAGTGGTTAGGCCTGGGACTAGGCCTAATCAGCCGGTGCAGTTCAAGAGGCCAGGTGTGCCTCCTCAGAAGACTTGCCATTTTTGTGGCAAGACCGGGCATATCAAGGATCAGTGTAGGAAGATGTTGGGACAGTGCCTGATTTGTGGAGATCCTACTCATGCTATGAAGGAGTGCCCGAAGTCTAAGCTACCTTGGAAGGAACCAGTCACAGCACAGCCGTTGCAGCAGAGAGCACCTGTACATGCAGGTCGTGGAGCACCTCTCGCTCCTCAGAGGCAGGCTTTTCAGCAGGCCATGCAGCCGAGGAGGCAGGCTTACCTGATGACGGCAGTGGAGAGCGAGGCAGTGGATGAGGTTATCGCAAGTAACTCTCAAACTAGTTGTTTCCTTCCTTAGATGGTTTTGATTGTTAGCTTATGTTTGTTTGATCGTATATGATTGTTTGTTAGAATATGGTTTGATTGTTAGATTGTTTGTTAGGTGTGATTTTAGTGTGCACATTTCCTGCACGAGTCCTCTTTGACTCAGGTGCATCGATATGCATTATTTCTCGGAGCTTCGTGGAGAAGCATTCCTTGACGACTTCCCCTCTTCCCAAGAGTTGGAATATTGTTACAGGAAATGGCGTGATCTCGGTGCATCGTGGGTGCAATTCTTGCCCTTTGGTGGTCTGTGGACATGAGCTTTACGCTGACTTTATTGTCCTCATCATCAACTACGATGCAGTGCTTGGAATGGATTGGCTTCCGAGCTTCTATGCTACGATCGATTGTCGGAGGAAGAAGGTGGTGTTCGAGATTCCCAGACATCCAGTGTTTGAGTTCAGTCGTGGTAGCAGTTCGCTTGGTCCTGTCAGGTTTCGGGCCAAGCCGGTGGAGATTGTTGCTATACAGATGGAGCAGGATAGACCAGCTGTGGTACACGAATTCGACGACGTCTTCCCCGAGGAGATGTCTGGACTGTCGCCCGATCGAGCTCTCGAGTTTTCGATCGATCTTGTGCCGGGAGCGCAGCCTATTTCGAAGGCGCCATATCGGATGGCTCCAGCAGAGTTGGAGGAGTTGCGTAGACAACTGGATGAGCTTCTTCAGAAGGGTTACATCAATCCTAGTGTGTCTCCGTGGGGAGCACCGGTGTTGCTGGTAAAGAAGAAGGATGGTTTGCGTCGCATGTGTGTGGATTACCGGGAGCTGAATGCTATGACTATCAAGAATAAATACCCCTTACCTCGGATAGATGACATCTTTGATCAGCTCGGAGGATCGAGGGTGTTCTCTAAGTTGGATTTGAGAAGTGGCTACCATCAGCTTAAGGTGAAGAAGGACAACATCCTGAAGACAGCTGTCAGGACGAAGTATGGTCACTACGAGTTCGTGGTTATGCCATTTGGTGTAACCAATGCACCCGCAGTCTTTATGAACCTGATGAATCTGGTCTTCTACGACTTTCTAGACAAGTTCGTCGTCATCTTCATTGACGATATTCTGATCTATTCAAAGTCGGAGGAAGAGCATGCATCGCACTTGAGGACAGTGTTGGAGATCTTGAGGAAGCATCGTTTGTCTGCTAAGTATTCCAAGTGCGAGTTCTGGCTGGATAGAGTTGCCTTTCTCGGGCATGTGGTGTCTGGTGATGGAATTTCTGTGGATCCCGAGAAGATTGTGGCTATCATAGAGTGGCCGGTTCCGCAGTCGGCGTCTGAGATCCGGAGCTTCCTTGGACTTGCAGGATATTACCGATGTTTCATTAAGGACTTTTCCCTGATTGCTGAGCCGATGACCAGACTGACGCGAAAGGATGTGCCATATGTTTGGTCTGATGAATGCGAGAAGGCTTTTGGTATTCTAAAGGAAAGATTGACGACTGCCCCGCCCCTGTACTTGCTGTGCCTGATCGGAGTGGAGGATTCGAGATCTTTTGTGATGCCTCTGGCAAGGGTCTTGGATGTGTGTTGCATCAACATGGGCATGTGGTTGCGTATGCTTCTCGTCAGCTTAAGGCTCATGAGAAGAATTATCCGACACATGATTTGGAGTTGGCTGCTGTTGTGTTTGCGCTGAAAATTTGGAGGCACTTCCTGCTGAGTGAGAAGGTGAAGATCTTCACTGATCACAAAAGCTTGAAGTATATCTTTACACAGAAGGAGCTCAACATGCGACAGCGTCGATGGTTGGAGCTCATGGCAGACTATGAGATTCATTTGCAGTATCACCCCGGCAAGGTGAATGTGGTTCCGGATGCGCTGAGCAGACTTCCAGCGGTGATGATATTGACCTCGCAGTGGAGATTGCAGCAGGATTTTTGCGAGACTGGTATCGAGATTATTCTTTATGGAGAGACCTCTTCGTTGATGAGCATGCAGATACAGTCGACGATCGTGGATAAGATCAAGGCTGGACAGGCTGGGGATGCTAAGCTGGTGAAGATTCGGGAGCAGGTGGAAGCCGGTTTGCAGACTGACTTTTTGATTCACGAGGATGGTTCATTGAGATTTGGAGCCAAGTTGTGTGTGCCAGCTGGAGACATCAGAGAGGAATTATTGGTGGAGGCACACAGTTCGCCGTATTCTGTGCATCCTGGTGGCACCAAGATGTACAAGGATCTCCGTCTGAACTTTTGGTGGCATGGTATGAAGAGGAGTGTGGCTCGGAGTGTAGCCAAGTGTTTGGTTTGCCAACAAGTAAAGGCGGAGCATCAGCGTACAGCAGGGTTGCTACAACCGCTTCCGATTCCGGAGTGGAAGTGGTAGCACATCACTATGGATTTCGTGACTGGACTACCTCGGAGTCCGAAGCAGAACGACGCAATTTGGGTGATTGTAGACCAATTGACCAAATCCGCGCACTTTATTTTCTTCCGAGTGGGACAGTCTACTGAGACGCTAGCGAGGAGATACATGAAGGTAAATACGTTTACTCTCCGTTTCTATTTCCTTTTCCTAGTTTAGATAGTGATGTAACGTGAATCATGCAGGAGATCGTACGACTTCACGGAGTCCCCGTGAGTATCGTGTCGGACAGAGACACGAGATTCACATCTCAGTTTTGGCAGAGTCTGCAGAAGAGCTTGGGTACGAGTCTGAGTTTCAGCACGGCGTACCACCCGCAGACGGATGGCCAGTCCGAGAGGACGATTCAGATTTTGGAGGATATGTTGCGAGTGTGCATGCTGGACTTTAAGGGATCTTGGGAGGATCATCTCCATCACGTTGAGTTTGCCTACAATAACAGCTACCAGGCGAGTATTGGAATGGCGCCTTTCGCCGCGCTATATGGAAAGAAATGTCGATCGCCACTGAGCTGGGATGACATTGGAGATCAGGAGCTGTTAGGACCGGAGATGATCGTGGAGGTCGTGGATGTTGTGAGGAACATTCGGGAGAAGCCAAGGATTGCGCAGGACCGTTTCAAGCACTGGGCAGATGCTAAACGGAGGCCTTTGGAGTTTCAGCCTGGAGATCATGTCTTCCTGAAGATTTCTCCGAACCGCGGAGTTATTCGATTTGGGAAGAGAGGCAAACTGAGTCCGAGGTACATTGGGCCGTTTGATGTTCTGGAGAGAGTTGGAGCTGTGGCTTATCGCTTGGCGTTGCCACCGTCGCTTGTGGGAGTTCATGACGTATTTCACGTATCTCAGTTACGTCGATACGTTAGTGATCCATCCCACGCTGTGGATTTCTCGGAGATTACGGTTCGTCCGGATCTGTCTTATGATCAGCAGCCAGTTGAGATTCTGGATCGTCGACAGAAGCAGCTGAGGAATAAGACCGTCGACTTGGTTCGAGTGCAGTGGCGTCACGGTTCCCCTGGTGAGTCTACCTGGGAACGTGAGGATGAGATGAGAGAGCGCTTTCCGCACCTTTTCCCGAGCAGTGCTTGATGTTGATTCCGAGGACGGAATCATTTCTAAGGTGGGGAGGATGTAATGGTTTGTTTTCGTTGTACTTTGTTCATGCACGTGCTTTTGGCCGTGCACGTGTTTATTTTAGACTTTATTTGATTGTGAACACTTTTGTGTGATATGCCGTTGTGAACGTCTCTGAGAGTATTAAATAGTGGCACTATCTTGGAACGACATTTCTCGAGTCGTTTTTCCACAATTTAATCTTACTCGTTGAGACGTGACGATTTTCACTTTTGACGGGGGATGTTTCTATTTTTAGTTTCGTCGTCCGACGTCGAAATTGAGATCCGTCTTCTTAGTTAGCTCACTTTCGTCATCACGATCACCCCGATATTTATTTTATAATTTTTGGAGTTTATTTGACCATTTTTATATTTTTAAAAAGGTTTATAATATTTTTAATAATTAATTTTTAAATTATTTCGGCCAAATAAAATTTATTTGAGTTTTAAACGTATTAAAGAATTTTTGAGCCAATTTCCAGCTCATTTGGACCGCATCAAATCCTTGTGTGAGTTGGAGAAGTTGAGATTCAAATTTTAAATATTTTTGAACTTCTAATCCTATTAGATTTAGCCCTAGACCAAGTCAACCCATCTACACTATATAAACAACCCCTAGGAAGACCTATTTTCGCAAGAAATTAACCCTAGCCTCTTCCAAAACTCAAATTTGACGTTACGACGATTCGTCGCAACGTTGCGACGAACAGCTGCCGCACGACCGAGAAAACCAAGGCCGTTCCCCCGCTCCGACCGCTAGCTAACCCCGCACCAAGCCCCGTCCGCACCCCGCTGCTGACGCCCGCTCCGTTCTCCCGCATCGCCCCGTGCCTGACCGAGGCGCCCGCCCGCATCGCCCGCTCGTCGCTTCGTTGCAACGTTGCAAACGTTGCAACGCTCTGTCGTCCGCACCGACCGGCCCACTCCTCCGCACCGATCGAGAGAACCAAGCCCCGCACCGACCGTAGCCCGCATAGCCCGTTCCCCTGTGTCTGACCGAGCCAACCTCCCGCATTGGCTGTGTACGACCGAGAGCCATTCATCGCAACCCCGCACCCGTCGCACCACGTGCCACCGCGGGCCCCCCAAGTTCTCCAGAGGTATTGGGGTCCCCCATAGGTCCCTAGGACTACTGTGGGCTCTACCTAGGTGCTTGCTCTTCGAGGGTTTGCCACGTACGACGTTGCGACACGTCGTAGCCCGTCGTCGCACGTGCTAGCTTTAGAATCTGGAACCGTTGCTCCGGTTGATGCTCTGAACTTTCCAACGAGGAATCTAATTGGAATCTGGACTTGGAGCGTGATATTATTATTCCAACCCCCGGCGTCGCTACCCGACGCCGGTGTAAATTTCACGTCGTGTTGAGGTAACGCTTTCCACCCCTAGGACCCCCAACCCAATTGCATGCTAATCAAGACTAAAATCAGTATTTTTTAAAGTATTTTAAATGTTTTAGCAATCACTAATCAAGATTAATAAAAACGGATGTAGGCCGATGGACTTGTGCACGTAGGAATTGTGACTTTGGACTCGTTGGACGGTGTTTCTCTGACGTGATACTTGCAGGCAAGTGAAACTTGCCAAATCTTGCTTAGGGCCATGTTTTTAGGCCACTTCCTTGCTTTTAGCGTAAAAGAGACTAGTCAGTGAAATGATAGCTGGCTAGACGCCTACTTGATCTAGTTTGACAACGAAACTAGATCAGTCACCTACTTAATCTAGCTTGACAACGAAGCTAGATCCAACCCTTTAAACTTGTTGTTCATGCATACTAAACTGTCACGTTTACTTTCCTTACCTGTACGCCTTACTACTTGCCATGTCATGTCATCCATGCATTGAATGTCGCACTCGTAGCACACGCTACAATACTTGTACTCGTACTTCCTTGTCCGGCTAGGTGCACCCCTACGCCATACTTGTTTAAAACACTTCCTGGCTCGTGATCCAGAAGCGGGCCTCATGTGTTGGTTGAAAACCAATGCCCGATACACGTGGAGGGGTAGGGATAAATGGTCACTTGAGCTTAGGAGTTGGCCCACGCAGCCACTCTAGCCAAAAGGCGGAATCTCTATGCACGAGGTGCTTACTTTACTTGTCGTGTACTTGTCTTGTGAATGATTCATGCCATGTTTAAATGCCATGCTCGTACCTTACTTTACTTTACTTTACTTGTTGCACCCATTACTTTAACCGCCATGTCATTGCATCATGCTAGAACTGCTAGGTTGCTTTACTTTTACCTACTTTCAGTTTCCTTGCACAAGTCTTCCAGACTTGCTGACATGTGCCCCTTGCTCTTTTGGGTGTCACATGTTAGACCCTGAGCCAGAGACAGTTGTTGAGGTTGAGGTGTTTGCTGACGCTGAGCCCGAGCCTACATTCGTTGAGGAGTTCGAGGACACCGAAGACCAGTCTTAGAGACTGTTGAGTTGCTTTTGCTTTACGTTGCTGTTAGTTGTCGGTGCTTGCACCATTACTTTGTTTTCGTACTTTGTACTTTTGTTGGCCATGCTGGGGCCTCTTTTAGACTCTTTTATTTTTGCCTGGTGGCTTTTTCTGCGATGTTGAGATTTATTATTATGGATATTCTGAGATGTTTCTTTTGTCTCTTTTCGTTATTATTATCTTTGTTTCGTTTCGCGTTGCAAGGACCTGCAGTTTAAATTTGAATGACGCTTATCGGACTTGCAGCTTTGTAGCTTCAAGTCTGAGCGGACCTTCTCACGCTTCGCCTCCACGTTTTTGGGAAGCGGGGTGTGACAGAGTGAGATCTCCTCCTTCTCCCAGGCCAGCCACGAGTCCTTGCATGAGGCTTGGACAAGATACAAGGAGATGCAGAGAAGACGTCCCCACCATGAGCTCCCCAAATGGTAGATTATAAATCTGTTTTATAATGGGCTGAGGGACGATTTAAAGTCTTTCATGGACGCAGCGGCTGGAGGGTCCTTCATGTCAAGAAGCGAAGAAGATGCCGGGCAAATTTTGAAAAATATGGCATCCAACAATGAACGATGGTGTGACGAGAGAGCCACACCAAGGTCTGGGGGCATCCATAGAGTGGAAGACGTCGACAAATTGTCAAGCAAATTTGACTTGCTATCGACCCAGATCTCCGCATTGATGGTAGGCGCCGGTGGCACCGGTACACAACAGATTGCTGCGGTAGAATCCGAAGTTTTTGGGGAATTCGAAGGTGGTGACGTCTCACCACCGTTGGATCAGGCGAGCGCATTGTTTTACAATCCTACGGGGAATGCGCCATTTCCACCACGGACCAACTCAAACCCCGCCTACTCTTCCAACAACCAGAATCATCCGAACCTTAGTTACCGGGCACCCTACCAACAACCGGCTCAACAACAACAGCAGATATATCAGCCGGCTAGGCCCCAGCAGCAGTTTTAGCAGCAGCAATATCAGCAACAACCTCCACCACAGTACCAACAATATGCCCCTAGGAATCAGCAGCCCGCCCAGCAGCAATACGGCCAACAGGGGGCCATTTCTCCGGTTGAGTCCCTCTTGACTCAATACATAGCCAACCAGGAGAAAATCAATCTGAAGCTGGAGATGGGACAAAGAGTACTCACAGATCAGGTGACCCTGCTGGGGTTGTAAGTGGCGAACCTGCAAAGACCTCAGAATTTATTACCGCCACAACCTGAGGTGAATCCTAGGGGGGTAAATCGGACCTTGGCACTCACACATGAACATGAAAACGTGTCCGCCATCGTCTTGAGGAGCGGGACACAAATTCCTACTAGAGCACCGCCCAAAGAACCGGAAGCACCACTGGCCGTCGAGCGGCCAATTGAAAAAGCTAATGACGACGGTGCCCCGTCGCCAAAAATTGTGGCTCCGGAGGGAACCCCCGAAGAAGAGAAGAAGAAAGAGGAAGGGAATTTGAAGGTATTCAAGCCCGTTGTGCCTTTCCCACAACGGCTCGCCAAAGCCAAAATCGATGAGAAGTATGGCAAATTCTTTGCCATGGTGAAAGATATGAGTTTGCAAATCCCCTTCCTCGAGGCCATAGAGAAGATCTCCTCCTATGCTAAATTCTTGAAAGACTTGGTGACACGGGTATCTAGAAAAGAAAAGGTCATGTTAACGGCGGAGTGCAGCGCACTCATTCAGCGTGCAAATCCGCCCAAGCTCAAGGATCCAGGAAGTTTCTCCATCCCTTGCTCTATCGGGGAAGTGCAAATCCATAGGGCGCTCGTCGATCTTGCTGAAAGCGTCAGTTTAATGCCCCTATCGTTGTACAAGAGAATAGGGATGGGAGACTTAGAGCCCACCGGCATGACATTACAACTTGCTGACTGTTCGGTCAAGTATCCGGTGGGAGTAGTGGACGACCTCCCAGTCGATGTGAAAGGGGTGCATGTTACAGTCGATTTTGTGGTGATGGACATACCGGAAGACAAGCATACCCCAATTATTCTTGGACGACCCTTTATGGCAACCGTCGGAGTGTTGATAGACGTAAAGAACGGGAAGCTTTCCCTGAATGTGGGCCAAGAAAGTGTCAAATTTGACTTGGGCTTGTCGATGAAACATCCGAACCCCCCGGACGATCCTAGTATCAATGTATTGGAGAATGAAGAAGAAAAAGCTATTGAAACGAGTGCATGGGAAGTGTTCTCGAGGAATCCCCCCGATAGCTTGGGGGACCTTGGAGAGCAAGTTAGCTCCCCTAAGAATGGAGTGTCTAATGAGGCGGTCGCGCGACATATGATCCCTCCCGGATTCCCTAAGTCTCCTCCCACGAGGAGAAAAGGAAAAGAACCCATGGACCTCACTGGCGATGAGGTCCAGATCCTGAAAAAGACGACGGTGTACGCCAATTTGAGGGAGAAGCCCCCGGATCCTGTGAAAAAAGGGAGGGTAGTCGAGCAAATCTTTTTACAGCCGCCGACTACACCAATAGCCACAACTTCTGGAGCTGAAGAGATGCCGGATTTTGGGCATCACCCGTATCACCCACCATGAAAATCATCAACGGGCGTCGAGCTAAACGACGTTAAACAAAAGCGCTTGATGGGAGGCAACCCATGTTCTAAACTTTTTCTTTGTTTTTAGGACTTTTTTCTACTTTATTTTTATTTATTTTTATTAGTAAATCCAGCCGAAACAGCTTCTGTGAAGGAACTTAGGCGATTTTTGGGTTTTTGCAGAAAACAAGGCCTCAACCGACCGGGTGATAACTCACCCGATCGGTTGGGATGTATCAGCTAACAGCCGTGTCTGTCACAAAATGAACCGACCGGGTGAAGAAAGAAGTGACCGGGTGAGCAGACCGAGTGACCTGGGGGAGACTCTCAGAAAAATTTCAGTATTAACGAACCGACCGGGTGATAATATGCCAGACAGGTTGAGGGTGTAACGACTGCTTTTCATGTATCTGGATTTATTATAATATAATATATGTTTTGGTGGATTTTCTCCTCATGTGTGGTTTTCGTCTCCGTAGCTTTCATTTTCGATCGATTCGTCGTATTTTCTCGTTTCTTCCTTAGGGTCGTCGTTTTCGAGGTATGTCATTCGTGATGGACTTCATAACGGTCGTATCTTACTATTAGATCAAGCCTAGGAGTCTTAGGAATCGATCCCGGGGCCCCGCGCTCCGTATCGGAACTTTTTGTGCTCATTAGCCGATATAAGAAGGGGCACCGACCGACTAGATGACGATCCAGTCGGTCGGCAATCCTTCTTGGACCGACTAGTTGGCTTTCTAAATTTCTCAGGAGTTACTGTTTATCGTTAGTCGGTCTAAGAACGTTGGTTGAACGATTAGGTTGCAAACTAGTCGGTCAGCAATGCTTCTTTAACCGACTAACACATCATCTAAATTTTAGTATCAATACTGTTCACTCTTAGTCGGTCTAAGAACGTTCATCGACCGACTAGATGCTAAACTAGTCGGTCAGTATTTGTTCATGGACCGACTAATTCTAAATCCTATTTTCGTTCAGGAGTTATTGTTTGCACTTAGTCGGTCTGCGTTGGTCGACCGACCGACTAGTTGCCAAACTAGTCGGTCAGTGGTTGCTCTTTGACCGACTAACCTGTGTTGAAACCCTAATTTCTGGGCAGCCGCCAGCCCATCCTATTTAAACCCAACCCAAACATTTTCTTCTTCCTCAACACGACCCAAAACCCTAAAATCTTCCCCATTGAGCCCCCATCTTCCTCCAAGCTTCATTCCTTCATTCCAAGCCCTAAATCCATCATCCAAACCATCCATTCACTCTATCTACCTCTCATCTTCCCCAAAATCTCATCAAATCCATCAAAATCCCCAAATCCCCCAAAACCCTAGTTTCCCCAAACTTCCCCAATCTTTTCCAGATCTGATCCTAGGGTTCTCCGGAGTGTTTCTTCCGCCTCCTCTCGGTAAGAAATCGATCTGCCGTTGTTTTCATAACCTATTTATATTTTTATGAAACCCTAATAAAATTTCATGTTGTTTGATGTTTGTTCCCCCATAACAGCGATTTCCCCGTAGATTGGCATCCGTGTGACGAAGTGGTCGTCATCCCCGGTGCTAGGCAAGTGAAACTTGCTACTTATGGTTTAGGCCATGTTTTGGGCCATTTGCTTGTTGTAGGCGTAAAAGAGGCTAGGCGACGAAATGATACTCGCCTAGGCGCAAATTGGGGAATTAGCTTGACAACGAAGCTAATTCCGACATTTAGCATGTTGCACAATTACCATGTCATGTTTACTTTCCTTTAACGGTACGCAAATTAAATGTCATGACATTGCATTCTTTTGGTGATCCCGTGATTGCGTAGCATCGCTACAATACTTGTGTTCCTGGCTCGTGACCAGAAGCGAGCATAATGAGTTGCTAACCTCAACGCTCGATATTGAATTGTGAACTAAGAAACAAGCTCCCGTGCGGGGCAACCCTGGCTCACTAGCTGGGCTCATGTACAGGGACCCTGGCTTGTTTACGTGTGGGATGGGGTAAGGGTTAAGCGGCCATTCAACTGGGGGTCTATTTGATCAACAACTGCAGTTGTAAGGCGTAAACTCTGGGGTGGGGTAGTGTTTAGTGCCGATCGGTGTGAATGATGTACCATTCAGCTGAAGGGCGTAAACATCTACAAACAACAGTGAAACGTGAATTGTGTTTAGTGCCGATCGGTGTGAATGATGTACCATTCAGCTGAAGGGCGTATACACCTACAAAACAATGTGAATTGATTGAGAATGTTAGTAGCTTGGCTACTCTTGTCTTGTCCCGATAATTGTACTCTTGTACTTATTGTTCATCATGTCTTAATTGTGCACTTATGTTACAACTGCCATGTCATGCATACTATAACTGCTAGGTTGCTAGTTGCCTTACTTTCAGTTTCCTTGCCCAAGTCTTTTAGACTTGCTGACATGTGCCCCTTTACTCTTTTGGGTGACACATGTTAGATCCTGAGCCTGAGTACCTTGTTAAGGACGAGGTGTTTGCTGACGCCGAGCCCGAGCCTGTGTTTGACGGGGAGTACGTGGACACTGGGGACCAGTCCTAGTGTCTTCGTTGTGTTTTACTTTTGTTAGACAGTTGTTTTGTTATCGGTGCGTAGCACCCATACTTTGTTATGTCGTTGCTTTTGTTGGCCTTGTTCTGGGCCTTTAGACTCTTTTGTTTTAGCCTGGTGGCTTTTCTAGATGTTGAACTTATTTTCATGTTGGACAATTTTTGAGATGTGAGATTTTATTTCAGTCTCTCCTTGTATTATTATTGTTGTTCCGTTGGGGTTACAGGGACCTGCTTATTTATTGACGCTTATCGGGTTTGGGGCTTCACATCTCCACTCTCGTGCGGACCTTTTCATGTCTCGCCTCCATTTTAGGGAAGCGGGTCGTGACAGGTTTTGTTGGTGGCCCATGCAGGTCTTTCTGTAACTTCGATTTTTGGAATGACGATAATAATATTAGAATGTCCAATAAATTAAGTTCGACGTCCGAGTCGCAAGCTATGAGTCTAATCTGATTCGTTCTTTGTGTCATTAGATAGCAGGAAGGCGTTTCACCCGTGGTGGGGGTAGTGGTGCGCTCCCTCATGATGAGGAGCCTGAGCGGGAACCCACCAGCGGTGAGATGATGCAGATGATGCTCCAGATGATGCAAGTGTAGCAGGGCGTGCTTCTGCAAGTCCAGAATGCTCCACTTGCTCGAGCTGCCCGGGCTCTTCCGGATGCCCCTCGCTCTGAGCCAGGAGCGAAGCAATTTCGGGAGCTGGGTCCCGTATATTTTGATGGTTCTGAGGGTCCTCTGGCTGCCGATGAGTGGATTCGGAACATTGAGGACAATCTGAAGATGGCCAAGATCACCCCGGCTGGATGGGTTGATTTGGCGAAGAGGCAACTCAAGGATAATGCTCGGAATTGGTGGGATGCGAAAGAGAAGATGTTGGTGGAGCCGATAGCTTGGGCTACCTTCAAGGCCAGATTTGAGGGTGAGTTCTTTCCGAAAGCTGCCAGGGAGGAGATGCTGCAGCGTTTTATCGATTTGAAGCAAGGGAACTCGTCGGTGGACATGTATCACCAAGAGTTCATGAGGCTGAGTCGGTTTGCACCGAAGATGGTGCAGGACGCTGAGGAAAGAGCTCAGAGGTTCCTGCAGGGACTTGCTTCGGAGCTCCAGAGTTTTGTGACCTCCTCTGATCGGGAATCTTATCAGAAGGTTCTAGTAGCAGCCAAGAGGCAGGAGCTACTCGTGAACCAGAGGAGAGGGTCTGTTGTTGGTGCTGGGAAGAGGCCTGTGGAACAGGCGAGAGCTGTGGTTAGACCTGGATTCAGGCCTAATCAGTCTGCTCAGTTTAAGAGGCCGGGAGGGCCTATTCTGAAGTCTTGCCATTTCTGCGGCAAGCCTGGCCACATCAAGGATCAGTGTAGAAAGTTTTTGGGCCAGTGTCTGGTTTGTGGTGATGCTTCTCATGTTGCGAAGGATTGTCGGCATGCGGGTCCACTGCGGAGGGCTCCTGTTGCAGCTCAGCCGTTGCAGCAGCGAGCGTCTGTTCCTGCTGGTCGTGGAGCAGCTCTTGTTCCGCAGAGGCAGGCTTTTCAGCAGGCTGTTCCGCCGAGGAGGCAGGCTTTTCTGATGACCGCTGCGGAGAGCGAGGCTGTGGATGAGGTTATCGCAGGTAATCCTCAATCTAGCTGTTACTTTCCTGGCTGGTTTTGATTGTTAGATTGTGTTGTTTGCTTGAACATGGTTGTTTGCTAGACTAGGGTTTGATTGTTAATTGATTGATTAGGTGTGGTTTTGGTTTGCACATTTCCTGCACGAGTCCTCTTTGACTCTGGTGCATCGATGTGCATTATTTCTCGGAGCTTCGTGGAGAGGCATTCCTTGTCGACGTCCACTCTTCCCCAGAGTTGGAATATCGTTACAGGGAATGGCGTGGTCTCGGTGCATCGTGGTTGCAATTCTTGCTCGTTGGTGGTCTGTGGACATGAGCTTTTTGCTGATTTTATTGTCCATGACATCATCAACTATGATGCAGTTCTTGGGATGGACTGGCTTGCGAGCTTCTATGCTACGATTGACTGTCGGAGGAAGAAGGATGATGTTCCGAAGACAGCGTTCAGGACGAAGTATGGACACTATGAGTTCGTGGTTATGCCTTTTGGCGTAACTAACGCGCCCGCAGTTTTCATGAATCTGATGAACCTGATTTTCTACGACTTTTTGGATAAGTTTGGCGTTATCTTTATTGACGACATTCTGATCTATTCGAAGTCGGAGGAAGATCATGCCTTGCACTTAAGGACGGTGTTGGAGATCTTGAGGAAGCATCGTTTGTATGCTAAGTTTTCGAAGTGCGAGTTTTGGCTGGATAGAGTTGCTTTTCTCGGGCATGTGGTGACTAGAGATGGTATTTCAGTGGATCCCGAGAAGATTCGGGCCATCAGGGAGTGGCCTGTTCCGTCGTCTGCGTCTGAGATTCGGAGTTTCCTTGGACTTGCTGGTTATTACCGGCGATTCATTAAGGATTTTTCTCGTATTGCTGAGCCGATGACCAGGTTGACGCGGAAGGATGTTGCTTTTGTTTGGTCGGATGATTGTGTGAATGCTTTTGGTGTTCTGAAGGAGAGGTTGACGACTGCCCCTATTCTGGTTGTGTCGGATCGCAGCGGTGGATTTGAGATCTTTTGCGATGCTTCTGGCAAGGGTCTCGGTTGTGTGTTGCATCAGCAAGGGCATGTTATGGCGTATGCGTCTCGTCAGCTTAAGGTTCATGAGAAGAATTACCCAACGCATGATTTGGAGTTGGCTGCCGTTGTGTTTGCTCTTAAGATTTGGAGGCACTTCCTGCTGAGTGAGAAAGTGAAGATTTTCACCGATCACAAAAGCTTGAAGTATATTTTCACTCAGAAGGAGCTCAACATGCGACAGCGTCGATGGCTGGAGCTTATGGCAGATTATGAGATTGATTTGCAGTTTCACCCTGGCAAGGTGAATGTGGTCCCAGATGCTTTGAGTAGGCTTCCCGCGGTGATGATTTTGACCTCGCAGTGGAGATTGCAACAGGATTTCTGTGAGTCTGGCGTGGAGATTGTTCTTCCTAGGGAGGCTTCGTCGTTGATGTACATGCAGGTACAGTCGACGATCGTGGATCGGATTAAGGCTGGCCAGGCTGAGGATCCGAAGCTGGTGAAGATTCGGGAGCAGGTGGAAGCCGGTCTGCGGACTGACTTTTTGATTCATGAGGATGGCTCGCTGAGGTTCAGAGCCAGGTTGTGTGTGCCATCTGGGGATATCAGAGAGGAGCTGATGGTGGAGGCACACAGTTCGCCGTATTCTGTGCATCCTGGTGGCACCAAGATGTACCAGGATCTTCGTCTGAATTATTGGTGGCATGGTATGAAGAGGAGCGTGGCTCGGAGTGTAGCCAAGTGCTTGGTTTGCCAGCAAGTGAAGGCGGAGCATCAGCGTACGGCCGGGTTGCTACAACCGCTTCCGATTCCGGAGTGGAAATGGCAACACATCACTATGGATTTCGTGACTGGACTACCTCGGAGTCCGAAGCAGAATGACGTGATTTGGGTGATCGTAGATTGATTGACCAAATCTGCGCACTTTATTCTGTTCCGAGTGGGACAGTCCACTGAGGCGCTAGCGAGGAGATATATGGAGGTAAAATTCTTTTACTCTCCGTTTTTATTTCCTTTTCCTAGTTGGGATAGTGATGTAACGTGAATCGTGCAGGAGGTTGTGCGACTTCATGGAGTCCCCGTGAGTATCGTGTCTGACAGAGACACGAGGTTCACATCTCAGTTCTGGCAGAGTTTGCAGAAGAGCTTGGGTACGCGTCTGAGTTTCAGCACGGCGTACCATCCGTAGACGGATGGCCAGTCTGAGAGGACGATTCAGATTTTGGAAGACATGCTGAGGGCGTGCATGTTGGATTTCATGGGTTCGTGGGAGGACCATCTACATTTGGTGGAGTTCTCTTACAACAACAGCTTCCAGGCGAGTATTGGCATGGCTCCTTTCGCCGCTCTTTATGGGAGGAAATGTCGATCGCCATTGAGTTGGGATGACGTTGGTGATCGGGAGTTGTTGGGACCTGAGATGATCGTGGAGGCCGTGGATATTGTCAGGAATATTCGGGAGAGGTTGAGAATTGCTCGGGACCGTTTTAAGCATTGGGCGGATGCTAAACGTCGTCCTTTGGAGTTTCAGCCGGGCGACCATGTGTTCTTGAAGATTTCCCCGAATCGTGGCGTGATTCGTTTCGGGAAGCGAGGGAAGTTGAGCCCGCGATACATTGGACCGTTTGACAGTTTGGAGAGGGTTGGCGAGGTAGCGTATCGCTTGGCCTTGCCGCCATCTTTGGAAGGAGTTCACAATGTTTTCCATGTGTCGCAGCTTCGTCGATACATTAGCGATCCGTCTCATGCTGTGGATTTTTCAGAGATTACCGTTCGCCCCGATATGACGTATGACCAGCATCCAGTGCAGATTCTGGACAGGCGTTAGAAGTCGCTTCGGAACAAGATTGTCAATCTTGTGAGGGTGATGTGGCGACACGGCTCACCTGGAGAGTCTACTTGGGAGAATGAGGATGAGATGCGAAAGCGTTTCCCACTTTTGTTTCCGGACTCGTGAGTATTTGGAAATTCCGAGGATGGAATTTTTCTTAAGTTGGGGAGGATGTAACGACTGCTTTTCATGTATCTGGATTTATTATAATATAATATATGTTTTGGTGGATTTTCTCCTCATGTGTGGTTTTCGTCTCCGTAGCTTTCATTTTCGATCGATTCGTCGTATTTTCTCGTTTCTTCCTTAGGGTCGTCGATTTCGAGGTATGTCATTCGTGACGGACTTCATAACGGTCGTATCTTACTATTAGATCAAGCCTAGGAGTCTTAGGAATCGATCCCGGGGCCCCGCGCTCCGTATCGGAACTTTTTGTGCTCATTAGCCGGTATAAGAAGGGGCACCGACCGACTAGATGACGATCCAGTCTGTCGGCAATCCTTCTTGGACCGACTAGTTGGCTTTCTAAATTTCTCAGGAGTTACTGTTTATCGTTAGTCGGTCTAAGAACGTTGGTTGACCGATTAGGTTGCAAACTAGTCGATCAGCAATGCTTCTTTAACCGACTAACACATCATCTAAATTTTAGTATCAATACTGTTCACTCTTAGTCGGTCTAAGAACGTTCATCGACCGACTAGATGCTAAACTAGTCGGTCAGTATTTGTTCATGGACCGACTAATTCTAAATCCTATTTTCGTTCAGGAGTTACTGTTTGCACTTAGTCGGTCTGCGTTGGTCGACCGATCGACTAGTTGCCAAACTAGTCGGTCAGTGGTTGCTCTTTGACCGACTAACCTGTGTTGAAACCCTAATTTCTGGGCAGCCGCCAGCCCATCCTATTTAAACCCAACCCAAACGTTTTCTTCTTCCTCAACACGACCCAAAACCCTAAAATCTTCCCCATTGAGCCCCCATCTTCCTCCAAGCTTCATTCCTTCATTCCAAGCCCTAAATCCATCATCCAAACCATCCATTCACTCTATCTACCTCTCATCTTCCCCAAAATCTCATCAAATCCATCAAAATCCCCAAATCCCCCAAAACCCTAGTTTCCCCAAACTTCCCCAATCTTTTCCAGATCTGATCCTAGGGTTCTCCGGAGTGCTTCTTCCGCCTCCTCTCGGTAAGAAATCGATCTACCGTTGTTTTCATAACCTATTTATATTTTTATGAAACCCTAATAAAATTTCATGTTGTTTGATGTTTGTTCCCCCATAACAGCGATTTCCCCGTAGATTGGCATCCGTGTGACGAAGTGGTCGTCATCCCCGGTGCTAGGCAAGTGAAACTTGCTACTTAGGGTTTAGGCCATGTTTTGGGCCATTTGCTTGTTGTAGGCGTAAAAGAGGCTAGGCGACGAAATGATACTCGCCTAGGCGCAAATTGGGGAATTAGCTTGACAACGAAGCTAATTCCGACATTTAGCATGTTGCACAATTACCATGTCATGTTTACTTTCCTTTAACGGTACGCAAATTAAATGTCATGACATTGCATTCTTTTGGTGATCCCGTGATTGCGTAGCATCGCTACAATACTTGTGTTCCTGGCTCGTGACCAGAAGCGAGCATAATGAGTTGCTAACCCCAACGCTCGATATTGAATTGTGAACTAAGAAACAAGCTCCCGTGCGGGGCAACCCTGGCTCACTAGCTGGGCTCATGTACAGGGACCCTGGCTTGTTTACGTGTGGGATGGGGTAAGGGTTAAGCGGCCATTCAACTGGGGGTCTGTTTGATCAACAACTGCAGTTGTAAGGCGTAAACTCTGGGGTGGGGTAGTGTTTAGTGCCGATCGGTGTGAATGATGTACCATTCAGCTGAAGGGCGTAAACATCTACAAACAACAGTGAAACGTGAATTGTGTTTAGTGCCGATCGGTGTGAATGATGTACCATTCAGCTGAAGGGTGTATACACCTACAAAACAATGTGAATTGATTGAGAATGTTAGTAGCTTGGCTACTCTTGTCTTGTCCCGATAATTGTACTCTTGTACTTATTGTTCATCATGTCTTAATTGTGCACTTATGTTACAACTGCCATGTCATGCATACTATAACTGCTAGGTTGCTAGTTGCCTTACTTTCAGTTTCCTTGCCCAAGTCTTTTAGACTTGCTGACATGTGCCCCTTTACTCTTTTGGGTGACACATGTTAGATCCTGAGCCTGAGTACCTTGTTAAGGACGAGGTGTTTGCTGACGCCGAGCCCGAGCCTGTGTTTGACGGGGAGTACGTGGACACTGGGGACCAGTCCTAGTGTCTTCGTTGTGTTTTACTTTTGTTAGACAGTTGTTTTGTTATCGGTGCGTAGCACCCATACTTTGTTATGTCGTTGCTTTTGTTGGCCTTGTTCTGGGCCTTTAGACTCTTTTGTTTTAGCCTGGTGGCTTTTCTGGATGTTGAACTTATTTTCATGTTGGACAATTTTTGAGATGTGAGATTTTATTTCAGTCTCTCCTTGTATTATTATTGTTGTTCAGTTGGGGTTACAGGGACCTGCTTATTTATTGACGCTTATCGGGTTTGGGGCTTCACAGCTCCACTCTCGTGCGGACCTTTTCACGTCTCGCCTCCATTTTAGGGAAGCAGGTCGTGACAGAGGGACAGGGTGAAAAACTCTGAGTTCTCGGGAAATCTGTGGAGCGACGAACCGATCGGTTGAGTTCTCAACCGATCGGGTCGCCTGTAGCGTTTCTTCAGCAAAAAATTTTCGACCTAATGTCAACCGATCGGGTGAAAACTCACCCGACCGGGTCGACTTAAAACCTATAAATAACCCCCCCCCCCCCCCCCCTCGACCACCCGCTCACAAACCCTCGCCCGATCCCCTCTACTCGCCGTCGTTTCGTCTCCTCCAGCCACCCGACTGCAAAAATCTCTCTCCCACAACCTCAAACCCTCCATCAATCTCTCTCTCCACCTCCCCATTGCATTTCTCCATCTCTTCCTCTCTCCCCCTCTCCTATTTCCTAATTTTCTAGCCCTAATTCCCAACACCCACCCCCACCTTCGAATTTTTCGCTGAAGAAGAGTGACGTGGCTCCACATTTCCCCAATTGCACGGCATTGGGTCATCTACAAGCAGGGAGCTCTATTTGCTACGGGGTAACTTTGTTCCACTTCTCGAATTTCGATTTTTACCCTACTATTTGATTTGCTTGGTTTTCGGGTGTGTGCACTTTAATACTATTTTGAACCCATTTGCATTGTCCACACACACATGGCCTGAGAGAGGGATAAAGGAAAAGGTATCTTGCGTGAGGAGGAACCGTCTCGTAAGAGACGGAAACAAACACGTCCTCCTCACCGCACACGTGAGCTGACACTTGCCCCTCCCCCGCCTATCATTCCCCCTATGGACCCCATGTTGGGCCCGCATGGATACATATTTAGGAACCAGGAGCAGAAAGACTTCTACCACAGACTTGACACTCGGGGGCATTTATCAACCAAGTTTGCCCACTCCCAATCACTCGTCGACCTCGGTGTATTCACCGAGGTCGAGACTCTTTTTGCTAATCTAGGTTGGTTAGCCTTCCTTAATGCCTCTGCGGTATCTTACCCGTCACTCACCCTAGAATTCCTTTCCTCCCTCGTTTGTGAGTCGGGGTCGACCGTCACTTTTCGGGTGCGTAACCAAACCATTCGCACAAACCTAGACACCATCTGTGATATATTTGGTTTCCCTATTCTAGGGAATGACGCTATCCGTCACTACGGATATCCCCCGGAATTTGACGTCGATAATTTCTGGTTCCGCCTCACCATACTCCGCCGCTACCCCCGGGGGAAGGCCAAGGCCTCCTCCATCATCCATCCCATATTTCGTCTGGCCCATAGGATCATATCATCTGCATTTTTCCCACGGGATGTGTCAGGCACCGTGACTATCCCCGATCTTTTTATTCTCTGGGCCATGACTTTCCCCTTTGTTCGTGATGATGATGGAGTTAGTTTCAGGGCCCCGGTTGTCCATGTCCATGCTGGCGATTTGCTTGTTTACAAGCTTCTCGAGATTAGCAGGGCCGGGAAGGGCAAAATCTGCTGTGGGGGCATTATCACTATCATTGTTTCTTACCCCCCGTTCAATATCCATATCCCCCGTGGTCTTCCTATCGCCGCAGGACCCTCATGTCTAGATCTTGACGTCCTGCGGCACATTCACATGATTAAGCCCCGCCCCAACGGTCGTTTCAAATTCAATTACGGCCACCCCCCTCGCCCCTACACTATTCTCCCCAACCCCATTCGCATGACTGTGGCTATCGTGGCGGATTGGACTTTTCCGCCCGACCCTGAGTTCTTTGAGGGGTTGCACCTTCCCTTCCTTCCCCCTGATGCACGTAGACCTCCTTCCCATGCCGCCCACTTAGGCGAGCAGGATATTCCTACGTCTCGGGGAGATATGGGGGCTGGCCCGAGTCGTCCTGTTTCTGTTCCGGGCCCCATCACTTCTGAGCACCTCTTAGCGGCCATTTCTGGCCTTGTCTCCTGTGCCGGCATGACCACCGCCGCCGGCACCACTTCCACCTTACCTGCCGGCACCACTTCTGCCTCACGTCAGTCCACATCCTTTGGTCGTCGCCGGGTCTCTACCCGTCTTGGTCTTGAAAGGGAGGTCGCTGCCCTCCATGATCTCGCCATGTCCTCCGCCTCCTCGAACCCATCACCGTCCTCCTTTCTCACTCACCCACGTTTCCTCGCACTTGAGAGGAACGTGGCCGCCATTCTTCGCCTTCTCACTCACATCCACGGTCCACCTCCACCTTCACCACCTCAACGATCTACTCCTCCACCCTCCCACACATCTCCACCTTCACCACCTCGATGATCTTCTCCTCTACCCTCCCACACATCCCCACATCCATCACCTCCCCCACCACATTCTTCTCCTCCCTCATCTATTCCCATCCCGGTATCCACTTCCCCCCTCCTGACCACTTCCCTCGCACTCACACTACCTCCTCCCTCCTCCTCCATCACTTCATATGTGCGTCAGAGAAAATTGCCGGTGCGCTCCAGATCTCTCCCACCACCACCCACTACCGTCACCATCACATCTTCTCTCCCCATTTCTATTCCTTTCACCACCGCCTTGATCACCGTCCTACCACCACCACCCACCTCCACCGACACTCCTCCCATCGTTCACACCACCGCTGCACCTATTCCTCCACCTCTCTCCCCACTTCTCCGCACACCCCCAGCCTCCCCCGACCACCCAGCCACACCCTCTTCCGAGGAGAGCGAGGATTCGCCTTCTCCTGATTTTTGATTGCACTTTGTTTGTTTTTTTTTTACTCCCCCTTGCATATTTCTGCATTTCACGATCACATTTTATTTGCTAGCACTGTCATGTCTAGCTTGGGGGACGTCTATTTTGGTGTGTTGTCGTGTTTTGTTTTTTTTATTTTTGTGTGTGTGCTTGTTTTTCCCTTTTGAATGTCGTGTCGTGTGGTTTTATTTCTATTTTCGTGTCGTGTGGTTTGATTTTGATTTTTCTTTATTTTCAGTTTCATCTCTGTGTTTTCCTCATTTTCATTTCTTTTTGTGTCGGTGCGTATTCCCCCCCATCTTCATTGTACTCCCGTACTCACTCATATTGCATTGAGGGCAATGCAAGCTTCAGCTTGGGGGAGTCGCACTGTGTGCACCATTTGAGTCTTTCTTTTTCGTTTTTGTGTCGTTTTCATCGTGTTTTTATTTTTTCTTTTTTTTTCCTTCACTTCTTTTTATCTCTTTCTCCTAGAGATGAACCCTATGATGAATCGCCACAAAATCACACACACCTAACATGGCATCGATAATCACATTCACTAACCCTAGGATTTCGAGTTCTCTTGCATTTCACGCATCGTGGGTCCTCTTAGTTTTTGTGAGTCGTGTGTCGTGCCTATCTGTTTGGTGTGCTTCTACTTTGTGATTTTACTTTATATACCTGTCCAGGAATGACCCCTAGATTATCATGCTTCGATTTGAATATGCGGTATTTATTTTCCCTGTCTGCTTCTACATGCTATATATATATATATATATATATATATATATATATATAGAGGGAAATGTGCCTAAGAATGACCTCAGGTAGAGATACCTGAGCACACCCCCGCTGTTCGGGGTTTGTGAGTATTTTTTTTTGAAAATTTTTTTTGCAGTAGGTAGATATACTTGTTATGTAGCTCCCCACAAAATTTCAGCTCGATCCGACACCGTTTGAGCCTCCGTTCATCGATTTCAAAAACGTTGCGCAAAACTGTCCAGAATTTGGACAGTTTTGCGCAACGTTTTTGAAATCGATGAACGGAGGCTCAAACGGTGTCGGATCGAGCTATATATATATATATATATATATATATATATATATATATATATATATATATATATATATATATATATATATATATATATATATATATATATCGTGTACTTCATTTCACATGTGTCGGGATTCCACAATTAAGGACTAGGATAACCCATTTAGCCCATGCTCTATTTAGCGAGAATAGTTTCCTTTGCCCAAGTGTTTAGATTCCGACTTCTTTTTTGTTTTACTTGGTGCAAGTCCCCTCATCGTGTACCGTTCTCCCACTTGGGAGAGTACACATGTGTATAGCCAAAAACCCAAAAATCCAAAAAAAAGAGAAAAGAAAAGAAAATCCCAAAAAGAAAAGAAAATAAAAATTTTGTATAGCCAAAAAGCCAAAAAAAATACAAATGCCCAAAACCCAAAAAAAATTCCCGTGTGAATATTTTTTCCTACTTACCGAGAATAAAGGGAAGGCAAGAATTTGCACCGAGTGTTCTACTCCACATCATCTCAACCCCCATCGTTTTCGAAAACACTTGGCTTAGGAACTTTTTAGCTAGTATCTAGGCTATAGTGGTGTGATTTCCTTAACCCTAGTTGTGGAGTCCCCGATGCATGATATGCTTCTATTCTTATACTCTTCTCATGCATGCTTGAACTAATATTCACCGCAATTTCAAATTTGAATCGGTATTTGGGTCGTTTCCTGGGTCTGTGTATATCGAGCTTTATTGCACATCGTAGATAGCGACACCGACTGCTAGCGCACGACCACACTCACTCGCGCTTCACCGCGTGGGCCCACGGCACTTATTTGGACTCGTTTTCCTAGGTTTAGTGATGTGATTTGGCGTTTTCTTGCTTGGTGTGTCGTTTTTGATTTTGTTGGCTCTGACAGACGATCTAGGATATAGAGTTTTCGTTTTCTCTCTTTCTCTCTATTTTTCCCCTCTGAGCTCCTACTCTCACTCGTCTTCCTCGAGGACGAGGAAGAGTTCAGCTTGGGGGATTTTGACGTGCGTTTATATTTCAATATTTACGCGTGTTTTCTTCCGTGTTTTTCTGTATTTACCGCCGTCTTTTATTCGTTTTCTCGTGTTTTCTTGTATTTTCTTGTTTTCTTTCACTTTTCCGTATTTTCCGTGTTTTGCAGGAGTTTGCTGGCATTTGGGACACAAAACGATGATATCATGTGTCCCCGGAGCAACGGGAGGAGTCACGCGTGATCCAGGGGGTCAAACGACGAAGATTACATCTTTCAGCCCCTCACCCGGTCGGTTGGTCATCTCCAACCGATCGGGTGATGCACGCGTGCACCACCCGGACACAGCTTGGAGCCCCCGAGAAGTCACCCGGTCGATTCAGTGACCGGGTCAAAAGCTCAAAGTCTCTGGAATTCGGAGCTCAATTTCCAACCGATCGGGTGACCTTCACCCGATCGGTTCACCTGTAGCTGAATTTCAACGGCCAAGACTCAAAGCTCCAACCGGTCTCCTCACCCGGCCCGCACCAAGATCCAACCGGTCGGCACCAAGATCCAACCGACCGCACCAAGATCCAACCGACCGGTTCATACTGACCGAGTGAAACCCCCGCATCGCGCTGTAATTTTGTGAAGCGGCTCACCCGACCGGTTGACTTGTCAACCGATCGGGTGATGTCATTTTCTATAAATAGAACCCTATGTTTCCTAGATTCGGGAGTTGGTTATTTTTTACTGTTTTCTTCATTTTGTGACGGCTGTAATTTTTCTGTTTTTGTAAGGTTTCGGATCTTTGTAAAACTTTAGTATTATCATAATTGCTCTACTACCTTCGCATTCCTATCGTCTGATTATGATTTTAACGGTTCATTTTCGTTTAGATCGCTTTTAATGAATATTTGTGAGTAGTTCCCAAATCTGGGATTTTGGCGGAAACCCCTTCGGGGGCTCTTCCCGATGCATCCATAAGGTTAGGAAATCGATAGGGATTAGGAATCTAACGGTTACGCGGGGTGTTTTATTGTCATCGGCGGGAAAAAAACCGCCTTTGACCGTTGGGCCAAGGGGGAATAAACTTGGCGGTTGACTCCCTAGCCATAGCTCACGCCCTTAGCGTAGACGTCGAATCCTAGCGCGCGGGAGCGGCAGGATGAGGCGTTGGGAGTTATCGTTGCGAGCTTAGTGCTCCCAGAATCGATCAGTGTTAATTGACACGGGAGTGCCCACTGATCGAACCCGGGAAGTCCGGTGTATCATCCTGGGCACCGACCGGAATATCGGGCCCATGGGATGCCGGTACCACTTTCAGAGGCAACGTCTCACCATTAGACCCTAATTCCGATCGCCATCCTACCCGTAGGCCGTATCGGTGAGAGTCGCTCGTTGGAGTGGAAACCAAAGTCCCGGGTTTATTTTCTTATTGTTCATACCTTGCATTCCTTTACCGTGACAACCCATCAACCGATCCGAGCTAGCTCGCCCACGGGGTGATTTCGGCCCTCCTTGACACAAGCACATCCTAGCCTCCCTGTGTTCGACCCCCAAGCCACACTACAACACCGTGCGCTTGCGGTTATAAATATCTAAACCCTCACGCGGGTCCCCCGGCCATTTGCGGCTCGCAAACCGGGGGCACGTCATCGTTCCATTGCCTTCGAAGAACCACACCGTTATATGAACGAAGTGGATCTTCAAGAATAAGACCGACGAGAAGCAAAACATCATCCGGAACAAAGCTCGGTTAGTAGCTCAAGGCTACAGGCAAGAGGAAGGTATAGATTTCGAAGAATCCTTTACTCATGTAGCTAGATTAGAATCTATTAGGTTGTTGTTATCTTTTGCATGCCATAAAGATTTTAACCTCTTTCAAATGGATGTAAAAAGTGCGTTTTTAAACGGAGATGTCGTTGAGAAAGTTTATGTTTCTCAACCACCGGGTTTTATAAATGAAAAATTTCCAAATCACGTTTTTAAACTTAAGAAAGCACTTTATGGTTTGAGACAAGCTCCTAGAGCTGGTATGACTGCCTAAAGAACTTTCTTTTGGATTTGGGTTTTAAAATGGGTGAAGTTGATTCTACACTATTTGTTAAGTATGCGAATCATGATATTATTTTAGTTCAAATTTATGTTGATGATATCATTTTCGGTGCTACTAACTTCACTCTTTGCGAAGAGTTTTCAAATGTCATGAAGGACCAATTTGAGATGAGCCACATGGGTGAGCTCAAATATTTCTTAGATCTCCAAATTTGCCAAATGCACGATGGAATCTTCATCCACCAAACCAAGTACACGGTGGAGTTGCTAAAGCGATTTGGAATGGAGAATGCTTCTAACAAGAAGACTCCAATGAGCACTACTACACATCTTGATAAAGATACGGGCGGCAAAGATGTAGACATTCGTCTATATCAAGGTATGATAGGTAGTTTGTTATATCTTACTGCTAGTAGGCCTGATATAATGTTCGCCGTATATGTTTGTGCTCGGTATCAGTCACAACCTAAGGAATCACGCTTAGTAGCAGTTAAACGTATTTTCCGCTATTTAAGTTACACACTCGACTACAGATTATATTATCCAAAGTCTAGCACGTATGAGTTAATCCCATATAGTGACGCAGATTATGTTGGATGCAAATCCGACAGGAAGAGTACTAGTGGCACTTGCCATTTTATAGGAAATTCTCTTGTCTCTTGGTTTTCCAAGAAGCAGAATTCCGTATCACTTTCAACCACCGAGGCAGAATATATTGCCGCTGGTGCTGCGTGTGCTCAGGTTCTTTGGATGAGACACACTCTTAAAGACTTCAGTATAAACTGTGATACTTGCCCTATCATGGTGGACAACCAAAGTGCAATATGTCTCTCTAATAATCCGGTACACCATTTTCGTTCCAAACACATAGATGTCTGTCACCATTTTCTAGATGATCATGTTACTAGAAAGGACATCATTTTAGTGTACGTTGAAACCCAGAAGAAAATCACCGATATTTTCACGAAACCACTCAAGGAAGACTCCTTTGTGCGGTTATGTCGAGAATTGGGGATTATGGGTGAATCCGAGATTTAGGATTCATATTTTCGTTAATCTTGCATGATAATAAGTTTTTATATGCTTATGCTAGATTTATTGGGATTTTCTGGATTTATGATTGGATTTTCGGAATTTTTGCTAGATATGTTCATGCACGTCGTATTTAAGATTTTCTGGTATTTATGGGGTAGAATAAGAGTGTATGAGAGTATTTCGATGTTTCGTCCAAGTTTTCTTAGGAGAGAACTCAAAATTTCAGATTTTTAAATTTTTGGACTCTCTTAGTCGGTCCCAGTTCATTTACCAACCGACTAGTTTCAGTTCTAGTCGGTCAGTGATTGAACTCAGACTGACTAATTCATGCTCTAAATTTGACTTTTGTTGCTGTTTGCACTTAGTCGGTCCAAGCTCATCGGCCGACCGACTAGATTGCATTCTAGTCGGTCAGCACTTGTACTTAGACCGACTAATTATGCAGGGGCTTTTGCGTCTTTGACTCCGTAAGTCGATATTAACCCCCCTCCGCACCGATTAGAATTCATTCTAATCGGTGCGGCCTCTTTTCCTCAAACCCTAACCCCCCGTCCGTTCGTCTCCTTCTGCCGTGCGCCGCCGTTTTCGGCCGCCGTCAGCCATCGCCGATCATCTCTCCTCCTTCCTAGGGCTCCCTTGGTATATCTCCTCTTAATCTCTCAGATTTTAGGGCTAAAATCTCAATCTTATTCGGGTTTCTTTCTAGTTCAATTTCGTTCGATCTCGTGTGTTGTTTTGTGTTGTCTCGTCTCTATATCATGGTGAAGACACGCATCCCTGTCTGTCCTGCCACTTCGTCTCCCATGACCGTCGAGTCTCCTCCTACCGACCCTCCTCAACCCAAACGTCGTGCCAAAACCACTCGTCATTCCTCTTCCTCGCCTCCCCTCAAGAAGAAGAGGACTGCCATTTCCAAACCCAAGCCCCAGCCTAAGAAGAAGACTGTGACTTCTAGACCCTTCCATGCTCCCACTCCACCTGACTCCGACGATGAGTATCTCCCGGAGACTGAGCCTACCGAGAAGGCTCCTACTCCTCCTCGATCTTCCTCTCGTCCGTCTAAGGGGAAGGCTCTCATGCCTTTGGGTGGTGTCGATATTTCGTTGTGTCGCGATGACCCGATGTGTCTTACGGCTTATAATCGTATTGAGCACTGTCCGTTGATTCTGGAGCATTTCGTTCAGTTTTTTGACTTTCCTCATCTCGCAGATCTCCTCTCCTATAGCGGCCTACTAGATTATCTTCGTCATGATCCCAAGGTGAATCCTCATCCCTATCCCAGACTCGTCAAATTGTTCTATGCCAATCGAGTTTGGGGTGAGTATGATGACACCCACTACATTGAGACCACTGTCTTGGAGACACCTATTGTCCTCACGGCAGAGATCTTAGGGCAGTTGATTGGTGTCTCCTCCTCTGGCCTGCTCCCTTCTGATATCTCAGTGGATAATATCCACGATCTTGACCAGACCATGCTTGCTGAGATGTTCCATGTCATTCCTCCCGCCATGATTGGCGTTCCATCGAAATCTTTCAAGCTGAATGTGTGGGTCCTAAATATCATTCTGAAGTCGTGTCTTCTACCGAAGTACGTCTCCTCCATCTTGCCCTCACAGCCTTTCCTAAAGCTTATCTACGCTCTTTTTATGGGGAGCGAGATAAATTGGGCCCGCATTATCCTTGACAAGATGGATTCCTTTGAGTGCATAAGGAAATCCACCAAGTCAGCCCATATTCCTTATCCTTGCTTGTTGACTCTAGTATTTCGTCACTTTGGCGTTCCTCTCCCTCCCGATGATCAGCGTCCGTTGGGTCCTCCCCTGAACGCGACTGCCGTCAAGAAGTCTCTTGTGGCCTTGCGTCACGTTGAGAGGACTACCCCTTCTGCTCCTCCTCCGCCTTCTCACCCTGACTCTTCAGCTTCTCAGAGCCGTCAGGAGGCTCGTATTGCTCGATGTGAGGAGATGCTTGCTCGCATCTGTCATCACTTGGGCATTGAGGTTCCTCCTACAGTTTCTGACGACGAGGCCATGGATGATGCTGATCTTGAGGAGCTTGTTGCTTCTCTTGTTCATGCTCCAGAGGGTACCTCTGCTGCTTCTTCTTCTGCTTGTGCTCCTGAGATCACTCCTGCTGCCACCCTCCCTTCGGTGGACACTCATGTCGATCCAGAGACCACCACCTCTTCTGCACAGCCTGTTGCTGCTGCTGATCCTGCCTTCGCCTACTGAGCTTTCGTTGGAGGACTCTCCCATGTGCACTTGGATGATCTATTTTATTGTGAGAGAGTGGGGTAGGATAGTTGGGTGGTTATGTATTTTTGATGTATTTTTGATGTATTTTTGTATGTTTTGTGATACATTTTGATGTATGTTAGTTTTGATGTCTGTTGAGACATGTGGTGTATGTTGTGCACCGATCTGTTGATCGTTTATATTTGTGTTGGCGGATGTATACCTTTTGATGTATCCTGTTATATATATATATATATATATATATATATATATATATATATATATATATATATATATATATCGTGTTGCCATTTACTTCAGTGTGCACATTATATTTCTTTTTGTCTCTGATGTTGATTTCGTCGCTCGACGATTATATTGATTAAATAGAATTGTTTCTATGAAAACATAGAATTATTTTCCATGCACTAAATTCACTAAGAATTTTGATATTGGAGAGTATGTTCCATAACTCAATACGTTAAATTGATTTGAGTTTTGATGATTTCATTTTTCGATTTTCGACTATGGTCTCATTGGCACGCTTTGATTTTCTTCGTTATTTTACATTGGTGTCATTTAGACCGTGGTCGTATTCTTCGACTCTCGTACATTTATTTTAGCCATTGTTGTTGTCGTTGATCTCCTCCCGCTCTTTTTGCTAATGCCAAAGGGGGAGAGAATTAATAATGAAGATGTGCTAAATGATATTTTAAAGCAATTTACCGTGAATCTAATTGGATAGTTAGATTCAGGGGGAGTTAAGATATAAAAATGGATTTAAATCCTAAATTGCAATAATTGGGTTCATATTTTATACTTTACTCGTCTGCTTGATGCGTATGATTATTATTTAATACGGAATTAACGTGTCATCAATGCAGGGGGAGTAAGTAAATTTCATTTGACTCATTATTATTGATTATTATTTATGTTGATTTGTCATCACCAAAAAGGGGGAGAATGTTGAGTATTGATTCCCCGGATTTGTTTTTGATGATGAACAAACATAAATATCGTGAACTAACTCTTTGTGAGCGCAGTTATGGAGATCGTCGCCAAAATTCTACGTACATCAAAAGCGACGTCTCTAGAATTCTCAAAGCACGTGATCGTGTGCATGAAGCTTCGTTGAAGCTCTAAGAGCATTATTGAAGTGAAGAGATTCGGATTGAAGCTTTGAAGACGGTTCGTCTAGTTTATTTTATAGTCTTCTAGCTTCTTTTCGTAGAATGTTAAGCCTTGAGTAGGACTTACATTATAATCTTCATAACGCTCATATCTTAGAGCTAGGATTATCTTAGAAGCCCATAGAAACTTTTTCGAAGCTTTACGCTTCATTTCGCGGCTTCTAATGCATCTTAGTTGGTTCAAGAAGAAGAACCAACTGACTAGATTATCATCTAGTCGGTTAAGAATCCTTCTTGAACCGACTAGATTTCCTTGCTCAATTCAGCCTAGGCACTGTTGACCAATTAGTCGGTCCAAGAAGGTTCACCGACCGAATAGTTGTCAAACTAGTCGGTTGAGAATCCTTCTTAGACCGACTAGTTATGCCTTCTTTTTTCAACCTAGCTCCTGTTGACTAATTAGTCGGTCCAAGAACATCCATCGACCGACTAGTTATGAAACTAATCGGTTGGAATTTGTTCTTAGGCCGACTAGTTTTTCTTGTGTTCAGCCTATTGATTTTCAACTCTTAGTCGATCAAAGAACACTTATCGACCGACTAGTTGTCAAACTAGTCGGTTGGCAAGTCTTCTTAGACCGACTAGTTCTATCTCCTGAATTCTCTATCTTGGATGTGAACCATTTAGTCGGTCCAAGAAGAATCACCGACCGACTAGTGGAAAAACTAATCGGTCAGTGATCCTTCTTAGACCGATTAGACTGCTTCAGAAATAGATCCGTTGGGCATTTAATGCTACGAATTTTTCTCTTATCTTCTCTCTATCCTATATATACTTGTGATGCTTCATGTTAGCATTCAAGGCTGATATTATTGAGACTTTGAGATCAAAGAGAAGAGCATTCAATTCTCATTTCAAGCTCCCTCACTGCACAAGAATCTCTCCAAACCCCTTGAGCCCTAATTTCCTCAAGAGAGATTCTCTTCGTTGTGAGCCACTCAAGCCAAGAGCTTGATTCAAAGTCACTAACTCCATCCTAGCCTTCGATCGTTGTTCATCATGGTGGAGCTAGGGGGTTTGGTGACATTCTCTCCTTCAAAATCTTCCTTGCCCTAAAATCTGTAAGTTTTACTCAAGGCATAGGATTTTGTTGGTAAGTGTTTATTGTTTCATTTACTTTGATATTGCAAGTTTTTCTCTCGGTTGTGAGAGAAGTTTGTGATCCCGGTTTGTGGGAGTCACATTTCGTTTTGTGTATGATTTGATCTTGTAGAGGTTTTCTACAAGAATTTCATAGTGCAAAACTTGGGTTAGAGGATTCTAACTCAAGTAGCTGGAGGGGATCCGGGCGTTTGAGACGTAGGATCACCGGGAACAAGTCGGGGAGACTTTGGGTGGATCCGAACCCGTTACATCGCCTGTTTGCAATTGTCTTTCTTTGTTGTCATATTTTCATTCCGCATTGTTGGTTGAGTTTGCACAATAATTAGGAATAATTATCTTGATTATTTTAAAGTACTATTCACCCCCCCCCCCTCTAGTACTTGTGCAGTAGCTATCAGGGCATTACATACTGCTGGTGAGCCTATTGCTTCTGAGACTGCTCATGTTGATCCATTTGTTGTTGTTGCATCGTCATTAGATCGAGAGACCCAGGGCTTCCACGTAGAGATAAGAGCTCCTGAGGGTTCCTCTCATGTCGTCCAGCTGGTTTGATGCTGCTTGGAGACTACTCACCCTAGGGTCTATATTTTTGTTAGGGTTAAGAGTCTTAGTTTGTTTAGATGTATGTGGATGGTGTATGGATGTTTGTACGACGTTTTTAGATGTGAGTGATGGTGCTTGTGGCATATTGGATGTATGTATTTTTAGGTATACTTTTGTGTACTTGGAGTTGTTATCTTTTTGTATACTCCAGGTATCTTTTACATATATTTATATGATGATCAGTTTGACTCATTGTGCTCTCTTATGAATGTTGTGAAATTTTATCTCTTCTTGTGCTATTAATTGTATTAATTGAATGTTGAGATGAATTGCATAATACATGTTGCTATTGGAGTTCTATTCCTCTAGTCAACTTAGTTTTGATGAGTTTTGATACGTATTTATGTGATACACCTTCGTGCTTTCTCGATTTTCATTTGGTATCACATTAAATACGTATCTCATTCTTTTTACTCTCATGATTGTTTTAGTTTAGTTAGCACTATTGTTGTTGGTTTTCTACTCCCACCTTTTTGGATAATGTCATAGGGAGAGAAATAAACAAATTATAGTTTTGCGCTAATAAACTTGAATCTAAGATTGAAGTTGCCTTAGATTCAGGGGGAGTAAGATATAATAAATTTGGATTCAAAATCCTAAATTCCAATACTTGAATTCATTTCCTTCATGTATATCATACTATTTCTTTAGTTGATCATTAGATGCCAGTATATTTTAATTGCCTAACATGATTGGCATCAATGTAGGGGGAGTAAGTATCTCCTAAGCACAATTATTTATCTTTTTATTTTTGTTTGTTTGTCATCACCAAAAGAGGGAGAATGTTGAGTATTGAACTTCTCCCTACTAGGTTTTGATGATGAGCAAATATAAATACTTGTAACTAATCCCCTTCATGCAGTTAATCCATTGCCTAAGCCTATCATGAAGATCAAATAGCAATGGATGACACTCAAGGATCAATCAAAGCTCGTAAATTCATTTGGATGATCAAAGATAAAGAATGGAGCTTCAAAGACTTCAAGAAGACTTCAAGATCATTCAAGAGAAAGAAGAGAAGCTACATCAAATGTAATCTTTTTATTCTCTTTTCTTTCTCATTAGAATATAGTTTTGAAGTAGATTATTGTTGGAGCTCACACACTTCACTCATTCTAGCCTAGGAAGTCATTAGAAACCAATTCCTAGGTTTCCAACTTCTTTTATTGTAAGTTGTGCATTTTAGACTTCCAACAGGTGACTGTAGTATATTTTACCGGTGCCTATCTCAAAACAGTCGACTGTGAATTGTTCAACAGTCGCCTGTTATGCACACTCTTTTGACTTGATTTTTGGGCTTTCACTTCTTAAATTTCATCAGGCGACTGATGTACAAAGACAGGTGCATGTCCAGTTACATGCGCATGTGACTTGTTAGTCAGTCACATGTATCATTCTACCCAAACTTCTTAAGTTTTGTCAACTTTTACACTAGTGCCTTGACCGGCGCCCCGCGTGATATGCGGCGGCGCGGTGTCGTTTACCGCAAGTTTCACGGTTAGTGTAGGGTGCGGGAATATCGAACTCAGGGAGGCGAGGTTGTGCTTGGGTCAGGTAGGACCTAAATCACCCCGAGGGGCGAGCTAGCCCGAATCGGTGGATGGTTGTCACGAAAGGAAATAAGAGCGTAAGAACGAAAAGAAAGTAAACCGGGGACTTTGGTTTCCAACCCGACGTGAGACTCTCGCCGACGCGGCCTACGGGTATGGATAGCGATCGGGATTAGGGTCTAATGGTGGGACGTTGCCTCTGAAAGTGGTACCGGTGTCCCATGGGCCCGATATTCCGGTCGGTGCCCAGGATGATACACCGGACTTCCCGGATTCGATCAGTGGGCACTCCCGTGTCCATAAACACTGATCGATCCCGGGAGCACTAAGCCCGCAATGATAACTCCCAACATCTCGTCCTGCCGCTCCCGCGTGCTAGGATTCGACGTCAACGCTAAGGGTGTGAGCTATGGCTAGGGAGTCAACCGCCAAGTTTATTCCCCCTTGGCCCGACGGTCAAAGACGGTCTTTTTCCCGCCGATGACAATGAAACACCCCGCGTAACCGTTAGATTCCTACTCCCTATCAATTTCCTAACCCTATGGACGCATCGGGAAGAGCCCCCGAAGGGGTTTCCACCAAAATCCCAGATTTGGGAACTACTCACAAAAATTCATGAAAAAGCGATCTAAATGAAATTTAACCGTTGGAATCATAATCAAGCAATTGCAATGCAGAAGTAATAGAGTAATAAAGACAATACTAAAATTTTAGAAAGATCTGAAAACTTACAAAAGAGTAGCAATTACAGCCGTCACAAGGAAATAAAACAGTAGAAAAACAGCAACTCCCGTTTCTGGAACCCTATGGGTTCTATATATAGGCCGTCGCATCAACCGATCGGTTGACAAGTCAACCGATCGGTTGATCCGTTACAAATAGATATCAGAAAACGGCGAGTTTTCACCCGATCACATGAACCGGTCGGGTGAGTTCTTGAGTGACCGGTTGGATCTTGAAGCAGTCGGGTGAACCGATCGGTTGAACGCCCGTGTCTTCAGCTTATCTTCTTCAGCTACAGATGAACCGATCGGGTGAGAATCACCCGATCGGTTGGAATTCTGCTCGAGAAAACAGAGAACAGCCGCCCGCAGAACCGGTCTGTGAACCGGTCGGGTGACTTCTTCGTGAGCTGCGGCAGCGACCGGTTGGTGCACGCGTGCATCACCCAATCGGTTGGAGATGACCAACCGACCGGGTGAGGGGCTGAAAGATGAATACTTCGCCGTTTGACCCCCTGGATCACGCGTGACTTCTCCCGTTGCTCCGGGGACTTGGGATATCATCATTAAACGTCCCCTACGTGGTCAATCTCCTGTAATCATGGACAAACAAAGAAAAGTGAAAGAAAACGGGAAAATACACGAAAACGAATAAGAGACGGCGGAAAAACACGGAGAAATACAAAGGAAAACGTGCGTGAATATATGAAATATAAACGCACGTCAAAATCCCCCAAGCTGAACTCTTCCTCGTCCTCGAGGAAGACGAGTGAGAGTAGGAGCTCGGAAGGGAAAAATAGAGAGGAAGAAAGAAAAAGAAAACTCTAAGCCCTAGATCGTCCATCAGAGCCATCAAAATCAAAAACGACACACCAAGCGAGCAAACGCCAAATCACACCACTAAACCTAGGAAAGCGAGTCCAAATAAGTGTCGTGGGTCCACGCAGTGAAGCGCGAGTGAGCGTGGTCGTGTGCTAGCAAATGGTGAAGCTTTCTACGATGTGCAATAAGGCTCGATATACACATATCCAAGAAATGACCCAAAATATCGATCCGAATTGAATTAAGCGGCGAATATAAGTTCAAGCACGCATGAGAAGAGTGGGAAAAGAAGCGCATCATGCATCGGGGACTCCACAACTAAGGTCAAGGAAATCACGCCACTATAGCTTAGATACAAGCTAAATAGCTCCTAAGCCAAGCGTTTTCGATAACGACGGAGGTTGAGATGATGTGGAGAAGAACACTCGGTGCAAATTCTCACCTTCCCTTTATTCTCGGCAAGTAGGAAAATATTCACACGGGAATTTTTTTTTTGGTTTTTGGGTATTTGCATATTTTTTTGGCTTTTTGGCTATACAATCTTTTTCTTTTCTTTTCTCCTTTTTTTTGGATTTTTTTGGGTTTTTGGCTATACACATGTGTACTCTCCCAAGTGGGAGAACGGTACACGACGAGGGGATTTGCACCAAGTAAAACAAAAAAGAAGTCGAAATCTAAACACTCGGGCAAAGGAGATTATTCTCGCTAAATAGAGCTTAGGCTAAATGGGTTATCCTAGTCCTTAGTTGTGGAATCCCGACGCATGCGAATTGAAGTATACGATATAAATATAGCATGCATAAAGTGGAAGCAAATACCGCATATTCAAATCGGAGTATGATAATCTAGGGGTCATTCCTGGACAGGTATATAAAGTGAAATCACAAAGCAGAAGCACACCAAATGCTAGTCACGACACACGACTCACAAAAAGCTAAGTGGACCCACGATGCGTGAAATGCAAGAGGACTCGAAATCCTAGGGTTAGTGAGTGCGATTGTCGGTGCAGTGCTAGGTGTGTGTGTGACTTTGTGGAGATTCATCATAGGATTCATTTCTAGGAGAAAGAGCTAAAGAAAGAAAGAAAAAGAAAAAAAGAAAAACACGATGGAAAACGACTCAAATAAACGAAAAGAAGGACTCAAACGACGCACACAGTGCGACTCCCCCAAGCTGAAGTTTGCATTGCCATCAATGCAATATCAGTGAGTACGGGAGGGCAATGAAAATGGGGGGGATACGCACTGACACAAAAAGAAATGAAAACGAGGAAAACACATAGATGAAAATGAAAAAGAAAGAAAGATTGAGATCAAAATCAAACAATACGAAAAGAAAAGTAAAAATAAAATCAAATCACACGACACGACGCTCAAAAAGTGAAAAACAAGCACACACAAAAATGAGAAAAACAAACAAAACACGACAGCACACAAAACAGACGTCCCCCAAGCTAGACCAGAAAGTGCTAGCGAAATGATGTGATCAATGAAATCCAGATATAAGCAAGGGGGAGGCAAAAACAAAAGAGGGAAAATCAGAAAGCAGCAGAAGGTGAGTCCTCGTCCTCCTCGGAAGAGGGTGGGGATGGGTGGTCGGGGGAGGCTGGGGGTGTGCTGAGAAGTGGGGAATGAGGTGAAGGAATAGGGGCAGTGGTGGTGTGAATGATGGGAGGAGTGTCGGTGGTGGTGGGTGGTGGTGGTAGGAAGGCGATCAAGGCGGTGGTGAGAGGAATGGAAATGGAGGAAGTTGATGTGGTGGTGACGGTAGTGGGAGGTGGTGGGAGGGATCTGGAGCGTACCGGTAATTTCCTCCGACGCACGTATGGAGTGACGGAGGAAGAAGGAGGTAGCGTGGGTGCGGTGGAAGTGGTCGGGAGGGGTGAAGTGGATGCCGGGATGGGACGTGGAGGTGGAGAATATGAGTGTGGAGAGGGGGGTGATGGATGTGGGGAAGTGTGGGTAGGTGGAGGAGAAGATCGCCGGGGTGGTGAAGGTGGGGGTGGTGAAGGTGGGGGTGGTCCGTGGATATGAGTAAGAAGGCGGAGAATGGCGGCCACGTTCCTCTCAAGTGCGAGGAAACGTGGGTGAGTAAGAAAGGAGGATGGCGATGGGTCCGAGGAAGCAGAGGACATCGCGAGCTCACGAAGGGCAGCGACCTCCCTCTCAAGTCCCAGACGGGCAGATACCTGACGGCGACCAAAAGATGTAGACCGACGCGAGGCAGAGGTGGTGCCGCCAGGTAAGGTCGAAGAGGTGCCAACGGCAGTGGTCATGCCGGCACAGGAGACAAGGCCAGAAATGGCCGCAAAGAGGTGCTCAGACGTGATCGGTCCCGGAGCAGAAACAGGACGACTCGGGCCAGCCCCTAAATCTCCCACAGACACAGGGATATCCTGCTCGCCTAAGTGGGCGGCAGGGGATGGTGATCTGCGGGCGTCTGCGGGAAAGAAAGGAAGATTCAACTCAGCTAAGAAGTCGTGATCAGGAGGAAAAGTCCAATCTCCCACGAGGGCAAGGGTCATGCGAGCGGGGTTGGGCAGGATGGTGTAAGGAGCTGGGGGATGGCCATAATGAAATATGAAGCGGCCATCCGAGCGGGGCTTGATCATGTGGATGTGCCGCAGGACATCAATATCGAGATGTGAGGGTCCTGCGGCAGCTGGAAGATTGTTGGGGATGGTTATATTGAATTGGGCGTGAGAGCATATGATCGTGATGATGCCCCCACAACAGAACTTCCCCTTCCCGGCCCGGCTGATCTCGAGTAGCTTGTAAACAAGCCAATCGCTGCCATGGATGGGGACGGTAGGGGCCCTGAAGCTGACTCCATCATCATCCCGGACATAAGGAAAAGTCATGGCCCAAAGGATAAAGAGGTCAGGGATAGTCACAGTACCAGACTCGTCCCTAGGAAAGAATGCAGATGAAATGATCCTGTGGGCTAAACGAAACACAGGATGAATGATGGAGGAGGCCTTGGCCCTACCTCGGGGGTAATCACGGATCAAAGTTAGGCGGAACCAGAATTGATCGACATCAAACTCGGGCGTGTACCCGTAGTGTCGGATGGAATCATCCCCGAGATTGGGGAAACCAAATATATCGTTGATCGTGTTCAGATCCGTGGTGACACTACGGTTACGCACCCTGAATTTAATGATCGACCCGGACTCCCAAGTAAGTGTGGAGAGGAACTCGAGTGTGAGTGCCGGGAAGGATATTGCATGAGCACTAAGAAAGGCCAACCATCCTAAGTTCGCAAAAAGAGATTCGACCTCGGTGAAGACACCGAGATCGACAAGTGTACGTGCGTGCGGGAACTTAGTGGAAAGATGCCCTCGAGCATCAAGCCTACGGTAAAAATCTTTGTGCTCCTGGTTCCGAAAAATATACCCGTGTGGGCCCAACATTGGGTCCACAGTGGGGACAACAGGCGGAGGAGGGCCAAGCGTAAGTGCTCGTGTACGGGAAGGGGGCGTGTTTGTTTTCGTCTCTTTCGAGACGGCTCCTCTTCCCGCATGATACCCTTCCCCTTATCCTTATCTTTAGCCATGTGTGTGTGAGAGCAAGAATTAGTGCAAAAATCGTGGATGCACACTAACACAAGCAAACGAGCAAGCTCGACAAATAGGGCGAATATATAAATATAAGCTTAGGAGCGAGTTTACCCAAGCGGAATGGCGGAGCTTGCTCGTAGATGTCCCCACACTGTTCAGCGAGAGTAGCTTGGAGCCGCGGCGAACTCCTTCAGCAATAATTTTCGAAACGGGGGTGGTTTGGGGGAAAATTAGGTCAAAATCTCGGAATGGGAGGAGAGAGAGGGTGTAGATGATGGGGGGTTGATGAAGGGGGTGGAGAGTGGGAGTAATGGAGGAGTAGAGGGCGTGGGGGAGTGAAGATCGGTTGTTGGCGAAGAGGGGAAGGCGAAACGACGGCGGAGTTTGGGGGTTTTTGCGATCGGGCGAGATGGAAACGAGCGGGTGTCGGGGGGGTTTATATAGGGTTTTAAGTCGAACCGATCGGGTGACATGCCACCCGATCGGTTGACGGTTAGGTCGAAAATTTTTGCCGAAGAAATGCTACAGGCGAACCGATCGGTTGAGTTGTCAACCGATCGGTTGGCCGCTCCACACATTTTCCCGAGAACTTAGGGCTGCTCACCCGGTCTCGTCAACCGATGGCGCATGAACTCAACCGATCGGTTGATACTTCCCCAAAAATTTCCGAGAGCTCTCCCCAGCTCACCCGGTCATCCACCCGGTCTCTTCATTACTCAACCGACCGGTTCATTCGGGGGCAGATCTCGGCATGTATCTGATACATCCCAACCGATCGGGTGAGTTATCACCCGATCGGTTGGGGCTCGTTTCCTGCAAAAACCAAGAAATCTGCTTAAGTCCCCGAACGGCTGTTCTCGCGGCTGATTTTATTTACAGAAATAGATAAAATAAAGTAAAAAAAATAACGCTAAAAAGTGGGAAAAAGTTTAGAACATGGGTTGCCACCCATGAAGCGCACTTGTTTAACGTCGTTGGCTCGACGCCTGCAAGGGATGCTCATGGTGGCTGATACGGGTGATGCCCAAACTTAGGCATCTCTTCCTTGTTGGAGCTGAAGGCGCTCGGGGTAGTCAGCGGCTGGAAAAATACTTGCTCGACCACCCTCCCTTTGTTCTTGAGATCCGGGGGCTTTTCCTTGGTGTTGGCGCTTCCCGCCATCTTCTTCAGGATTCGGACCTCGTCTTTAGTGAGGTCCGTGAGCTCTTTCCCCGTTCTCCTCACAGGAGGAACCTTGGGGAACCCGGGAGGGGTCGTTCTCGCTGCACTCGGTCTTCTAGCAGCTTCTTTGTCTTCGAGGCCTTCTTTATCTTCAGAATTCCCCAAGTCATCGGGGGGGTTTCTCAGGAGAATCTCCCAGGAGCTCTCCTCTACAGCCTTTTCTTCTTCTATCTCAAGCAAATTACACCGGAGGTCATCAGGAGGGTCGGGGTGCTTCATGGATAGTCCCAGGTCAAACTCAACTTTCTCCCAGCTGACATTCAAGGAGAGTTTTCCGTTCTTCACATCTATAAGAACGCCAGCAGTGGCCATGAAAGGCCGTCCCAGGATAATGGGGGTGTGTGCGTGTTCGGGCATGTCCATGACTACAAAGTCCACAGGCACATGCACCCCTCTCACATTCACGGGGAGATCATCAACAATTCCCACTGGATATTTGACCGACCGGTCAGCTAGTTGTAGCGTCATCCCGGTGGGCTCCAAATCGCCCATTCCTATCCTTCTGTACATCGACAAGGGCATCAAGCTAACACTCGCTCCTAGATTGACGAGTGCACGATGAATCTTCACAGCCCCGATCGTGCAAGGAATAGAGAAGCTCCCCGGGTCCTTGAGCTTCGGCGGGTTATCCCGCTGAATAAGAGCGCTACATTCCGCCGTCAGCACCACTTTCTCTTTTCTTGACCCTTTGGTCACCAAATCTTTCAAGAATTTTTCATAGGAGGGGATTGTTTCGATTGCTTCCAAGAAGGGGATTTGCAGGCTTAGGTCCTTGACCATGGCGAAGAACTTCCCATATTTCTCATCAATTTTCGCCTGAGCCAACCGTTGTGGAAATGGCACAACGGGTTTATACACTCTTGGGCTCTCTTCCTCCTTCTTCTTCTCTTCTTCAGACACTCCCTCCGGAGTCATGGGATTTGATGACGAAGCACCGGTGTCACTTAATTTTTCGGTCGGTCTCTCAACGACCAATGGTGCTTCCGGGTTGCTAGGGGGCACTCTAGTAGGAATTTGTGTCCCGCTTCTCAGAACGATAGCGGACACATTCGCGTGCTCATGCACGAGTGCCGATGTTTGTGTTGCTCCCCTCGGGTTCACCTCCGGTTGTGGCGGCAATTGGTTTTGTGACCTTGCAAGGTTCGCCACATGTAACCCCAGCTGGGTTACTTGGTCCGTGAGGGTCCGCTGGCCCATTTCCAGCTTTTGGTTGATCCTCTCCTGGTTGGTAATATATTGAGTCAAGAGAGACTCAACCGGAGAGACGGCCCTCTGTTGGCCATACTGTTGCTGCTGGAACGGCTGCTGATTCCTGGGAGCGTACGTTTGTTGCTGAGGTTGCTGCTGAAATGGTTACAGCTGACCCTGATTCTGCGGTGGTCTAGCCGGCTGATAAATTTGTTGCTGCGGCTGCTGAGGCGGCGAGGGCTGAAATGGTGGCCGGTAACTGAAATTCGGGTGGTTCCGGTTGTTGGGAGAGCAGGCCGGGTTGGAATTTGTCCTTGGCGGATATGGCGCATTCCCCGTGGGGTTGTAAAATAGTGCGCTCGCCTGATCCAACGGTGGTGAGATGTCACCACCGTCGAATTCCCCAAGGAATTCGGACTCTACTGCAGAAACTTGCTGTGTACCGGCTCCACCGGCTCCTACCATCAGTGCGGAGATCTGGGTCGAAAGCAAGTCAAACTTGCTTGAAAGTTTGTCGACGTCCTCGACTCTGTGTATACCCCCAGTTCTTGGTGTGGCTCTCTCGTCACACCACCGCTCATTGTTGGATGCCATGTTTTCCAGAATATTCCCGGCATCTTCCTCGCTTCTAGACATGAAGGAACCCCCAGCCGCGGCGTCCATAGAAGATTTAAGGTCATCCCTCAACCCATTGTAGAACAGATTGATAATCTGTCACTTCGGAAGCTCATGGTGAGGGCATCTTCTTTGCATCTCTTTATATCTCGTCCAAGCTTCATGCAAGGACTCGTGGCTGGCCTGGGAGAAGGAGGAGATCTCACTCCTCAACTTCATGGTCTTCCCCGGAGGAAAGAACTTCGTCAGTAAAGCATTGGAGAGCTTCTCCCAGGTGTTGAAAGTATTGGGGTCCTTCCCCCTTAACCACTGCTTGGCCTTGTCCCGCAAAGAGAAAGGGAACAGCTTCAGACGGATAGCCTCTGTAGTGACACCATTAATTCGGAAGGTGTCACACTTCTCCAAGAAGGAGTCCAGGTGATCTATCGGGCTCTCCATGGGCGCACCCGCAAACTGGTCCTGCTTGATCCATGTCACTAGAGACGGCTTCAGCTCAAAGCTTTGGGCCGCAATAGCTGGAGATCGGATGGCAGAAGTCGACTCGATGGATGGCATCGAGTACTCCAGCAGAGACTTGTGAGGTGGGGTGTTCTCCTCCATGGATTCGGGATCTTCTCTTCTTCGCTTCTCGGCGGCCAAACGCCTAAGGGTGGCGTTAATCTCTGGATCGAGGGGAATCAAGTCGTTAAGACTCCTTGAACTCCTGCGCATGAAAAACAACAAACACCCGTGAAGCGACAAGTGGGAAAGAAACAGATAAAATAAGAAGTAAAAATAAGAAAAACAAAAAGAAAAAGAAAAAAGGAGAATGCGAAAATTATCGCGAGGTAGGGATGTGAGCTAGACACGAGGGTTCAAGAGATCCTAAAATATCAAGCACGTTGCGTCCCCGGCAACGGCGCCATAAACTTGACCGGCGCCCCGCGTGATATGCGGCGGCGCGGTGTCGTTTACCGCAAGTTTCACGGTTAGTGTAGGGTGAGGGAATATCGAACTCAGGGAGGCGAGGTTGTGCTTGGGTCAGGTAGGACCTAAATCACCCCGAGGGGCGAGCTAGCCCGAATCGGTGGATGGTTGTCACGAAAGGAAATAAGAGCGTAAGAACGAAAAGAAAGTAAACCCGGGACTTTGGTTTCCAACCCGACGTGAGACTCTCACCGACGCGGCCTACGGGTATGGATAGCGATCGGGATTAGGGTCTAATGGTGGGACGTTGCCTCTGAAAGTGGTACCGGCGTCCCATGGGCCCGATATTCCGGTCGGTGCCCAGGATGATACACCGGACTTCCCAGATTCGATCAGTGGGCACTCCCGTGTCCATAAACACTGATCGATCCCGGGAGCACTAAGCCCGCAACGATAACTCCCAACATCTCGTCCTGCCGCTCCCGCGTGCTAGGATTCGACGTCAACGCTAAGGGTGTGAGCTATGGCTAGGGAGTCAACCGCCAAGTTTATTCCCCCTTGGCCCGACGGTCAAAGGCGGTCTTTTTCCCGCCGATGACAATGAAACACCCCGCGTAACCGTTAGATTCCTACTCCCTATCGATTTCCTAACCCTATGGACGCATCGGGAAGAGCCCCCGAAGGGGTTTTCACCAAAATCCCAGATTTGGGAACTACTCACAAAAATTCATGAAAAAGCGATCTAAATGAAATTTAACCGTTGGAATCATAATCAAGCAATTGCAATGCAGAAGTAATAGAGTAATAAAGACAATACTAAAATTTTAGAAAGATCTGAAAACTTACAAAAGAGTAGCAATTACAGCTGTCACAAGGAAATAAAACAGTAGAAAAACAGCAACTCCCGTTTCTGGAACCTTAGGGGTTCTATATATAGGCCGTCGCATCAACCGATCGGTTGACAAGTCAACTGATCGGTTGATCCGTTACAAATAGATATCAGAAAACGGCGAGTTTTCACCCGATCACATGAACCGGTCGGGTGAGTTCTTGAGTGACCGGTTGGATCTTGAAGCAGTCGGGTGAACCGATCGGTTGAACGCCCGTGTCTTCCGCTTATCTTCTTCAGCTACAGATGAACCGATCGGGTGAGAATCACCCGATCGGTTGGAATTCTGCTCGAGAAAACAGAGAACAGCCGCCCGCAGAACCGGTCTGTGAACCGGTCGGGTGACTTCTTCGTGAGCTGCGGCAGCGACCGGTTGGTGCACGCGTGCATCACCCGATCGGTTGGAGATGACCAACCGACCGGGTGAGGGGCTGAAAGATGAATACTTTGCCGTTTGACCCCCTGGATCATGCGTGACTTCTCCCGTTGCTCCGGGGACTTGGGATATCATCATTAAACGTCCCCTACGTGGTCAATCTCCTGTAATCATGGACAAACAAAGAAAAGTGAAAGAAAACGGGAAAATACACGAAAACGAATAAGAGACGGCAGAAAAACACGGAGAAATACAAAGGAAAACATGCGTGAATATATGAAATATAAACGCACGTCATGCCTACAGGAAATGTAAGAAGGATTTATAGGCGACAGCCCATGGCACAGGCGCCTGTATATGCTTCTATAGTCGCATGCCTAACACTTGCCCAGAACTTTGTTTTAGGCAAGTTTCACACTTGTGCAACAGACGACTGACGTTGGTTCCCCAGTCGCTTGCCCATGTCATAGGCGCCTTTGGTTTTCACATCAGTTGCATGTCCAAACTTACCCAGAATTCTTACTCTCTGTCAACTTACGCACTTTGTTACACAGACGTCTGTAGAAGGTTTCTCAATCGCCTGGTGGTTTTCAGGCGCATGTCTAATCTTCATCAGTCGACTGTCCTACGTGGTAAGTTACCGATTGAATTCTCACCTACCCTCAGTGTCACGCCCCGCTTCACTGAAATGGAGGCGAGACGTGAAAAGGTCCGCACGAGAGTGGAGCTGTGAAGCCCCAAACCTGATAAGCGTCAATAAAACATAAGCAGGTCCCTGTAACCACAAACGGAACAACAATAATAACACAAGGAGAGACAGAAAATAAAATCTCAAATCTCAGAATTTGTCCAACATTAAAATTAAGTTCAACATCCAGAAAAGCCATCAGGCTAAAAGAAAGAGTCTAAAGGCCCAGAACAAGGCCATCAAGGACAAACATAACAAAGTATAGGTCATGCGCACCGACGACTATAGCAGTCTAAAACAAAAGGGGAAAGCTCAACGAAGACACTTGGACTGGTCCCCAGTGTCCACGTACTCCTCGCCAAACACAGGCTCGGGGTCGGCGTCCGCAAACACCTCGTCCTCAACAATGAACTCAGGCTCAGGATCTAACATGTGTCACCCAAAAGAGTAAAGGGGCACATGTCAGCAAGTCTAAAAGACTTGGGCAAGGAAACTGAAAGTAAAGTAAACTAACAACCTAGCAGTTATAGTATGATGCATGACATGGCAAGTATAGTATAGAAGTGACAAGTAAAGGAAAGTACAAGTAGCAAGTATGTCATGGATAACAAGTTTTACAAGTGAAACACGAACAAGTACAAGTCAAGTAGTTCACGTCAAGTGAACACGTCAAGTAGACACGTCAAGTAAACAAGTTGTGCATAGAGATTCCGCCTGTTGGCTAGAGTGGCTGATCGGGCCAACTCCTAAGCTCAAGTGACCGTTTATCTCTACCCCTCCACGTGTATCGAGTCAGGGCGTTACCCCGCACACGAAATGCTCGCTTCTGGAACACGAGCCAGGAAGTGTATTTAACATGTATGGCGTAGGGTTATGCCTGCAACGCAGGTGCCTAGCCAGAAACAAGTAGATCGGGCATTGGCTATCAACCAACTCACGTAGCCCGTTATGGAACACGAGCCAGGAACACAAGTATGGTAGCGTGTGCTACGAATGTGACATTCAACATGGATAGCATGGATGATAATTAATTCGCGTACTGTTAATTAAAATTAAACATGACATGGTAGTTATGCAACATGATAAATGACGGATCTAGCTTCGTTGTCAAGCTAGTTCCTGAAATTGCGCCTAGGCGAGTATCATTTCGTCGTCTAGTTTCTTTTACGCCTACAACAAGCAAATGGCCTAAGACATGGCCCAAAACCCTAAGTGGCAAGTTTCACTTGCCTAGCACCGAGGATGACGATCACGAAGGTTCGTCTCGCAAGCACTAATCTACGGGGAAAGTCGCTGTTAAAGAGAAACAATCATCAACCAACATCCATTTTTATTAGGGTTTCACAAAAACACAAATGGGTTAAGAGAACATTAAGAGATCGATTTATTACCGAACCGTTAGCGGAAGAACGATGTCGAGCAAGCACGGTAACGGAAGAAACGATCCGGGGAACCTAGGGTTCAGATCTGGAAATGGATGGAGAAGTTTGGAGAAATGGGGTTTTGGGGATTTTTGGGGGTTTTCCGGCGATTTAGAGGTGGTGGCCGGCCAAAATGGAGAGGGAAGCTCCAGGGGGGAGGAATGGCTTGAGGAAATGTTGGAGGGTGATTTGGGGGAGAAAATGGCTCAGGAGAATGAAAGATGGATGAAAGAAATCGTGGGTGGGGTTTAAATAGGAAGAGCTGGCGGCTGCCCAGAAATTAGGGTTTTAACACTGATTAGTCGGTCAAAGAGCAACCACTGACCGACTAGTTTGGGAACTAGTCGGTCGGTTGACCAACGCAGACCGACTAAGTGTAAACAGTAACTCCTGTACAAAATAGGATTTAGATTTAGTCGGTCAAAGAACAACTACTGATCGACTAGTTTCTCATCTAGTCGGTCGACGAACGTTCTTAGACCGACTAAGAATGAATAGTACTTGGTGTCAAAATGATCATAGAGCTAGTCGGTTAAAGAACGATTGCTGACCGACTAGTTTGCTACTTAGTCGGTCGACAAATGTTCTTAGACTGACTAATGATAAACAGTAACTCCTGAGTAATTAACAAAGCCCACTAGTCTGTCCATGATGGTTTGCCGACCGACTAAATCGTCATCTAGTCGGTCGGTTGCCCTTCTTAAACCGGCTAACATGCACAGAAAGTTCCGAAATGGAGCGCGAAGCTTCGGGATCGATTCCTAAGACTCCTAGGCTTGATCTAACAATAAGATATGACCGATATGAAGCCCGTCACTAATGACTTATTCCAAAATCGACGATTCCAAGGAAGAAACTAGAAAATCACGACGAAACGATCGAAAATGAAAGCTACGGAGACGAAAACCACACATGAGGAGAAAATCCACCAAAACATATATATATAATATAATTAATCCAGATACATGAAAACCAGTCGTTACATCCTCCCCAACTTAAGAAAAATTCCGTCCTCGAAATTTCCCAACACTCACGTGTCCGTGAACAAAAGTGGGAAACGCTCTCGCATCTCATCCTCATTCTCCCAAGTAGACTCTCCAGGTGAGCCATGTCGCCACATCACCCTCATAAGATTGACAACCTTGTTCCGAAGTGACTTCTGACGCCTGTCCAGAATCTGCACTGGCTGCTGGTCATACGTCATATCAGGGCGAACGGTAATCTCCAAGAAATCCACAGCATGAGATGGATCGCTAAAGTATCGACGAAGCTGCGACACATAGAAAACATTGTGAACTCCTTCCAAAGACGGAGGCAAGGCTAAGCGGTAGGCTACCTCGCCAACTTTCTCCAGAATGTCAAACGGTCCAATGTATCGCGGGCTCAACTTCCCTCGCTTCCCAAAGTGAATCACACCACGATTCGGGGAAATCTTCAAGAACACATGGTCGCCCGGCTGAAATTCCAAAGGATGCCGTTTAGCATCCGCCCAATGCTTAAAACGGTCCTGAGCAATCCTCAACCTCTCCCGAATGTTCCTGACAACATTCACAGCCTCCACGATCATCTCAGGTCCCAACAACTCCCGATCACCAACGTCATCCCAACTCAATGGCGATCGACATTTCCTCCCATAAAGAGCGGCAAAAGGCGCCATGCCAATACTCGCCTGGAAGCTGTTCTTGTAGGAAAACTCTACCAGATGTAGATGGTCCTCCCACGAACCCTTGAAATCCAACATGCACGCCCTCAGCATGTCCTCCAAGATCTGAATCGTCCTCTCGGACTGGCCATCCGTCTGTGGGTGGTACGCCGTGCTGAAACTCAGACGCGTACCCAAACTCTTCTGCAAACTCTGCCAAAACTGAGATGTGAACCTCGTGTCTCTGTTCGACACGATACTCACGGGGACTCTGTGAAGTCGTACGACCTCCTGCACGATTCACGTTACATCACTATCTAAACTAGAAAAAGAAAATAAAAACGGAGAGTAAAAGAATTTACCTCCATATATCTCCTTGCTAGCGCCTCAGTGGACTGTCCTACTCAGAACGGAATAAAGTGCGCGGATTTGGTTAATCGATCTACGATCACCCAAATCGCGTCATTCTGCTTCGGACTCCGAGGTAGTCCAGTCACGAAATCCATAGTGATGTGTTGCAACTTCCACTCCAGAATCGGAAGCGGTTGTAGCAACCCTGCCGTACGGTGATGCTCCGCCTTCACTTGCTGGCAACCCAAACACTTGGCTACACTCTGAGCCACGCTCCTCTTCATACCATGCCACCAATAGTTCAGACGAAGATCCTTGTACATCTTGGTCCCACTAGGATGCACAGAATACAGCAAACTGTGTGCCTCCACCATCAACTCCTGTCTAATATCCCCAGCTGGCACACACAACCTAGCTCCAAACCTCAGCGAGCCATCCTCATGAATCAAAAAGTCAGTCCACAGACCGGCTTTCACCTGCTCCCGAATCTTCACCAGCTTCGGATCCTCAGCCTGGCCAGCCTTGATCCGATTCACGATCGTCGACTGAATCTGCATACACATCAACGAAGAAGCCTCTCCAGGAAGAACAATCTCCACACCAGACTCACAAAAATCCTGCTGCAATCTCCTCTGCGAAGTCAAAATCATCATCGCTGGAAGCCTACTCAGCGCATCGGGAACCACATTCACCTTGCCAGGGTGATACTGCAAATCAATCTCATAATCCGCCATGAGCTCCAACCATTGACAATGTCGCTTGTTGAGCTCCTTCTGAGTGAAAATATACTTCAAGCTTTTGTGATCGGTGAAGATCTTCACTTTCTCACTCAGCAAGAAGTGCCTCCAAATCTTAAGAGCAAACACAACAGCAGCCAACTCCAAATCATGCGTCGGGTAATTCTTCTCATGAACCTTGAGCTGACGAGATGCATACGCCACAACATGCCTGTGCTGATGCAACACACAACCTAGACCCTTGCCAGAAGCATCGCAAAAGATCTCAAATCCACGGCTGCAATCAGTCACAACAAGAATAGGGGCCGTCGTCAATCTCTCCCTCAGAACACCAAAAGCATTCTCACAATCACCCGACCAAACAAAAGGTACATCCTTCCGCGTCCATCTGGTCATCGGCTCGGCAATACGGAAAAAGTCCTTAATGAAGCGCCGATAGTAGCCAGCAAGTCCAAGGAAACTCCGAATCTCAGACGCTAACTGCGGAATAGGCCACTCTCTGATGGCCCTGATCTTCTCGAGATCCACTGAAATACCATCTCCATTCACCACATGCCCGAGAAAAGCAACTCTGTCCAGCCAAAACTCGCACTTCGAAAACTTAGCATACAACCGATGCTTCCTCAAAATCTCCAACACTGTCCTCAAGTGCGACGCATGCTCCTCCTCCGACTTAGAATAGATCAGAATGTCGTCAATAAAGATAACGACAAACTTATTCAAAAAGTCGTAGAAAATCAGATTCATCGTATTCATGAAAACTGCGGGTGCATTGGTTACACCGAAAGGCATAACCACAAACTCATAGTGTCCATACTTAGTCCTGAATGCTGTCTTTGGAACATCATCCTTCTTCACCTTCAACTGATGATAACCACTCCTCAGATCCAACTTCGAAAACACCCTCAAACCTCCAAGCTGATCAAAAATATCATCGATGCGAGGCAACGGGTATTTATTCTTGATGGTCACCGTATTCAACTCACGATAGTCCACACACATGTGACGTGAACCATCCTTCTTCTTCACCAGCAAGACCGGTGCTCCCCACGGAGACACACTAGGATTGATATAACCCTTCTGTAAAAGCTCATCCAGCTGCTCCCGCAACTCCTCCAACTCAGCGGGTGCCATACGATATGGCACCTTCGAAATCGACTGCGCTCCCGGAATAAGATCAATAGAAAATTCGAGAGCTCGATCAGGCGGCAAACCAGACATCTCCTCGAGGAAGACGTCATCAAAGTCCCGCACAACCACTGGCCTCTCTAGCTCCATCTGCATAGCCACAATTTCCACCGGCCTGGCCTGAAATCTGACAGGACCAAGCGAACTGATACCCCGACTGAACTCAAATACTGGATGTCCAGGAATCTCGAACACCACCTTCTTCCTCCGACAGTCGATCGTAGCATAGAAGCTCGCAAGCCAATCCATCCCAAGGACCACATCATAGTTGATGATGTCGTGGACAATGAAATCAGCGTAAAGCTCATGTCCACAAACCACCAACGAGCAATAATTACAACCGAGATGCACCGAGACCATGTCATTCCCTGTAACGATATTCCAACTCTTGGAAAGAGGGGACGTCGACAAGGAATGCTTCTCCACGAAGCTCCGAGAAATAATGCACATCGATGCACCAGAGTCAAAGAGGACTCGTGCAGGAAATGTGCACACCAAAATCACACCTAACAAGCAATTTAACAATCAAACCCTAGTCTAGCAAACAATCATGTTCAAGCAAACAACATAATCTAACAATCAAAACTAGCTAGGAAAGTAACAGCTAGATTGAGGATTACCTGCGATAACCTCATCCACAGCCTCGCTCTCCACAGCGGTCATCAGAAAAGCCTGCCTCCTCGGTGGAAAAGCCTGTTGAAAAGCCTGCCTCTGTGGAACAAGAGCTGCTCCACGTCCAGCAGGAACAGACGCTCTCTGCTGCAACGGCTGTGCTACAACAGGTGTCCTCCACGGCTGCTTCGACCTTGGATAATCCTTCATGGTATGGGTAGGATCCCCGCAGATAACACACTGGCAAAGGAATCTCCTACACTGATCCTTGACATGCCCGATCTTGCCGCAAAAATGGCAAGTCTTCTGAATAGGCCCTCCTAGCCTCTTGAACTGAGCTGGCTGATTAGACTTGAAACCAGGCCTAACCACCACTCTGGCATGCTCCATAGGACTCTTCCCAGCACCAGAAACATATCCTCTCCTCTGACTCAGGTTCAGCTCCTGCCTCCTCGCAGCGACCAGAACCTTCTGATAAGAGTCCAGATCAGAGGAAGACACAAAACTCTGAAGCTCCAAAGCAAGTCCCTGCAGGAACCTCTGAGCTCTCTCATCAGCATCCTGTACCATCTTCGGTGCGAACCGACTCAGCCTAGTGAACTCTTGGTGGTACATGTCCACCGTCAAGCTCACTTGCTTCAGATCAATAAAGCGCTGCAGCATCTCCTTCCGAGCAGCCTTCGAAAAGAACTCCTCATCAAACCTGGACTTAAAGGTAGACCAAGCTATCGGCTCCACCAGCATCTTCTCTTTCGCATCCCACCAATTCCGAGCATTATCCTTGAGTTGCCTCTTCGCCAAATCAACCCATCCAGCCGGGGTGATCTTGGCCATCTTCAAGTTAACATCAATGTTCCAAATCCACTCATCGACAGCCAGAGGACCCTCAGACCCATCAAAATATGCAGGACCCAGCTCCCGAAATTGCTTCGCTCCCGGCTCGGAGCGAGGGGCATCCTGGATTGCCCGACCAGCTCGAACAACTGGAGCATTCTGGACTTACAGGAGCACGCCCTGCTGCACTTGCATCATCTGAAGCATCATCCGCATCATCTCTCCATTGGTGGGCTCACGCTCAGGCTCCTCATCATGAGGGGGCGCACCACTACCTCCACCCCGGGTGAATCGCCTTTCTGCCATCTAATGACACAGAAACAAAGCAGATTAGACTCATAGCTTATGACTCGGATGTCGAACTTAGTTTATTGGACATTCTAATATTATTATCGTCATTCCGATAATCGCAGTTACAGAAGGACCTGCATGGGCCACCAACAAAACCTGTCACGCCCCGCTTCCCTGAAATGGAGGCGAGACGTGAAAAGGTCCGCACGAGAGTGGAGCTGTGAAGCCCCAAACCCGATAAGCGTCAATAAAACATAAGCTGGTCTCTGTAACCATAAACGGAACAACAATAATAACACAAGGAGAGACAGAAAATAAAATCTCAAATCTCAGAATTTGTCCAACATTAAAATTAAGTTCAACATCCAGAAAAGCCACCAGGCTAAAAGAAAGAGTCTAAAGGCCCAGAACAAGTCCATCAAGGACAAACATAACAAAGTATAGGTGATGCGCACCGACAACTACAGCAGTCTAAAATAAAAGGGGAAAGCTCAACGAAGACACTAGGACTGGTCCCAAGTGTCCACGTACTCCTTGCCAAACACACGCTCGGGCTCGGCATTCGCAAACACCTCGTCCTCAACAATGAACTCAGGCTCAGGATCTAACATGTGTCACCCAAAAGAGTAAAGGGGCACATGTCAGCAAGTCTAAAAGACTTGGGTAAGGAAACTGAAAGTAAAGTAAACTAACAACCTAGCAGTTATAGTATGATGCATGACATGGCAAGTATAGTATGGAAGTGACAAGTAAAGGAAAGTACAAGTAGCAAGTATGTCATGGATAACAAGTTTTACAAGTGAAACACGGACAAGTACAAGTCAAGTAGTTCACGTCAAGTAGACACGTCAAGTAAACAAGTTGTGCACAGAGATTCCGCCTGTTGGCTAGAGTGGCTGATCGGGCCAACTCCTAGGCTCAAGTGACCGTTTATCTCTACCCATCCACGTGTATCGAGCCAGGGCGTTACCCTGCACACGGAATGCTCGCTTCTGGAACATGAGCCAGGAAGTGTATTTAACACGTATGGCGTAGGGTTATGCCTGCAACGTAGGTGCCTAGCCGGAAACAAGTAGATCGGGCATTGGCTATCAACCAACTCACGTAGCCTACTTCTGGAACACGAGCCATGAACACAAGTATGGTAGCGTGTGCTACGAATTCAACATTCAACATGGATAGCAAGGATGACAATTAATTCGCGTACCGTTAATTAAAATTAAACATGACATGGTAGTTATGCAACATGATAAATGACGGATCTAGCTTCGTTGTCAAGCTAGTTCCTGAAATTGCGCCTAGGCGAGTATCATTTCGTCGCCTAGTCTCTTTTACGCCTACAACAAGCAAATGGCCTAAGACATGGCCCAAAACCCTAAGTGGCAAGTTTCACTTGCCTAGCACCGAGGATGACGATCACGAAGGTTCGTCTCGCAAGCACTAATCTACGGGGAAAGTCGCTGTTAAAGAGAAACAATCATCAATCAACATCCATTTTTATTAGGGTTTCACAAAAACACAAATGGGTTAAGAGAACATTAAGAGATCGATTTATTACCGAACCGTTAGCGGAAGAACGATGCCGAGCAAGCACGGCAACGGAAGAAACGATCCGGGGAACCTAGGGTTCAGATCTGGAAATGGATGGAGAAGTTTGGAGAAATGGGGTTTTGGGGATTTTTGGGGGTTTTCCGGCGATCTAGAGGTGATGGCAGGCCAAAATGGAGAGGGAAGCTCCAAGGGGGGAGGAATGGCTTGAGGAAATGTTGGAGGGTGATTTGGGGGAGAAAATGGCTCAGGAGAATGAAAGAGGGATGAAAGAAATCGTGGGTGGGGTTTAAATAGGAAGAGTTGGCGGCTGCCCAGAAATTAGGGTTTTAACACTGATTAGTCGGTCAAAGAGCAACCACTGACCGACTAGTTTGGGAACTAGTCGGTCGGTTGATCAACGCAGACCGACTAAGTGTAAACAGTAACTCCTGTACAAAATAGGATTTAGATTTAGTCGGTCAAAGAACAACTACTGACCGACTAGTTTCTCATCTAGTCGGTCGATGAACGTTCTTATACCGACTAAGAATGAATAGTACTTGGTGTCAAAAATGATCATAGAGCTAGTCGGTTAAAGAACGATTGCTGACCGACTAGTTTGCAACCTAGTCGGTCGACAAATGTTCTTAGACCGACTAACGATAAACAGTAACTCCTGAGTAATTAACAAAGCCCACTAGTCGGTCCATGAAGGCTTGTCGACCGACTAAATCATCATCTAGTCGGTCGGTTCCCCTTCTTAAACCGGCTAACGTGCACAGAAAGTTCCGAAATGAAGCGTGAAGCTCCGGGATCGATTCCTAAGACTCCTAGGCTTGATCTAACAACAAGATATGACCGATATGAAGCCTGTCACTAATGACTTATTCCAAAATCGACGATTCCAAGGAAGAAACAAGAAAATCACGACGAAACGATCGAAAATGAAAGCTACGGAGACGAAAACCACACATGAGGAGAAAATCCACCAAAACATATATATATACTATAATTAATCCAGATACATGAAAACCAGTCATTACACTCTGACACAGTGCAGTAGTCGACTGTGGTTTCTTCACCAGCCGACGGTCTGTAGTGTAAATTCTATCTGTTGGCTTTTTCCACACGGATTTCAAAGGGGGTTTTGGGTATTTTGTTTGAGGGTTTTGGAGAACATATAAGAGGGGCTTCTGCTGTTCCATTAGATCCTCTTAGTCATTCTATTAGCAACTTAAGAATTCATTCTCAAGCTTTTAACTCTCTCAAGCCCTAAATCTAAATCTCATCTTGTCTTCCAACTAGAACTCATTCATCATCCTCTAGCTTTGGTGAAGACAAGAACAAGGGCTTCTCTCTTTTTTGGAAGAGACATCAGCACAAAAAACACTTGCTCCTTCAAGTTCTAAAGGCATAAGCGATTGGAAGTGTTGTAATTTCGAATTTCATATCTTTCGATATTTGTTTCACTCTCGGTTTGTAAGAGTGGTTGGCTTGATCCCAAGTTATGGGATTCAAGGACATCGATTGTTGGTCGATAACTCTTGTCGGGTTGCTACAAGTGGGTTTAAAGGAAACCTCAAGTTAGGGTTCTAACTTGAGTATTCGAAGGTATCCGGGTGGAAGGAACGTAGGATTACCGGGAGTAAATCTGGTTTGACCTGTGTAATCCAAACCCTTGAAACATCTTATTGTTTGCATTGTTCATTATTATCAATTCTTATTTCCACATCTTTATTGGATTATGATTTTAATTAGGCGTAATTTCTTAGTTAAATTTTATAAACACTATTCACCCCTTTTAGTGTTTTTCTCATAGACAGGGTCCATACTCAAGTCCCTCTCTCACTAGATATTTAAGGTTCAACTTATGATGTCAGCATGTTACCTTCTGGACCTTCATTTCAGTGGAAATTCTTATACTTGGTGCAATAAAAGATATGGATATGCCAGAGTTAATGAGCGACTAGATAGAGTGGTGGCCAATTCTTCTTGGTGTTCTTTGTTTCATCATGCTTTGGTGTGGCATTTGCCAAGGTTATTCTCTGATCATTGTCATCTTTTGGTGCAGTCAGAACCAGTTATTCAGGTGAATCCATGGAACAAACCTTTTTCATTTCCAGGCTATGTGGTTTATGGCAAAAGATTTTAAGAGATATTTATCAAACATATGGGAAAGGGCTTCAGGAGATTGTTTTGCTTAGCTGAAGCATGTTACTGTCGAACTTCACGTGTGGAACCATAACTCCTTTGGAAACTTATCCAAGAAGAAAAGGTGGATTAAAGGAGAATTGATGGGGGTGTAGAAGGAACTACTTCTTTACAGATCTCACAAAATGTGCATATTCAAAGAAAGTTTGATTTTGGATTGGGATGAACTCCTTTCTAAAGAAGATGTATTTTGAGCCCGGAAATCGAGGATTGAGTGGCATCTTAATAGGGATAAGAACACCAGATTTTTTTCATATATCAACCATACATAGAAGATGAAGAAATCAAATCTACATGCTAAAAGATGCTTTTGGGGGTTGGATAATGGAAAGGGCGGCCCTCCAACATTATATCACGTGTTTCTATAAAGATCTGTTCAGGAATGAAGTGTGTAGCTGTCACACCCCGATCCCCGGGATAACCGGAAAGTACGAATCCGTCCCAATTATCCCAGAAAGGCGAGGCTAAAGAGAGGGAGAAAAAGAGCAAGAGTACAACAAAGAGTATCAGGTCACTGCGCACATGCTAGGATAGTACAAGCACTGCTCCACATAAACAACACAGAAAGAAAATACAGAGAAAGTCCAGTTCAAAGCATCTCATTTTTTTTCCTGCTCATGATGGGGGCATGCCTCCATGAGTGCATGCCCGTTACTCTTTCCACATTCCTCATCCTTTTTCTTTCATTCATCACATATGAATAAGGCCCAACATGTCTATGCCAACAATGAGAGTAACTGGTGATGAAGGCAATATTAACAAGAAACATGGCAACAGTAACAAGAACATGACATAAAAACACCAAGTATGCACTTCAGATTTGTAGTTTAACATTTATTGTCATAAAAATTGACTCTAAACATGAACTTATCTTGTGAATTAGCTGACGGTTACGAAATGAAAGTTGTAGATACATAAGTTATGCTTCCACATACCACATTTCAGAATTTCTGAGTATGTAGGCTATTTATTGTGACCTGTAAAGTAAAGTATAGAAAATCTGTCTAGAATCTAAAATATTTTGCAGCTAAATCAATGAATTACAAGCAATTGCAATCAGATTTTGATTTAATGCAAAACATGAAAATTATAGCTGATGAAGTGTAGATATCCAAAATGCTCAAGATTGTAAAATTTGCACGTCTTCAGCAAAAGTTATGATATGTATCGTGCAGGAGTGCAGATTCTACCTAACATCGCTATATAGCAAAACAGGCCCGATTTCATCTAATTGCAGTTGGATTCAACAAAAATGTAAAACATGAAAGTTGTCACAAATTTACTAAGCTTTTCAAATATAGTTTTTTAGGATTTTTGTAGCACCCAAACAGTAGATACAAGCACCCAAACTTGGAACAAAAACTAGAATGGAATTAACTTAGTTATAAGATGCAACTTTCATTTATAAATGGCATGCACATATACAAGGAGTTTGGATCCTACCTCATATTGCATGCTTTTTCCTCTATAAGAAACCCCATCTTGACACCCTCAGAGTATTGCTCCAAGATTCCTCTCAAAAGCTCCCAACTTTGCATAAGAAACTTCATCCTTTATGTTTCCATCAACCAACAAACTTCTACCATCCATAAGAGGTCTAAAGGGAGGGAAAACAAGGGATTTTCCTTGGAAATTGGAGCAAACAGAGAGGGGAGATGGGGAGAACGAAAATGATGAAATGAGAGAGAGAAAATATTGGAAAAAGTGAGAGAGAAAAGAGAGGTGTTAAGGCTTTGAATGAGAGGGTTTTCTAGATTTTTCCCAAATCTTCTCTCTTTTTCTCTACTCTTCTTTCCTTTGTCTTTTTCTTCTCTTTTCTTTTTCTTTTTCTTTAAGAAAAAAGGATTTCATTGGCACACACCCTCCCTAATTACCAAAGAACCACTACTCTACATACTCCTCTCTATTACACACACCACCCCCCCCCCCCCCCCCAACAAATACACAAGACACCATTATTAGTAAGCCATCACTAATACATAATACACTTCACAATACTACCACACTCATCCAAGGAATACAAATAATCCAATTAGCATACATTAGTACTTATACATACTACATAAATACACACAAGTAGACAAGCATATACACCCTACATAAAACACAAATATATACATTATACTGTATATGGCACTCAAGCCATTACAATAGCAGATTGACTATCTCACATCATCATTGTCCTTCCTTATCCGCTTATCATATGGACATGCTTGAGAGATAGGTTGTGGAAGTGGAGGTTTAGGAAGCTTTATTTCAGATGAAACCTTTAAAGTCACCCGAAATTGATGAATTCCATACTGGTGTGTATCACGGAATATGGGGAACTAAGAAGTATTCATTAACATGGCTGGTGTATGATGCTTTGGTTAGAGGTGAATTTTCTAAGGAGCTTTGTAAAATCTTATCGGTCCTGATTCCTTAGATCCAAGGCGTGAGAAGGTTCAACAATTCTGCCCAATCAGTTTGTGTTGGGTAACTTACAAATTGATTACTAAAGTGTTGGTTGAAAGACTTAGGCCCTTCCTCAGTGAACTTATTGGGCCATTACAAGCAAGTTTTATTCCGGAAAGGCAAGCGTCAGACAATATTCTAATGGCACATGAACTTATCCCCAACATAAAGAAGTATAAGAGCATGAATGGGTTTTTTCCTTAAAGATTGATTTGGAGAAAGCTTATGATAGAGTTCGATGGGATTTCTTAGAGGAGACCTTTACCCTTTTTGGTTTTCCTACTCTTGGATCAAGTTAATTATGTTTTGTGTCTCCTGATCTGAACTTTTAGTGCTTTGGGATGGTGAGACTTTTGAATGTTTTTCCCCTCTAGAGGTTTACGATAAGGTGAAACATTTATCCCCATATTTGTTTATGTTATGTATGGAAAGGCTTGGACTTCTTATCAATGAAGATGTTGTGGACAAATCAGGAAAACCTATTATGATTGGGAAAGGGGGGTCATGCGATTATCCACATGTTTTTATGACCTCTTTTTATTTGGAAGAGCCACATTGTAGCAAACTCAGTGGGTTAAAGAGATGTTGGATATTTGGTGTACCTCATATTGAATTAAAATTAGTTTGGAGAAATCAAGATGCTATGTATCTCCAGCTGCATGACATGGATATATCTCGAATGTATGTTCGTCGTTAGGAGTTCAATCTTCCACTTATGTGGGTAAGTACTTGGGAGTGTCTCTCATACATGGTAGAGTTTTCCAGGACACTTATAGAGAGGTGTGGAGAAGATTAGTTCTAAACTGTTTAGCTGGAAATCAAAGTTGTTAAGTCTGATTGGTCGACCCACATTAATCAGCTCAGTGGCATCTGATATTCCAATATATTCTATGCTCACTACTCGTTTTCCTACATATACTATCAATGAGATTGACAAGTTGAACAGATCATTTCTTTAGGGTGGTAAAGAGGGGAAGAGGAAGCTTTATCTTATTAGCTGGAAGGAGGTGTTTAAGCCAAAGAAACTAGGGGGTCTTGGTCTTCATTCATGGCTTGAAATAATGATGTTCTTTTGCAAAAGTTGGCATAAAGGTTTTTGACGGAGCCGACCTCTCTTTGAGTTCAACTTTTGAGGTCGGAGTATAAAGTACCTGAAGACATAATCTCATATATTTCTATTGTGGACAAGTTGCCATCTTCTTGGTACTATTCCTGGAGAAGCTTAATATATGGGATGCAGCATTTGAAGGAAGGAATTGTGAAGCAGATTAGGGATGGAACAACAATAAAATTTTGGAGTGATAACTGGCTGGGGAAACCACTTTTGACTATTGCTCTTACCCCTTGTGGCGTAGATACCGCTCATGTGTTTGTTCAGGAATTTGTTCAGAATGGTTCATGGGATGGGGCAAAATTATTACTATATGTTCCAGAGAATGTGGCATAACAAATTATGTAATATCCACTACCGAAGGTCACGACACGGGAAGACAGATTCATATAGCGCCTTACATCCAATGGAAAGTTTACGTTCAGTCTTCGTATCAGTAGCTGTTGGAGAATCATAGCCTCCTACTGGCTGATCACCATGCCTATATGGAAGCTGCCCCTTCCTTCCCGATGGTTGTATTTCTTATGGTTCGTCTTGAAGGACTTGATTGTTACCAATGCCTTTCGTTTTCACTGAGGGCTAGTAGAGTCAGATATGTGCTCCATCTGTGGAGTCGAAACAGAGACTACTATCCATGTATTACGAGATTGCTATGATGCTAAAAAGGTTTAGACTGTCTTCTTCCATCCGTCAGCTTTTGTTGACTTCTACGAACTTTCCATGTCAGAGTGGATGAAGGATTTCTTGAATGCTACGACTTACCCCATGTCTCAGACAATTCTCTTTGCGACATGTTTGTGGAAGATGGGGTTCCAGGTGCAGGAGGATTTTTTTTCAGATATTGCTCAAGGTGTTGAGGATACATCTATTGTGAGACACATTGCTTTCACTGCAGAGGTGTCAAGAGTCTACAGTACACCTAAAATGGTTCGTTCCGTACCTTTGGTAGTTAAATGGTGCCCACCTGAATGTGGAGTGGTCAAACTTAATGTTGATGGCACAAGTAAAGGGAATCCAGGAATCTCAGGGGTAGGTGGCATATTTCGTAATGACATGGGTGGATGGCTTCTGGGTTTTTCGACATATGTGAGTCATGGTACGAATCTTAATGCTAAACTTCAAGCTATTCGTTTTGGTGTGGAACTTGCTTGGCATTAAGGTTTTCGACATGTTGTCTGTGAATCAACCTCAAGAGTCGCTCTTTTGCTTCTTGATTCATGTCCAGCGTCTCTTCTCATCCACTTTTGAACTTGATACTAGATATTCGGTAGTTCATTTCACCATTTCGTCTTTGTACCATGCAACATGTTCTTGGAGAGGATAATTTCTATATCGACTCACTAGCAAACTTGGGTTACCAACTGGATGAAGAAGTCCGGGTCTGGGAAAGTGCACCAACTTCGTTATCATAGCTGCTCTTGCTTGATGCCAGAGGAACTGGATGTATTAGATGTATTATTACCTTCTGGTAAAATGTAATGTTTTTTTTAATTCCAATGTATCAAAAAAGAAGTCTTTGCTTGAGACCTTACCCTTGTGATTGTCCAAACTGTATTTCAGCACGACTTTGTTTACTTCAAAGCAAGGCAGGGTCAAAGCTACTAGACAATGCAAGTTCGAGATAATCAAAATTACAGCAATTTTATACCGCAACCAGAAGAAGATTTTGAGAGTCGAGACTCAAGCAGCAAAAAAATTTGTCTTATGATTAGAATGGCAAACGATCTGAGATTCTTATGATAATTTCAACATCTCAAGAACAAAGGGGGGAGAGAACATGGTCAGGCTGACAGTAGGAGAAAGGAGACCATCATGGACCACGAGAAGGGACAAGGCAGAAGCATCCGCGCAGTTGGTCATCAGGTATCATGCCGCCACCTTTGCTCGTGTCAATGCCCTCGATAAGCCTCACGACCTCCTCCATGTCCGGCCTCTTGTCGGGGTTTGCGTCCCAGCATTTGCGCATGATGTTTGCCAGCGAGCTTGGACAGCATCGAGGGATCTCTGGCCGTAAATTCTGCAACAGGATGAAAGAAAATTACAACCAACCGCATTTCCCTTGCCCGGCAAAAGAATACAACCATGTTCACATAGCAACGAAACATTGAATATGTTAACTGTAGAAAACGAACTTTCAGTATCATCATGAAAAGGACAACACGGGTCGGTTTCCAAGCCAAGCCTTTTTCGATCAGGATAGAGTCATATCACCTAAAGAACTGAAAAGACATGCATGCTTAAACGAACCACAAAATGTAATAGAGTGATAACATTCTCGATTCAAGATGGCTCCCAAGCACAGACTGAAAAGATTTATATCCCAGATTGCAACCTTGTTGCCTCTCTCAAGTGTTGCTATCAAATGCTGATAAGACTACAAGAGCAACGGGGAAAGCAACTCCATGCCCAACGTTTGACCATAGTTTAATTTTTTATACCCACATGGTATCAAAAATCCTTCTTTGCCCAGATACAAAATTAAACCCGAAGTTCTCCTAATAATCAGAATATGCATAATACAATGTATATTTGATTGGTTATTTCCATTTTGCTCTTGATATTAGATGCTCGGTAGCAGTGGCGTAACCAGGATTTTTTTTTGCACTGGGCAAAACTAAAGATAATACAAAAGGTTCTTAAAGCAAAAATTAATTTAGAATTTTATGAATGAAGGAAAAATTTAATTAAATTGTGGCCCATAAAGGAACCATGCTGAAACCAACTGAGAAAATATTTAAAAATTTAAATAAATTGAGACACCAACTGAGGAAATATTTAAAAATTTAATTAAAACGTGGAGACTAGAGGTCTTGAACCTGCGACTTGTTATTTAGAGGAATAACACTGAAACCAATAGGGCATTCAAGCGAACACGGTAGGGTATATACAACAGTTTTATTAATTCTTGCCCTGGGCAGCTGCCCAGGGCAATCCTACTCTGGTTACGCCCCTGCTCGGTAGGTTCTCGAAATGGCTACTTGCGGTGGAAGAGGGGAGGAGCCATTGGCCCTAGGCGACAAGCGAGGCTTCGAAGGCGGTGAAAGATAAGGATTCAAGTGTAGAGTTGGGTTAGGACTACCGGGTTTTGCATTCTGGTTTAGTTGGATTAGGATTAGGTAAGGAAGAGAAATGATGGTGAGAGTGGTGATAGGGTCGATTGTGGAGACTGAGTGAGTGCTGATGAGAGAATTGAGGAGCAACAAGAGATGAAGAAGAAACATTAGTCCAGCAAAGTGTACCACATTTTTAATGAAGTGTAATAACCTTCAATATAGTGAAGTTTGTTAGAAAATTCAGTAAAGTATACTAAATTTAGTGACGTTTCGTAAATTTCAGTATAATAAAATTGCATAATACCAATGGAAATGTAATATATTTTCATTGGAAATGTGGTATACTTCATCGAAAATGTTCTATAATATCTGGAATTTTTCTGTAATGACAATGCAAATTGAGTACACTTCTAAAAAGGTACTATACTGACATTTCAAAGTTACGATAATTCCAAAACGAGGCATACATAAAAGTTTTTCATTTTGGCCTTTAAATGAATTTTTAAAAAAAAGAATGTTTCTAAATTTAAATTATACTTTTGGATGGAATGTACTCAAGTTTGAATATCCCCATGATTATATTTTTAAGAATACATCAACTATTATGATCAAAAATGTGTTATGCTATCGTTAGAAATGTGTTAAATTATCATAGAAATGTGTTAAATTATCATCAGAAATGTGTTATACTATTGGAAATGTCCTATACTTTGCTGAACCAATGTTTGTTCTTCCTATCGCCCCTCGGGTAACCCATGTTTCTCCCTCCTCATTCTTGATCATTCTGCCTCATCTACTCATCCAAGCACCAAATTGACTCCATCACCACTCTCCATCATCTCCTACAAAATAGATCAAGATCAACAATCATTGCTTTCTCTTCATCTCATTATAATTAAACTAGAAAAGGTCCCTCTTCGTGAATGGAGTTCATTTACTTTCCTACCCTTAAGATACAATGGCAACCCGATCATTTGTTCACTATCAAAACCCGATAAAATACTTCAAACAGGTGAACGCCGTTAGTTGTGGAAATACATGCTCTTAAAGAATAAAGTAGGTGGAAGAAAGCATAATTCATTTTGTTGCATATTTTAGTCCAAAATGCAAATTTATATTTATAAGGGATGAAGGGTTGGTTCCAACCATTTGAATCATTTGACCAAATGATTCAGACAGCCAAGTGACCGTTGGTTATTTTCCTTTTTTTTCATTTGTTAATTACAACATGAAGCAGGTGACAAGAAGAAGAAATTAGTCCAGATTATGAGCATTGATTTAAGGAACTGTTCTCTACTGCTATTGATTAATATGATGAATACTCAGAGGATGTACATGAATACTCTTAGAGATGTTATAATCAATGGACATCATCAAGCGCCCAACTTGACTCCAACAATAAGGATTGAGATGCCAAGAACAAGCAAGCAACTGTCACAGCCAAGATTCATACTCTTCACTTGAAGCTAGTTAGGATTATTCATAGAGTGACTCAAATGTTGGTAGATAAAGGTGATATTTGAACTCCAATGATCTAGAGTTTCATATATGCAAAATAATTCTCTAATGTTGAGGATCTAAGGTTCTGCATGCAGCAACGCAGAGTAAAGAATAAATTTAACTACTAGTTTATCACATGATGTCAAAGAAAAAACTGGTTGTTATGTGTATAATAGAAGCGGACATTGTATCTATGGGGTTACAGAATTGTTGAAGATATGACCCAATTCGGTATATCAAGCATGAAGGAAAATATATACATGTCCAAAGAGCATAAGAGTGGAAATTTTACCTGCTATTGCAATAGTTAAGTGGGTTACAAGGAACATTTTATCTGATCTAAAATCAGAAGCAAATAAAAAAAATAACTGTGAGATACCAGATGGAGATCACATATGATATGGTCAGAACGAGGGGGGAATTGGTGCCTAAAAATCTAGGCAGCCATGTTGACTTTGATGATGACAGAGCACTTTCGATGTTGTTTATCCTTTTAAAATCATGTGGGCAAGGGTTCCAGCAAGATGTAGACCAATTTTAAGCATTTATTGATGTCATATTAAGCCAAACTATCTTCATGCACTATTCTTAGCTAATAGGTTCAAGTGAACAATGGATTACACAGTGCAGAATTTGCTATGGTTGAGAAAAAAAATGTTCAAACTTGGCTTTGTTTTGTAAAAGTCTGAAATCAGAAGCAAATAAAAAATAACTGTGAGATACCAGATGGAGATCACATATGATATGGTCAGAACGAGGGGGGAATTGGTGCCTAAAAATCTAGGCAGCCATGTTGACTTTGATGATGACAGAGCACTTTCGATGTTGTTTATCCTTTTAAAATCATGTGGGCAAGGGTTCCAGCAAGATGTAGACCAATTTTAAGCATTTATTGATGTCATATTAAGCCAAACTATCTTCATGCACTATTCTTAGCTAATAGGTTCAAGTGAACAATGGATTACACAGTGCAGAATTTGCTATGGTTGAGAAAAAAAATGTTCAAACTTGGCTTTGTTTTGTAAAAGTCTGAAATATGTGCATTTGGAGATGAGGGCTTCTGTCATATTTAACATTCATATCTGACTAAATGAAAGGACACAGAGAAATTCTAAAAATACGGTTGCCACAATCTGAACATGGAGTTTTAATGAGATACTCATGGAAAAACTAAAAAAGGTATCAAGCATATACTTACTCTTGCTTGGGATGCTGATGGAGCATTCTCTGGTACGACTTTAGATAAAGCTATAAGAGAATTGAGCGAGGTCTTGGAAGCAGCATAAAGTTTATCGGAAATAAGAAGTATGAATGGTTCAGATCTGGATTTGTTACTTCCGTTAAGTACCATTACATCACAAACATTCTTTAGGAATCCATTCAATGACTGGGTACTAGGTACAATATATCTTCTAGGAATGGACGTGAGAGATGAGATAAAATTACAAATAATGGAGAAGATAAATAAAAGAAGGAATTTATTTGGGAAATAAGTGGACAGGAAAATGGGGTCACATGCATGCCAGATATGTAGAAAAATTCGGTTGTAAACTCGGAGGTTGGACCATTGAGATATATAATAATAGCTTTGCAGGGTCATTTATTGGTAATCAGAGATTTGTTGTAGACATGTTTGTTAGACTACGTATATGTCATAGGTGACAAGTAACAGGGACTACTGTGCATGCATGTTAGAGTGGTGACAAGAAACATAAGAGAGCGAAATGAGAAGACAGTGTAGATGAATGTTACACTATCAAGAAATATGAATAGTTTAGACATCCTTCAAGTATAATTTTCCAAATGATTTTCATCTATGACTTGTATACTTGGTTCACTTATAGGTATATGTTGCCTTATAGATGTCTTGTTGATCCATTACCATTGACCAATCAATGGGTAAAAATTGAGAGGAATTACAGCAGTGGTCTACACCACTCTCAGAGACCTTGAGAAAGACTACAAAAGAAACGAGAAAAGGGAGCTGAATTTGAAAGAACTGATAAAAGCAAAGGAACAGCCATTTGTGTGGTTCATTGTTGTTGTAGAAGGATTGGGCATTACAAGCCCAAATTCAAGAAACCAATTAGAGAGCTTTTGATGGGGACACGGAGATACAAACCAGACGTGTATAGGTGTTCCCAAGTCAGCACAAAAGTTTCGGTTTTATATTACATGTTCTAGTCTTTACTTCAAACAATTTATCATGTGTTTCATTAATGTGCAAGAAAGTGGAGAGATACAACATATAGGACAAGAGCTAATAAAAATTCCTGAAAGGATAGTAGTGCCTGTGGGAGAGCTATTGGAAGAGGTGCGATTGGTGTGGCCATAAACACTATGACTGAAGTTCAAAGATCTAGAGTAGTACCACTACCTAGTGGAGAAAATTGGCTAAATACCATGGGTCAACTATCACTTTTAATTTCTACCAACTTATTCAAAAACTTTGCTAGAATACAACACCCCCTAAAAAAGACTAAAATACCCCCGTTCGTTCCCAAAGATTAAAACCCGTCCGCAGTGAGCGTATATTGGCGTATATTGGCGCAAATTGGTGCAAATTGGCGTAAATTAGCGCATATCTACGTCGATGCCGAACTCCGACCACCCCGCTTCAAAGCCCGTTCGCAGCTACCCTCCGACGTCCACGGAGAAGCCAGACGCCGCTGCAATATGCGCATATCTACGCTGGCTTCTCCATGGACGTCGGAGGGCAGCTGCGGACTGGCTTTGAAGCGGGGTGGTCGGAGTTCGGCATCGACGTAGATATGCGCCAATATGCGCCAATATACGCTCACTGCGGACGGGTTTTAATATGCGCATATCTACGCTGGCTTCTCCGTGGACGTCGGAGGGCAACTGCGGACGGGCTTTGAAGCGGGATGGTCGAAGTTCGGCATCGACGTAGATATGCGCCAATTTGCGCCAATATACGCCAATATACGCTCACTGCGGACGGGTTTTAATCTTTGGGAACGAACGGAGGTATTTTAATCTTTTTAAAGGGATGTGGTATTCTAGCAAAGTTTTTAAATAGGGTGGTAGAAATTAAAAGTGATGGTTGACCCATGGTATTTAACTAATTTTCTCCTACCTAGTGTTATGAGGACACTCTGTTTTTGCAACATCGTGACGTGCTGGACACTTGATATTTTGGGACACTAGGACTCGCATGTCCCACAATTTGGACATCACGTAAAGAGAAACAAGAGAAATATGGTGCGATTGTATTAAATGAAGAAAACTGGTACAATATCTATAAAGAATTCATGGTATGTAGCAACAATAAACAAGACTTGTAAGTGTTACATTCCTTTACTCATGCAGTCATCCAAACTTATGACGTTCAGAATCTGAACAATATCAGAAAGAATCCACAATACGTAAGGACTAGAAACAAGACTTGTTAGTTAAGTAATATGTGCTTTCGCTTCCGCACTCATCCAAACTTATGTCGTGCTCTTCTTACCTAGTATGTTCAATTTATGGTAGGTAAAAGTAGAGTTGAAGAGAGCCTATTATTCCACTAAATATGGTATTTACTCATGTGCTATTATTCCACTAAATATGGTATTTACTCATGTGTGTACACGTGTATGTGTATGTGTATACTTGTGCGCACACGCATTGTTGAGAATAATAGTCCCACATTGAAAAAATTAAGAGAAGTTCATAAATCAAGGATTAAGCCTTTACCCATTGGGTTAATGTTTGGGTTAGATATGATTTCAGTTACTATAGCTTCATGAATATCATTAACTGTGGGACCATCAATCTTGTTCACATTCCAACAGGGCACGTGTCACCTGATTCCTAAGTTCAATTCTAAAACAGCTGACTGTCTTGTAGTCATGTCCATTGACAAGATGTCTATCTTGTAATATTGTATCCCAGGTTTTATCCTACTTGTTAGCAACGATCTTCATTAGTTCCAAATCATGAATCAGGGTCATGTTCCGATTTTGAAAAAAGTCCTAATATCCACCTTGAGTTCGAGTGAGGTGTAGAGAATAATAGTCCCACCTTGAAAAAATTGAGAGAAGTTGATGTTCGTAAACTATAGATGATGTTTCTATCATGTGGCTCAAATTTTTAGGTTAGATATGATCTCTGTTACTATGGCTTCACTAATATCATTAATTGAGGGCCATTCTCAATCTTGTTTCCATTCTCAATCGTGTTTCCATTCTAACATGTGCAAATGAGTGGTGTCCAAATGTCTTACTATTTGAATATGGACAATTTTTGCAAATAGGCCAAATTAATAAATTAATTAGGAAAATCGACCTAATTTTTTTTTAATTAGCAAAACCGACCTCTTTTGGTTTTGGGAGCCAAAAGAGGTCGGGCTGGGGCTGGGGCACGTGTGTGGCCTCGGCCGCACCTTCAGAGTGCGGCCGAGAGCCGCACCTTCAGAGTGCGGCCATGGGCCGCATCTTCAGAGTGCGGCTCTTGGCCGCACCTGACAGCTGCGGCCCATGGCCACAAGACCTCACAGCAGCCCGCGACCTTGCGGGCTGCAGCAGAAGTCGACTCCTTCAACTCGCGGCCGCTCCTTCAAAGTACGGCGATTGATTTTTTTTTTGGGTGGTTATTCTAATTTGTTTCAGGTTAATTCTACTCTCTATGTTATGTTATTGAATGTTTTTTGTGATTTTTGTTCAATATAGATTGAATTTTAGGGTTTTTGAGATAAATCTATATTTGGGGAAATTTTATAGGTTTTTTATAAAATGGAGGAGGCAGGACCTATTACTAATGCGGTCTTGTATGATCAAGCACGTCATCGTTCTGCTGATGTAGTGCAAGGGCAGGTAAATAGAAAGAATTAATATGCAAAGTACGTAATTATTATTGAAAGGAAAAAATTAAGGTGTGAATTATATGTTTGCAGGCATCGATAGCAATTGTCGATCATGGACAGAAACATACAAAGTGGAGATTAGATCAGCGTGCGCGACCATATATTGAAGCGTCCAGATTACACCTATGTGCGCGCTTGCGTTGGGTACGGTTAGACCACGCATTGCTGACTGCTTTGGTTGAAAGATGGAGGCCAGAGACAAATACATTTCACATGCGTCTGGGAGAGATGACAATCACGTTACAGGACGTGGCAGTCATCACAGGCCTACCGATTGATGGAGAACCAATATATCAATGTGAAATGCGAGATGGCAGCTGGGGTGCATTGATGGAGAGACTACTTGGACAGGATACCCCGCAAAGAAAAGCAGCCAAGGTAAAACTTAGTTGGTTGCGTGATACATTTTCTGATTTGCCTGAGGATGTAGATGATGAGGACATTCAGCGGTATGCACGGGCATATCTGCTTCATATGATTGGAACCTTACTGGTTCCGGATCCAAGCAAAGGATCTATAAATCTCCGCTGGTTGACAAAGTTAGATGATTTTGAGGAGTCCGGTGGATATTCATGGGGAAGTGCGGTGCTTGCGCACTTGTATGCTGAGCTCAGCAAGGTGGCATTAAAGCAGACAAAGGCTTTATATGCATGCGGATTATTATTACAGGTATAATTTTTTTTGTTAGCTATAATAGTGATATATCTATATATATATATCTATATATTTCACATTCTGAGGAAAAATTCATATTACAGGTTTGGAGCTGGGAGAGAATGTATGTAGGAAGACCAAGGCTCCTGCAGGATGTATTTGCTGACACCGTTCCCTATGGGTTCAGGTGGAATACAGGAAAATCATTCATGGAAACTGCTCATGGAAACCTTGATACATACAGAGACCAATTTGACACATTAGAGAGTACGCAGGTGTGTATATGTAAATTTTATAACGTAGGTGATCAATTGATATATAATATAGTACACTGATATATTTGTGTACTTCATGTCTCATAGGTTACCTGGGAGCCTTATGTAGAGCGATTCGAGCAGCTGCCGGCGTTATGTCGTGAACATCCCGAGTTATGGCGAGCGAGGGTACCCATATTCTGTTGGGAAGCACGGGTTATGCATGCACCCGACCGTGTCATGCGGCAATTTGGTTTACGTCAACACATCCCATCTGCCCTCCCAGTCTTGGCGGGGAAGCCAAGACCAGCGCAGCCAGCAGAGGTGACTGTAATCAGGGATCCTCTTGCACATTGGATGGGTAGAGTAGATCACATTGTGAATGAGGGGGATGTGGTATCGGTTGCTGCCTATATGGAGTGGTATTGGGGGATTACCAGGAGGTGGATTTTTCTGAGGCAGCAACCCCCGTTCACACAAATGCCCCGAGGACCCATCGAGCGCCAACATGTAAGATGTTCAAGTTTAATTTTTTATAGTATTTTTTATAACCAATATGCTTAGTACTTAATTTGTTTTACAGGTTGCCGGATATGTTTCATTGTACGATATGGCAGGGCAAGTATTGCAAACACAGGATCAGGGGTTGCTGCATACGATGAGGACCCATATCGATGATGTGCTACATCGTACACGCCATCTTCCAGAAGGTGTAGATACGAGCGAGCTGCGTCGTTTATATAGGATGGGTGAGGCCAGCACTTCTCAGCAGGAGCATACCGGAGATGATGACGCCGGCACTTCTCAGCAGGAGCATACCAGAGCAGATGACGCTGGCACCTCTCAGCAGGAGCATACAGGCGTACATGAGTCCTGCACTTGGCAGCTGGACCAGCCCATAGCTTATGACAGCACGTGTCAGCCGCCCCCTCACGGAGGTTATGACACCGACACTTGGACGCAGCACCCTCATGGAGGGTATGACCCCGGCACTTGGCAGCAGCCCCCTCCCATATCATTTGACGCCGGATCTTGGCACCCGAGCATATGGGATGTTCCATCCGATTGGCAGCAGCAGCCTACCCAGGGTACATGGTATGACGGCAGCACTTGGCCACAGCATTTGACACAGGCAGATTGGCAGCCTACCCAGGGTGGCACGTCACAGCCGCAGCAGACAGAATGGGTTGACACATGCATTTCACAGCAGCAAGTGGAAGAGGATGTTGGCCCGTCTCAGCCACCTCAGACACAAGGTGATGTTTACGGCGTGTCACAGGTTGGCGAGGTGGCACAGGCTGGTGAGGTGTCACAGGCTGGTGAGGTGGCACAGGCTGGTGAGGTGTCACAGTCTGGCGAGGGGTCTCAGCGTGTGGAACGTTGGCGGGATATCCCAGTATGCAAAAAGGGAACGTATTCGGATAGGCCCTGGTATTCTCATGTATTTAGTCGGCGCAAAGGGAGTCGTCGATGATATGTATCTTTAAAATGTGTTATGTATATTTGCTGGATTTCAGACATTTGATATGTAGTGTTTCTCAAATGAATTTGATATGTAGTGTTTCAGACATTTGTTATGTATGAATTTGATATGTAGTGTTTCCAAACACCCTTATTTATTCAACGAATTTATTCATACACCCAATATTTATACATCACAGATACATACGAGGAAGGTTGTTTTCGGGCTTGATGGAGGTATTATGTCACTGAGTTGGGCTGCGCTCCAGAGGAGAATTTTCTCCTCCCGAACTCATCTACGCACCCTTTTGCTGCTTCGGTGGCAGTTTGAGCGGCGGGATTTCTCCACAGATTACAGGAGGAAGACAGCGGCTCAAGCGGCCAACGAAGCGGCGAAAAGACCCGTAGATGAGATCATGAAGAGAAAATTCTCCACTGGAGCGGAGCCCAACCCAGTGACATAATACCTTCATCATTCCGTCAACAATCTTTCTCCATTTAGCGTGACCACATTATCCACGTCAAGCAAGCGCCAACACTTCTCAGTTGGTGGGAGTGTGATACGTATCACAATATCAGGGCAGCCACGTTTTGAAGTTGGCGGGAGTGTGATACGTATCACACTCCATGCCTGAAGATCACATTCTGGCTGCTGGAAATATATAGCAGCCAGAGCCGCAGTTGTCAGGTGCGGCCCAAGGCCGCACTTTGAAGATGCGGCCTTGGCCGCATCTTCAAAGTGCGGCCTTGGGCCGCATCTTCAAAGTGCGGCCTTGGGCCGCACCTGACTACTGCGTCCAGTAGTCGACACCCTGCCTCGGCCGCGGCTTCTGTTTGCTGTGTTTGTTTTTGTGCGACTGTGTTTTTTGCGACGGCGGGATTTGGTCCGATCCAACTCAACTGCCCTCCGAAACTCTTTGCCATACGAGAACTTATCCGTGACGATTCAACTCGCCTAATAGGTATTAAGCGTCTTTTGTTCATCTTTATGTTATACTTTAGGGAGTTATGGATTTATAATGGTGTGTGTGCAGGTTGTTGAAAATGGCAAGTGATTCAATTTTTGTCATATGCTATTTTGCTGGTGAATTATATATTAATGAAAATCACGAACCACGGTATGTCGGAGGGAAAGCTAAATCGATGAAGCTTATAAGTGGGTCGACCTATAACGACCTAGTAGATCGGATATACAATATTACGAAGATCTGTCGGGAAGAATATATGTTGAATCTGGTGTGCAACTGGCCAGTAATGGGAGGAAAGACTACCGCAGTTAAAATATCAGACGACGATGATATGGAGAATCTGTTTGATTTATCGCAAGATAATCGTGGAGTTGAAATATATGTGGGTCTTGATGCAATAAACACCGCCCAAGAAAATACGACACGAGTAAGGTGTTCGCAATATCCGCAAGATGAAGCTAACATGAACACGTAAGTCTATATTTCAATCAAGTTTTGCGAATTGTAACTAAATTTTTTTGTATTCGTCGTAGCAACTAAAATTTTAAACCGTTCATATGTCAGTAACAGGTTGAATGAGGAAGCAGTGGGAATTGAACTTCAACACTCAACTTACATGGAAGGCCCTTTTGTACCGGAGTCGATGCCTGAAGATCCATACATACCTGTTGATGAAGAAATAGAAGAGAGCGATGACGAGGAGCATGTCGGGGCCGGAGAGGATAGCATGCTTTATGCGGATGATCCAAACGAAGATGATATAGCATGGATACAACAATCGGTCGCCGTTAACACAATTGTGGAAGATGAGGAGGCTTTGCCAGATGAAGTTGAAGAGGAGGAATGGCTAAATGCAACAGTTATGAGTAATACACTTGAAAGGAGAGTGGAAGCGCCTAGACCTCAAAACGATAGGGGGGTGTTCAATGTCGGCGATATTTATGATACAAAGGCCGCCTTGATTAAAGCAATAACGGAGTGGAGCATTAAGCATAATGTTTCATTTAGGCCAATCAAGACAAACAAGACAAGTTATAACGTGATATGCGCCCTAAATGCTGCGGTCAATCCGGCAACGCAAGATGAGGCTAGTAGGAATTGTCCGTGGCGTATCCATGCAGCAGTGCGGAAGAGTAGCATTGGAAAGTTCAAGCTCTCAAGGGTTGTGGAGGAACATACTTGCAATAATCCAACCCTTAATACAGATCATCAAAAAGCCACAGCATCTTTCATTTGTAATATGATTATGCCAATGGTGAAGACAAAGTTAGATTTGACACCGGCAGAAATCCAAGAGGCCATAACCGCCCTGTTACGGATCCGAATTTCATATTACAAAGCATGGATGGCAAGATCGAAGGCATTAGAAAGGATTTTTGGAGATTGGGAGGAGTCATATAATCGGCTACCTCGGTATTTAGATGCCATTTCAGAGACTAATCCAGGCACCGTATACAAGATCACTTATGACACTATAAGTGAAGGAGTAGCACAATTTTCGGGGGTCTTCTGGGCATTTGGCCCTTCAATCAAGGGTTTCAAACATTGTCGGCCGATTCTAAGTATTGATGGTACCCATTTGTATGGGAAATATGGTGGGTGTTTACTTGTGGCCACCGGTGTGGATGGTAATGGTGGGCTGTTTCCCTTGGCATTTGCGGTTGTGTCAGCGGAGAACCAAGAAAACTGGAAGTGGTTTTTCGCATGTATATATGAATACATACCAAGTGCGCATGGACGAACGATAACCTTCATTTCAGATAGAATGAAAGGAATTCCTCGAGCATTAGAAGATGGATGGCCAGCACATTATCACCATAGGTATTGTCTGCGGCATATTATTGCAAATTACAAGGCGAAAGGATTCCGAACACGTTCCTTGGAGGGAAACTTCTGGATGGCTGGCATTGCATCAGACTTGCTGACATACAATGCCTATCGTGCCAAAATTAAAGACGAGTCCATTGAAGCAGATGCGTGGATATCTGCAGATTTACATGGAGAAGAAAGCATGTGGGCGATGCATGCCGATCGTGGAAAACGTTATTGCATCATGACAACAAATTGTTCTGAGAGCTTTAATGGGGTGCTCAAAGGTGCTAGGGCTCTACCGATACAAGCGTTGATTGCAAGAACATTTTACAGGTTAAATAGATATTTCTTCAGTCGAAGACTAAGTGGGCAAGGGTGGACGACAGATTTTGTGCCCACAACAATGGACATTATTGCGGCACGGAGGGAAGCAGCCCGAACGTTTATGCTCACAAGGTTTAGTGATTGTGAGTGGCAGGTGACTGACAATGATGGTCTCTGTTATACTGTTAAGTTGCATGACGAGAAATGCAGATGTAGTTGCAATATTCCTTCGCTTCAACACATCCCATGTGCCCATGTTATCGCCGCAACTTCCAGACAAGAATATGGTGCCAATATAGCATATATGCCCTTCTGTTCGCCATGGTATAAGGTTAGCAGATATCGCCTTGCATATGAACCTTTATTTCACCCCATACCCGATGCACGGTATTGGAAGGCTTGGGATGGTCCCAAATTACTTCCACCCGACAAAAGAAGACCTCCAGGTCGGCCTACATCTACACGTATTCGGGGGGCAATGGATATTCCGCGCGAAGGAAGCCGACAGAATAGATGTGGCAATTGCCATCAACTCGGGCACTACAAATCACGCTGCCGAAATCCTCCAACACACGCGTATGTTGATTCTTCAATTCATATATTTCTTGTGTATATACATATGTTGTTCTAATTTATGCTTATCTTGTAGGTATTCATCTCAAGTTCGGGGCGGGTCTTCATCACAAGGCCGCGGCGCGTCTTCATCACAAGGCCGCGGCGCGTCTTCATCACAAGGCCGTGGCCCGTCTTCATCACAAGGCCTCGGCGCGTCTTCATCACAAGGCCGCGGCGCGTCTTCATCTCAAGGCCGCGGCGCGTCTTCATCTCAAGGCCGTGGCAGATCCCGCACATGATGTAATGATGGATGTTACTCTACTGATACTGTTGTGTTAGGGCCATGATTGATGTGTTAGGGCCATGTTTTTTTGTAAGTTTATTGAATTCGAAATGATATGTATTTTGAAATTTAAACTACTATGGCTGATGAATTCATTGTTGTTTGATTTATGTGTTACTTGAGCTTAAATCTATGTGATGTGTGTTTTGATTTATATGACCGTTTGGATATCCAAGTGATGTGTTGTGATATACTATTTGTGATACGCTATGGCTGTGAGAAGTATTTGTGTGAGAATAATTTGGGACACGTTTTGATTTTTATATGCATATGCTGGAGTGAATTAGGGTTGAATTATCGGAAGAGTATGAGAAGCAGCTGCTGAAATGGAGAAGAGCAGCAGCAGCTATTTGTATTTGCAAACATAGAGGAGCAAGCAGCAGCAGCAGCTGAAATTCGGCTCTGTAATTGTGTGGCCTTGGCCGCAGCTGTCAGGTGCGGCCAAGGGCCGCACTTTGAAGATGCGGCCCATGGCCGCACTATGAAGGTGCGGCTCTCGGCCGCACTCTGAAGGTGCGGCCGAGGCCACACACGTGCCCCGGCCCCAGCCCGACCTCTTTTGGCTCCCAAAACCAAAAGAGGTCGGTTTTGCTAATTAAAAAAAAATTAGGTCGATTTTCCTAATTATTTTAATAATTTGGCCTATTTGCAAAAATTGTCCTTTGAATATTGCTATATGACATTTTAAGGCACTTGGACTGTGGACAAATGTGTCTCATGTCCAAAGAACACCTATTACCATCTAATCAAAAGGCTTGGTCAAAATTAGCTACATTTAGGCCACCAAAAAGTAGACAGCGAAATGATATACCATATTAAACCATCTTGAAGGGTGGGGCTTCTGAAGTGGTTTTACAATTGCAAAAAGTTTATTATCACACATCAAAGCTCATTTTCAAAACCACTCACTACAAATCAATAATGAATTGTGGGGTAATATTCTTTCTGGCATCAAAATTTCATGTTCAGCACATGCTAAAGTTTCTACTGAAAGATGAGTGTTATGTAATACCACAAATGGTTGGAGCTCCATATGGCTAAATTTTTAATATTGACTTTTGGAGGTGCTACAAAATGGCTTTTAGGGTTTTTAGGCAAATGCTCCGTAGTTCAAAATATTATTTATTTAGTTAGACTTTATGAAAGCAAATAGTAATGTTAATTGACATGTATTTAAAGCCAATATTTATACATATGAATCCAACACGGATCAATAATTTGTGGACATGATGCAAGTGAATCTTTTAGTGTATTCTTTGTGTTGCAAATTTGATTTTAGTTTGTAAGACATTAAGCTTCACAGTCACTTTGTTCTAATTGATATACACTCAATATAACCAAATAACAAACTAAGGATTATAACATTTGCTGCACAGTAGATGAGAGTAATTTAGGTGAATTCGAAGACAAGGAAAGATAAAAGGTAAATTGCATTCAAACCACATGAAATATGAGCAATGTCACTAATAGCCCCTAATTCTAAAAGGATAAAGGATAAATTGTATTCAGACACATTGAACTATGGTCAGTGAATCATTGTACCCCCTAATTAATCTATGATATCAGTATTCAGATCACTCGATAAATACATTAAAATTTAAAATTTTCTTCTAAAATTGCCATCTTCCTTTGGCTGCCACCATTGTCCTCTCATCTACTTCTTTCACTCTTTATAATGCTTGCTCCTCTTTCAAACTCCTTTCTCCCTCATGTCTCGCTTAAGAGAAAAGAAGCAAGAGAAATGGAAAAAATGAGAGAGTGAAGAAAGAAAGCAATGGTGGTAGCTAAAAGAGCAAGAAGTGCAAAACTAAAAGAAATGTTTTATCTTTAATATTTTTCATTAAGTGAAGAGGTCTAAGTGCTAATATAATAGATTAGGTGGTTTTAGAAACACATTATCTATAATTCAGGAGGTTGATCGCAATTTATGCAAAAACAAATTAGAAAAGAATGAAAGAGATGTTAAAGGCTACAATAGATATAGCCAAGTATGGATTTATAAGCATGATGATGGATTTAGCTACTAGTGATAGTGGATATTGTTGGGTTGTCGAAATGGATTCTGTTCGGTTGAAGGAAAGTATTCAGATGTTGGGTTATGTTAGAATATAATATATATTTGGCTTATGTCAGAGTATAACATGTATAGTGAAGGGTTCTTTATGTAGATGCAACATTCTCTACTCATAATAAACAGAAAGAAAGAAAATCTCAATTAACTCTCCCTGATCTTTCCTCTTCAAAATTTAATATCGTATTGTCGTCCTAGTTCTGATCCTAATCAAACCCTAACCCAAACATTAACCCAAATATATCCCCTCCTAATTAGGCCACCTGTCATCACATTTAAAATTAGTCAATCTTCAACCCATTAGATCACATTGGCAATCAGCATCAAAACCCATCAGACATGAAAGCTATAAATATTGACCTGAACCTATCCAATGTTATCTCTAATATAACTTGGACCTATGACCCTTACGGTCGGCCATAATCAACACCCTCATCCCAGTCGCCTCCCTAATCAACACCCTTAACCTAATTACCGCCCTAATTTTCACTTGTTAACACCTTCGATCATGAACTAGATCTCTTACACCAACCATCAGCCTAGCTGACAACTCCAGAACCTACATCCAACCGTACCCACCCAACCAAGGTGGCCAACAACCTTGTTTTTAAACTCCAACAAGGCAACACATCGAACAAGCAGGCTAAATTACGTTGATGTCGTCGCATCCATGAAATTATATCGTCTTCTTCGGCCTTATCTTCCAATCTCTTCTAATTATATCTAATTCAGATTTGATTTAGGTCTTTTGGTTCAAAAAATGGTTACAAGTTTAAAATAGTAAATTTGAAACAATATGAAATGATATAGATTTTTTAAAAAAGTTAAGTTTGAAATATGAAAAAAAATAGTTTTGATATATTACATAGGTGGTGTTTTGATTTTCATAATGAGTATGTTAGTTCCTAAGAGTGAGTCATTGTGATTAGCTTGAGGAATCAATGATGTGTAAGTACAGTCTCAAGGTAGGATCATTGTAGTTAGTTTGAGTTAGCTTGTGAATAGATCTTAAGGGAAGATACAAGGGATTTTGTTGGGAGAATCCAATATTATCATGGCTAAGGAGTCTATGTCAAATGTGAAGCCGGTGGTCCATGAGTCTGTTCATGGAAAGATCATATCTAGAAAATTGACTACAAATGGGTCAAACCATCTGCAATGGAAGCATATTGTTGTGACTCAAGTTTGCCGTTGTATTTTTCAAAAGCATCGATCTTGTACTTAGATCTCGACTCCACCGCCATGGATATTGATGCTCTGATAATAAGAAGAACGGGGGATAATCTCACCTCTAAAATCAATATTCTCTCAAAATCAACATAACAATACCACTCAGCCCCTACCACCTATAAATAGAGTTCAGATGTAAGGAAAATTACTGAAAATCCCAAAAGGACTGAAAATTCCCAAAATGGCCCTAAAAATCTGATAATTTCCAAAATGCAGATCTATCACATTTATCTAACAATCATCTCCTATAATGGATAGGTGAGACCAGGACGATGATATACTTTACAACCATATGTTAAATAGCATAGAGCTGAATGTACATGACATGGTGATGCAAACCTTCATAATCAAGGAGATGTAAGAATATCTCAGTCTTAATAGAGCTTATGATATGATTCAGGAGACGTTTCAATATAAAAACAAAGAGAAGTACCTACATATAGTTTAAGAAATTATATGAGTGATATAATTTATTCTCCACTTGTAGTGATGTGAAGAGATTAACCAACTATGGGAGCAAATTTTTGGATGAAATCGAAACATGGTTTGGAATCTATTCATGTATTGTGTAGTGAAAATGCAAAAGAATATTTTAGTTTTTCTTTTACTAAGTTTATGACACAAAATGGCATAATTTATCGATTATCTTGTTCATACACATCATAACTAAAGGGGATATCTGTGTAAGAATAGACGTTTATTAGAAGTTGTAGGTGCTTTATTATTTCGGATGTATGTTCTAAGTTTTATTAAGCAAACATTCTCACTACAAGATATGTTATAAATTTATACCGTCATCTATTCTTGGTAATAAAATTCATTTTTTTCTTATTATCTCCTGATGCACTATTATTCCATTGTATCTTCATGTACATGCACTTTTGGCTGTGTGCATTGTACATGGTACTCGTTCAACTGTATCAAAATTTTGAACAGTAACATGTATCTCCCTTGGTCACTCTTGTACACAAAATGGGTGCAAATGTTGGGTGCAAATATTTGTATCCATGAACAAAGTAGTTTCTTGTTTCTACAAGTCACTTTTTAGTTTCAATATTATTTTCATAGATTACCACGTTTAAGGACAAATGAACATGTCAAGTATGTGTTGGATGACAAATTTCCATTCTTATTTCACGTCGTGAGTCAATTACATATTCAAACACTTCAAAAGCATTAGAGATAGAAGTATTATAGAGACACAAAACCTAGGATAAGTGTATACATGACATTCTACGTTCCTTCTGACAGTGCCAACTTCTGCTGATCTCACTATTGTTGAATATAAGTTGTTTGGTCATTCTAATGAGTCTACTGACCAATTTGATCTTAATCGTCCAATTACCATTTGAAAAAGTATTTGTAAATACACATCTCGTTATCCAAATTTGTTACTTTTGCACATTTATCTACATCATATAAAGCTTGTCTTTGTTTATTCTCATCGAGTTGTTAGAAGATCAATCTTACCTAAGTTGGCTAGTAGTAATGAAAAAATGAAATGATTGTATTAAAACATAATGGTACGTGAAATCTAGTGCCTCTTCCACCAAAAAAGCAATTGGTTGAAGATAGGTGCAAATAATTAGATAGAACACATGACTGCAAATTGAATGTTCATTGGATGGTCGATGGATATTCTTATATGTATGGAGTTGATTATGGGGACACTTTCCCTCTTGTGGCAAAGATGAAGATGACTTTTGAAAGATTTCTAATTGATCGGTACATATCATAAGCCGGTGCATCAGCTTGACATTAAAAATACTTTCATCCATGTCATTCTTAATGAAGAGGTTTATATTTGATTTGCTGCAATGAGTTAAGAAAGGTTCATCTGCGCATGCGCTTACCATATAGCATGATACAATTCTCATGAGAATTATTTGGAAGGTTTCCTACATGTGTTTAAAATTTTGGACCGAGTGAGGCTAAGAACTATTTAGTTATTTACTTGTGCCTCAGAGAAGTGCACTTTATTGGTAGTTTA